>JBBCBC010000021.1:469961-1069961 GCA_037126765.1 Stenogyne calaminthoides | reverse complement strand
ATTACTCCACCACGAATGATAATACTCGAAAACACGGAGGAGGGCTCCGGCTCCCGGCTTCACTCGACGCCGCTCAAGTCGGGGTTATCATTCTTAATCTCAGGTGAAATCGTATTCAGAAGCTCAATTCAAAGTATTCAAGTGTAAGTAAGTAAAATGAGGTGATTGTGTGTTTTGTGCTACCTGGAAGGGATATTTAAATCCCTCCAGCCGGAGTTTTCTCTATTTCCCCCCACTCCCCATGTTTAGATCGTGGGTTTGCCTTAATCTTCATTCCCTTTTGAGTTGGCCCACGTTCCCATGTTATTTTCTCCCTTTTTCGGGTCATTAAAAATAGTCTTAGATCATAATTTCCCAATTCCACTTATTTCGCAACCTCCAACCTCCTGTACCCGGATCCCCTTAATATCAGAACTAACTCCCTGAATCCGCTACCTGATTCACGCGGCCAGGACTCTCCTACCGTTGATATCCTCTCTTTCAACGGTCTTGATTAATCTCCCAGATGTCCGCTTTTCTCGTAAACTCCAGCATCCTGTATCCAGATCCACTGAATATCGGAACTAACTCCTTAAATCCGCTACCTGATTCACGCGGATTAGGACTCTCCCACCGTTGATATTCTCTCTTTCAACGGTCTTGATTAATCTCCCAGAGGTCCGCTTTTCTCGCAACCTCCAGCATCCTGTATCCAGATCCCTTGAATATCGGAACTAACTCCCTGAATCCGCTACCTGATTCACGCGGATCAGGACTCTCCCACCGTTGATATCCTCTCTTTCAACGGTCTTGATTAATCTCTCCTTCCATGGGCTATTACTCCTTAAGCCCACTAAGGCATCTTTCGGACCGAGGTCCACGCCTTGGGTTCTTGGCCTCCCCGGGCCCAATCTTCTTAGATTTAACAAATCGATTCGCCTAGCTCCCAAATCTTTAGTCTCTAGGGCCCAGTTATCCTTCCCGGGCCCATCTTCTCAAATTTTGCTTCCCTTCATTGGGCCTCGTTTTCCTCCAGGCCCCTTAGCTTAGGGCCTCTCCAGTCTGTTCGGATATCAAGGTCTTGGGCATCTCTTCCAAGCCCAACTCATCAGCCCATGCGACCACTCTTTAATTCTTCTAATATGTAGTCAAACCTCCACATGGCTCTTTCCCATTGGACGACATAAATATTCCCCATCAACTACTCCCCCTTACTCTCGACAAGTGATTCTACTCTCGAGAGGAAATCATTCTCTTCATGTTTCTTATCATGATTACCTCCGTTGAGGGAGGTAATTTTATCCCCCTGGAAATTTTTATCCCTCCTTTTTCTAAACACATTTCTGATGTGTAAACATAACTCAAATTCCTCAAACTAAATACATTTCTCATGCATAAAGTTACGAAATCAATCTCCTCAAACTAAACACATTTCTCATTCATAAACAAAGTATATACATGCCTTCAATTTCTCATATGCATCCAATCAAATCTCAAGTTTTCAATAGGGCTCAATCTTTTCTAGTTCAAGCATGCTTCTCAATCTTAATTCGTAAAGAGTTTTTAAGTAAGCACTTAAAAAGGGTTCACACGAATACCTCAAAGTCCAAGAGATCTCGTACAGTTGGATATGTTGCCTCCTTTTGGGCAGTCTCCTGAGTCTCCTAAGGTCCTTCCTCCCCGGAGTCACTGCTTCTACCTTTCTTAGCTGATCTGTTCTCAAAATTCAATGCATCTTATCATAAAAATGGATTTTTTCAAATAAACTCCAACTCCAATGAGGACTTATTGTCTCAGCACCTTAATCAAAAGGTTTTTCAATTCGACACCCTTGAAGGGCCTTAATTTATCCATACATTAATTAGAAAGACTTCTCAATTCGACACCCTTTAAGGACCTTAATTTCTCAAGACCCTAATCAAAAGGTTTCTCAATTCGACACCCGTGAAGGGCCTTAGTTTCTCAATGCCTTAGTAAAAAGGCTTCTCAATTCGACACCCTTTAAGGGCCTTAATTTCTCAAGACCTTAATCAAAAGGTTTCCTTAATTCGACACCCGTGGAGGACCTTAGTCAAAAGGTTTCTTAGTTCGACACCCGTGAAGGGCCTTAGTTTCGCAAGACCTTAATCAAAAGGTTTCTCAATTCGACACCCGTGAAGGGCCTTAGTTTCTCAATGCCTTAGTAAAAAGGCTTCTCAATTCGACACCTTTTAAGGGCCTTAATTTCTCAATACCCTAATCAAAAGGTTTCTTAATTCGACACCAGTGGAGGGCCTTAGTTTCTCAATGTCTTAGTAAAAAAGCTTCTTAGTTCGACACCCGTTAAGGGCCTCAACTCCCTCTGCTTCCTCGAGGATGCAAGTCTTCTCTCAAACGAGGAATCTTTTCAAGTTGCACACATTCAAAGGGCGAGCTATTTGTCTCCCTTCCATGTCTTGCAACCTGTATGCTCCACCCTTCAAGGCTTGCGTAACCTTGTAGGGACCTTCCCAATTAGCTTCCAATTTTCTAGTATGCTTCAAGGCATTGGCCCTTCGAAGGACCAAGTCACCTTCCTGTTGTATGCAACCTTCATTTGGCTCTTGTACTTCTCTGCCCTTAGGTAGGCAATTTTTCTCTCCTCCTTTCGAAGTCCCTGTTTCCGTCATTCCCCATTCCGGTTGATTCAATCTGTTTCGTCAGCTCAATGTATTTCTTCTCCAAGTCTCATCAATAAAAGATTTCAGAGTAAGCTTGTGGTCCGTCGAGGGACTTATTAACCTAGGACCTTACTCAAAAGGTTTTTCAATTCGACACTCCTCAAAGAGCGTTATTTCTTAAAATCATATAAAAATGGGTTAATTTAAACCTGAAGCACTCCGTAGAACTCGATTTTCTCGCCAAGGAACGTCTATCTCATGCATAATAGTATAAGCTCCAAACTTTCAAACTGAGCACATACTACATGCATGAAGCTATGCACCAGGTTTCTCCAGCCACACATATATCTCATGTACACCGTTGTAAACTCGAAAGATTCTTAAAGTAAACACATATCTCATGTATAAAGTTGTAAAGCTCAATACCCTCAAACATGCATAAATAGAATTCAAATTCCCTACACATGCCTGAACTAATTATTCTCGTATGTGCAACTACCAATATAAAGAAAGTGCGTAAGTACCTCTGAGCCCAAGGGGCCTTGTAATTGGCTCAAATAAGATTTCATTCACCTCTCCCAAGGCTTTATGTATTCCATCGGACAGCTCCATCAGACCTCCTTTCGTGAAGTCCCCTGTCTTGTCCTTCCTCGATCAACCTCAATCTCTAAATCTCTTCAATTTGAGTCCATTCTTTGGACCCTTTCCTTTCCACCTCTCTAAAGGTTTTGTATATTATAGCTCTCAGCCTCCTCCGATCAATCTCAATCTTCAAATCCCTTCATATGAGCCTGCTCTCCAGGTCTTCTCTTCTCCATCTCTAAAGGTTCTGTATATTCCAACTCTCAGCCTCCTCCAATCAATATCAATCTCCAAGTCCCTTCATATGAGCTCGCTCTCCAGGCTTTCTCCTCTTCATGGTTTGTCTCATTGATTTATTATCCTCAAACATCAAGGTGAAATAGTTATCAACATTCAGTGGGACACCATGTCCCAGGATATTAAAATAAACACAAAAACAAAAAAGAAGTGTATTGTACACGCCCTACTTAGGCTGTGTTATTTTTAACTCTTTCGCATCTCTAGCATTTTGGACCGAAAACCTGCATGGTTTACACAACGTCCTCCACGTATCTCCCTGAATATAATCTGCATAGCATCCTTCATGTATCTCTCTCCACTCATACTCCCCCTCATTCATGGACGAGCATATCAAGCGTAGTTCCATGAATGAACGTTTATATCAGTATCTTCTGGTCAGGTGACCCGTGACCTTCAATTCTCTAGTTCCTTCTACGAGTAGGATCCTCTTTTGTTGGAGCTTTTTAAATCTCAATTCTCTAATAATTTCTCCTCTCCGAAAAATGTCTCAATCTTTATTTCATTGGTTTTGCTTCTGGCTTTACATTCAGCTCCATTCTCTTACTCTCTCAAGAGTTCCGTCTCTGTAAACAAACTCCTTCAAGTGATCCACCTGGATCAACCTTTCAATCTCATCCTTCAAATGGAAATATTGGTTAGTATCATGATCATAGTGGTTATGAAAATGATAAAACTTATCAAATTTCGGCTTCGATGGTCCTCTCGCTCTGGACCATGGAAATTTCATTTATGGGAGGGCTCTGCCACCTCCAGAACCTTTGTTGGCTGGATCCTCAAGGGGGTGTATTTCTCAAACCTGGGTCGAGGTCCTCCTGCATAGGTACGTGTAGACTTCGCCCTGGTCTCCGTCCTGGACTCATTTGTACTCTTATTCCTGCCTCTTCTAGAATCTGATTCTTTCTTTTTATCATTGTGTGTTGATTTAGTCTCAACCTTCTTGGCCTTCCTGATTTCCTCCAGAGTGACGTACTTCTCAGCCCTCTAGGGTAGCTGTAGGAACTTCCAGAGCAGCCTCATTGAAATGCTTCATAAATTCTCTCAAACTTTCGTTATCCCCCTACCTCACGTCAAAAGAGACAGGGTTGCCCTCGGTTGCCTCTTGGTGATGCAGGAACATCCTCGAATTGTACCTCCAGGTTACATTACCCACATCGATGAGTGGACGAACCTCTAGTCTGCATGTCCAACTCGCTGGGTGGACATACCTCCAGTCTGCACTCCTCACCTCGCAGGGTGGACGTACCTCCAGTCTACGCTGCTGGGTGAACCACCTTATTTTTTGACTTAGTCCTCCCCCTAAAGTTGGGGGTCTTTAACTGATCATATTCCCTTTAAATCAGGAACCACTTTCTAGGTCTCTGTTCGTATCCCTGAAAAATAGAAAACTGTATCTTGTTTGTTGACTCAGTCCCCCACTAAAAGTGGGGACTATGAACTGCTTTCTCCAGGGGAACCTCGTGGCCCCCTATTTTTTAGGCACTCAACATCCAATAATACAATAAGATTTAATTAAACCCAAAATTTATTGAGAATATTAGAAGATTTCACAAAATTATCCACATATTTTCATGCAATTATCTCAACTCTTATCACTACTCCATGATTTTTCACACCAAAAACGTCCATTTTCTCACATATACACATAGCATATATATCTAGCCGCTTCTTTGAACATATTCCAAAAAATTCACAAGTCCAGAAATAACAGCTCTCTAGAGCATAGAATCAGAAGGTTTCTCTAGATACGAAACTAATTCTATTAAACGTGACTCTAAGAGACGTTATCATCCACATATCAAAATTCACGAAAATCATTCACATAATCAAAACGAGATGAAAATGATTACTCAAAATTCAATTATATTCATGATCTCACTCCAAGTTCTTAACTTAGCATTCATAAGCTAGATTAATTCGAAGGAGAATTCAATATAATTTCAAGAGCAACTCACGTCTTGCTCAGATATTCCCACATACGGCGCTAATTTGATGTGCAAAAAAGTGCTCAAGTGATGTGCAAAAAAGTGCTCAAGAGATGACCTGTAATTCAACGGAGATTCGTACGTTGAATGTTGAAAAATTGTTCGAGCTTTGACTGCAGGAACCTCGTCAATCTCCACGTAGGTACCTGAAAACACCTGGACTCGACGGAGGACCAGGTTTGATTATGTCCTCTTCTGAAATTTCTCCACCACAAATGATAATACCTGAAAAACACGCCGGAAGGGGCTCCGGCGCGGGCTCTCCGACGCTCAAGTCAGTTATCATTCTTAATCTCAGGTGAAATCGTATTCAGAATCTCAATTCAAAGTATTCAAGTGTAAGTAAGTAAAATGAGGTGATTGTGTGTTTTGTGCTACCTGGAAGGGATATTTAAATCCCTCCAGCCGGAGTTTTCTCTATTTTCCCCCACTCCCCATGTTTAGATCGTGGGTTTGCCTTAATCTTCATTCCCTTTTGAGTTGACCCACGTTCCCATGCTCTTTTCTCCCTTTTTTGGGTCATTAAAACGAGTCTTAGATCATAATTCCCCAATTCCACTTATTTCGCAACCTCCAACATCCTGTACCCGGACCTCCTTAATATCGGAACTAACTTCCTGAATCCGCTACCTGATTCACGCGGATCAGGACTCTCCCACCGTTGATATCCTCTCTTTCAAAGGTCTTGATTAATCTCTCAGAGGTCCGCTTTTCTCGCAACCTCCAGCATCCTGTATCCAGATCCCCTGAATAACGGAACTAACTCCCTAAATCAGCTACTTGATTCACGCGATCGACTCTCCCAATCGCTGATATCCTCTTTCAACGGTCTTGATTAATCTCCCGTAGGTCCGCTTTTCTCGAACCTCCAAAGATCCTCGTATCCAGATCCCCGAATATCTGAACTAACTCCCCGAATCCGCCACCCGATTCACGCGGATCGGACTCTCCCACCGCTGATATCCTCTCTTTCAATCGGTCTTGATTAATCTCCCTTCCATGAGCTATTACTCCTGCTTCCCACTAAGGCATCTTTCTGACCGAGGTCCACAGACTTGGGTTCGCTTCCCCGCCCAATCTTCTTAGATTTAACAAATTCGCCTCGCCCTCCCTAAATCTTAAGTCTCTAGGGCCCAGGTTATCCTCTTGGGCCCATCTTCTCAGCTTGCTTCCCTTCATTGAGTCTCGTTTTCCTCCAGGCCCCTTAGTTTAGGGTCTCTCCAGTTTGCTCGGATATCAAGGTCTTGGGCATCTCTTCCAAGCCCAACTCATCAGCCCATGCGACCACTATTTAATTCTTCTAATATGTAATCAAAGCTCCACATGACTCTTTCTCGTTGGACGACATAAATATTCCCCATCACACATTTAGATTTCTCACGCAAGACATACTTTTGTTCAAAGTCCAATTTTTACAATCGCTCTAATTCCTTTTTTCCTTGAAATAATTTTTTTGGAGTGCAACTTCGCATAAATTCCCTAAATTTCTTTTTTTACTTTTTATTTGCTAAGTTATATAATTAGAGTAATTTTTTTATAATATTATAAACTTTATATTGTTTTTAATCGTTATAGGAAAATTCATACGAGAAATCATTCATAAATGAAGTAGTTAGCACAAATTAATTAATGTATACTCCTTTAAAAATACTAAAATATCATTATCAAATTATGTTACGTCTCAAAATGAATTATGCCACTTTTATTATATGTCACTTTTATTCATATTTCAATTTGAGATTAGTATAGATTAATTTATTTTCATATTTCAATTTTCCTTTGATTTGTGTCCTCCCCGAGTCAAATTCTTGCTACCTACTAACTTGTCTTATTTATTTATCTATCTATCATGACCATTTCCTTAAAAAAAATCACTTTATCTTAACCCTTTATTATTAATTTAATTATTCAAAGAGTAGAATTCATATACAGCAAATGCAAAACGTATTAAAAAATTGCATCGTTAAATAACACCCACATATTCAAGTGTGTGGTGGGAATTTTATTTATTTATTTTTATCAATAAAATATGTACTTCATTAAGTACAAAATGAGGGGTACACCCTTACAAAATGAAGTAAAACCACAACCAACCACAAGACTCCAGTCTACAAGAAAACATTCAAAGAGAACAAATGCCTAAATTATTTCGCCAATTCGCAAAAAAAGTGTGACCAACCTTCGTTATTTTTGTCATGATCAAAATTTTGCAATAATTTCGTTGATGATGGGTATATTATTTGTTATGAAATTAAGTTGTAGTATAAGTTTCCACCTCAATCTGGTTCGGACAGGGTAAATTGCATTTTTGATCCCATGAGAATATTTTCAAAGCATTTTTAATTTTATTGTTTCAAAGTGGTCATTTTTTGTGCACTTTTGGTCCCAAACTTTTAATTGCACATCACAAAAACCCCTAATATGTTCATCTAACAATTTCACCAAACAAAAGCCACCTATATATGTGTAAAAAAATTTGTGCACTTTTGATTTTGGAAGATTTGGGGAAGATTTTTTTTGGGAAAAAAACTTTTCACTACATAGTCACCCAAAAAATTACAATCAGGTACTTTATTTCAAATTTTCTGCACTTAGTACCTGATTATTATTTATACTCAAATCTTGTATTTAGTTGTAATTTTCCATTTTTAAAGTTTGTTAGATATTGGAGGTGCGTCGATTCCTAAGATTCAAGTTGGAGATGAGGATTTTTGGTGTTTTTTTGTAAAATGTTAGTAATCTTGCTATTTTAGTGGGAACACACGCACTTACATCTGTTAAAAACTAATGTGAATATTAGTTTGGGACCAAAAGTGCTTGAATTGAGATCGTTTTAATATGAGAATATTCTCATAGAACCAAAAGTACAATTTTTCCGATTCAGACGCGAGCGCATGGGACTCTGCGTATGGGAGTCTCTGGTATTAACCCACACCCAAATTACTCCGAAGACTAGAAACTTATTAATGACATGTCTTGCCCCATACACACGGCTCATGTCAATCATATGGGAGATTTTACCGGATTCAGATTTTAGGAAATTAAGGCATCACTTGTATAGTACTTGAACGATATCTAGGCATCTATTCTTTCGTCGTTTTGATATTTTTAAGTCCCCCTACCTCATATATATATATATATATAATTAAAATTATAGCAAAGTTCTGTATGGACTGATTTATTTGATCTGGAATTGAATTGATTACACCTCGAAAGTTTGAATCTTAAAACATCGAAAGAACATGGTATTAAATTTAAGTGTAGCTACCAACTCCGAGAGTTCATCACTTTCTCTCATTGTTTTATACTAAATCATGCTTAATCATGACCCACTGAACATTCATGCAATTTTTCTAAATTTCTCCTGGTATATAGCTCCCTTAATTTCCTCAAATGACAATCTGTTTGGTCAAATTTTCGAGCATATGATTCACAGCGTTTAAGGTGAAAATAGTGCATATAATGCTTTGTTTTGTTATTTTAAGGAATTTTAAATGAACAAATCTCCATAATAATGTCATATATCTTTTTTTTATAAGAATGATCGGACGAACTCAATTGAATTGTAATTCAATTCAGGGTACCCTTCAGTTTAAGTGTTATGCTGTCTAATAATAAATACTACCTCCGTCCCTAACTCAACACTACGGTTACAGTATCGCAGATTTTAAGAAAAAGTGATAAAGTGTTGGGGTAGGAAGAATTGTTTATTAATATTTTATGTAATAAAGTGATGCATAGTTGGGGTAGAAAGAATTGTTTATTAGTATTTTATGTGAAAAAGTGATAAAGTGGATATTTCCATTTAAGGAAGTGTTCAGTTAAGTATGGAACGCCCAAAACGAAAACTGTAGGGTTAAGTTTGGAACGGATTGAGAGTAATATTTTATTAGTTCTCTTTTGTATCCCAATCATAAATTCTTGCATTTGTACGTCATTGTCTTCGAGCTCATTTAATTTGGTAAAGTTACCCCTGCATTGTTATCTTTCAGGACTGGACTTTGGTAGTATTAAATATTTTTAGTATTCAATTTCTCACCCGTTGTAATTTTGATCACATGTACGCGAAGTTGACGTTGCTAAAACCATCAAACGCCTTAATATTACATTAACTGCCATTACTTTTTAATACTAAAGTAAATTTTATCATTTAATCCCCAATTTTATTTATTTTAATAATAATAAATAATTATTTTTTTAAAATTCACGTGTACAGTAAATATTCAATTAACTATGTCATGTAAGTAGTATTTAAATGAACTTTCTTAATTCTACTGAAGCTAGCTAGTTAATGTCCGAGTGGAAAAATACACACGACGATTTGTCGTTCACTCTGTCAACAAGGATGTTCGGAGGAGGCAAATTATTTACTTAATTGTAATATAATACTAGTGGAAGAAAGTATATATAATAATTAATCTGTGATTTGCGGTTACATAGTATTAAAGAAAAAAAAAATTACTCCAAGCATCTTAATAAAACTAACAATAATTATTTAAAAAAAAAAAAGATACACATTAATTATTCCAAATATCAGAGACGAGACACAGCATGAATCTGCTCCTGATTCTGATTCTGACGGTAGTATCTCTGCGGCTTTTCCTGCAAAGAAAACTCAGCCTCCGCACAAGCTTTCGCCAAAACTCTAAGCTGAAATTTCTGAATCTTCCCCGTAGCAGTCTTGGGCAATTCATCCACCAACTGCACTTTCTTCGGCACCATAAAATGCGGCAAGTTTTTACGACAATGCTGCACGATCTCCGCCTCCTTAACACCCGCCGCATAATCTCTGAGCGTCACGAAAGCGCAGGGGCTCTCCCCCCACTTCGGGTGCGGCATCGCCACCACCGCCGCCTCCACCACCGCCGGATGCTTGTACAGCGCCGCCTCCACCTCCACGCTGCTGATATTCTCCCCACCCGAAATAATCACATCCTTCGACCTATCCTTAATTTCCAAATACCCATCGGGGTGGATAACGCCAACATCCCCCGTTAAAAACCAGCCATTCTGAAACGCCTTTTTCGTCGCCTTTTCGTCCTTCAAATACCCCTTCATAATGCTGCTTCCCCGAAGCATAATTTCCCCCATTGTTTTCCCGTCACGCGCCACGCTTTCCATCGTGATTGGATCCTTCACGTCCACGTCAGCAAGCGTCAGGATACTAATACCCTGCCTCGCTTTCAGCTCCACTTTCTGTTCTACTGTCAGGTGGTCCCACTGCTTCTGCCACTCGCAAACCAGCGCGGGCCCCGTCGCTTCCGTCAGTCCGTACGCGTGCACAACGTGGAACCCCAGTCTCTCTATCCTCTGCAGGAGCGCGGCTGGCGGCGGCGCACCTCCAGTAAGGATCTCCACAGGAGCGGAGATCCTACGCCGCTCCTGCGGCTTTGCGTCTAGTAAAATGTTGAACACTATCGGGGCGCAGCACATGTGGGTGACTCCGTGCGACGCTATGGCGTCGTACATTTCCGCGGCGGCAGTGGCGCGGATGCAGACACTCGTGCCGCCGCGCGCGGCCACTCCCCATGTGAAGGTCCACCCGTTGCAGTGGAACATGGGGAGTGACCAGAGGTACACCGGTTCTGTTTTCATCCCCCACCCCAGAATCAGGCTCAGGGTGCTCAGGTAGGCGCCGCGGTGGCTGTACACCACCCCCTTCGGCTCCGACGTGGTGCCGGAGGTGTAATTAAGCGCGATCGGGTCCCACTCGTCCGTAACTTCCTCCGGTGCGAATCCTTGGTGATTTCCCCGTTTGACGAGGCTCTCGTACTCGAGCTCGCCGAGATGGGTGCCCGTTGGGTTTCCGAGCTCGTCGATGACCACCACGAGCGGCGGGGATATTTCCTCCGCCGCCGCGCCGGAGTTTTGTAAATCGGCCATCAATGATCGGAGAGCTTCGCTAGCTATTGGCACAAATTGGTAATCCACGAAGAAAATTTTAGCTTCGGAGTGTTTGAGAATTGTGGCTATGGTTTTTGCATCGAGCCTTGTGTTTATTGCGTTGAGAACGGCTCCGGCCATCGGCACGGCGAAGTGCATCTCGTACATTGCCGGAATATTCGGCGCCAACACCGATACCTTTCAATAAAGTATAAAGTAAGATTATGGGGTGTGTTTGCAAAAAAAATATACGTTAAAAAAATAATGTTTACAAAAAAAAAATCTTTTATAGTGTTTGCAAGAAGAATTCATATCAAGTTTTGTGTCAGTTATTTTCACTAGCCGTACACTATAAATATATTAATAAAATAATAATATTTTGAAAAAAATACTCACGACGTCGTTCTTGGCGATGTTGAGGGACTTGAGGGCGGAGGCAACCCGGCAACACCGGTTGTACGTTTCGGCCCAGGTGAACCGGACATCTCCGTATATTATCGAAACCCGGTTGGAGTAAACATCGGCAGCCCTCTTTAAGAAAGTGAGAGGAGTGAGAGGAACATAATTGGCTCCACACTTAGGTAAGTTATTCATAGCTCTTTGTATTATTTGATGAGAAATATTGAGATATAAGTGTGTGTGTGGAATTTAATGAAAGAGTGTGTGAGATTGGTATGAGTGGAGATGAATGTTAGGAATGGGGCATATTTATATACGTGTTAGAAGGAGATATCATATGAGACGATACATGAAACTGCCATGATTTTTACAAACAAACATTCGATTAAATTTGGGTCAACAAATTAAATTTAAACTATCCACACCTCAACTCGTTTTGAGCTAATTGTAGCTCTATATGAATATGTATTTCCTTCGAATTAATTTACTGTTAGTTGTCTTATAATTTTCATTTATTAATTACATGATTATTATGTGAATATAAATAAGGGCACGGGTACCTTATACGCAAGTGTTAGTTATAAATAAATAAATTTGTTGATATCATAACATTGTTGGTGATGAAAGAGAAAAAGGCAGCAGCCAATTTATCGACTAAATAACACCACAGTGTATATCTAATTCCCTTTTTGAGTAATTTAATTGTATTATATATAAAACCCCCAAACTTGCCTTTTGACTTCGAATGAGTCAATAGGTTAAATCACAAAATACCTTTCATGTGCTATTCCAATGTAATAAGATCCCATATTCATTTCTTATTTTTTAAAATGTTCTACTTGCATGCCAAAAGTTAAATACTACGTACTTATACACGAAACCAAAGAATTACAAATCAATAGGAAAGAAAAGAAACACTCAAACTGATGTATAAATTTTATATATAAAATATAGAACATTACCAAGCAACATGGCAACAAAAAAAAAAAAAAACTGAAATAGATGTATTAACTATTATATATATAAAATTTTATGTATAACGGTTGATCCTACATGGCTTCTACCTTCAACTAGCAATTCACTTCAAACTATTCAAACGGATTGAATCAAGACATATACAGTAATTCGATAAAATTATTTGAAGATACGTATTCATTTAAAATGCGAATTTTCATTTCGATTCAAAAATGGTATCTGAATTGGTCGATAGTTTTCGAGTATTCGATTTCGAAATTCCAATTCTAGTTATTTCTTGAAACTTATATAATGCTTTAAAAATCTTGATTTTTTTTTCTAAAATTTTTATTATTTGGAAAAAAAATCATGAATATAATATATTAATAATTATTCATTAATTATTAATATATACTATGAATTACTCATAAAATTAATAATATATTATAATAAATTATAAATATATGTTCGAATATTAAAAAATGAAAAATTGAATTCAATAATATTCGAGTTTGAATTTGAATACCTTTCGAATTGGGTTAAGTCTTGTATATTTATATTCGTGTCAAGACCGCAAGACTCATCTTTGCGTTTTTTAACTATGTAATTTGTTTATCTTTGAACCGCGTAAATTATTGATATGAAAAAGTAGTTGCACGGTTCAGTGTAATCAATTCGCATATTTCATTATAACAAATTGCATGATTCTAAAAAATACTATAAATGCACAGTGCACTTGACTCGCACATGAACCCACCCTTCGAATTGTAGTAATTTGAATTTGAATTCTAATACGAATATTGAGTGGAATCAAGTTGCATCTTCAATTTTTTCGCAAACCCTATGTTTGATCAAATCAGACTTTTTCAATCCACCTTCAAATTGTTAAGATTACAAAGACTGTAAAATTAAATAATATGCAGAACAAATTATATGAAGCCATGTGTCAAAATCAATAATAGAACGTAACATGTAACACGCATCATGTGATTATCGTTTTATAATAATTTGTATAACGAATGTGTATATTAATGAGGCCATAAGACGATCCTGCAACTTTTTCCCAATAGTAGTTGAGGTCAAATTTCTTCAATGCACCATTTTCAAGTGTACAACTTACCATATTCTATTTCTTTTTTTAAAGAAAAAACATGTATCCATTCATTGATAGAAGATATCAGATACATTTTCCAAGAACAAACTAAACTTATCCAAGTGTGAGGATAAGATAGCGAGCCAACCTAAGTAACCACTTTCCTTTCTCCTTACTAGTTCGATGGACATAGTCATTCAACCCAGAGCAGAGTACGGCTCCACGACCTAGTAGCAATCCATTGCTGAGCGATGACCACACTAATCGAAACTCATGCCAATGATCGTGATTAATGCCAAGTACGCGGCCATCCCTCGCAACCTGACAGCCCCAACGAACTATCACCAAACCAAACACAACCACCCTATAAACACTAACTCTACAACAGGAACACCACAGAATCCACACACACCTAATATGTATAATACAGACCCAAACAAACAACCAAAGATGGAACCAAGCGGTGGAACGGGATCTCACGCTAAGATTCCCGCCTACCATCCGCCTAAACCATCTTGACACAACAACAACACCACCATCACCGATGACTACCCAGCTCAAACAACGCAAAACTATGTCCTAATTTACACCATCCGAAAACATACCAGTCTTATTTTACAACAAAACCACCCCCCACAAAACACTACACAACAGCATATGTAAATATTGCAATTATAAATTTCCCTTCCTATCCACACATATACCATTGACAAATTAAGAAATATGTTGGTTCTTTTTCTAATTTATCAATTTCCAGGCCATTTCTTCTTTTCCAGTGCAATTCTTGTAAATGTCTTTCTTGTTGCTTTAATTTTTCAAATTGGTCTTTGATTATTCAAAATTCCAAAGTGGAAAAAGTTTTATTTGACTGAGAGTTTGAGTTGAGTGGTACTGTTAATTATTGTCCAGGACCACCATGAATATATCACAGTAAAGGAAATATCATGAACTAATATTTAGGGTGGTTTAATATGAGATTTTTTTATTTATTTGCACTTTATATTTTAATTATTTTTATATCTGTAAATATTTATGCTAAGCGGATATTGCTGAGCTAAATTGAGGTATTTGGGTTCTTTATTCCCCCTCAACATTTTTTTTTTTTTTTTTGTATTAAACGTTAATGTAATTTTAGTAATGTGTTTGATACTAACTCCATCAATTTGGTGAGCTTTTTTCGATTTTTGTATTAATCTCTTTTCCAGGTTTTTTTTTATTATTTTACATAATTCATCAGTTGGCACTTCTATTTCTCTCTCTACAATTCCAAATCTCTATTTGTCAGGATTAGTTTGTTAAACCTTTCTAACTTTTAGGTGGTCATTTATTTATTTCCGCAAGTTGTCCGATTTACATCAAGTAGAAACATTTTGCATAAAGTTCTTTCCTCATTTTGTTTGCAATCAATTAAATATTTTATCATAATGCATTAAGAAGTTCTTGAAATATTAATTTTTATTTCAAAAAAATTCTAAATTATTTTTTTTATTTTAAAAGTTCTTGAATTATTAAGTTATGTTTCGAAAAGTCCCTGAATCAATTGAATGTTTTTTTTGTTTCATAAAATCATTTTTTACAATCTCTTAGAGAATAATTTTTTGATGGAATTTGATCTTAAATGTCTTTTGCATATAATAACGTTGAAATTGGACCCCTTAAAAAAATAAAAATTTAAAATTGGGCCTATCGAAAATAGACTACTGAAATACAATGTAAACAAGTTACATATTTCAGTGCAACAATTAGTTGCATATTTCTAAAATACACTATGAAGTGCATGTGCACCTAGTGCATATAGGACTTAACCCACCTAATATTAGATTGATAATAATTAGAGTGTAAGTGAGTGGTGTAGAGCCCGTTGTTTTTGTATAAAAATCTAACCACAAAATTATACCGTAGAGCCCGTCGTTTTTGTATGAAAATATAACTACAAAATTATACCGTAGAGCCCGTCGTTTTTGTATGAAAATATAACTACAAAATTATACCGACAAGTAACTTTAGCTATTGAAGATGAAACTTATCTAATTTTAGGTTCGATGATTGTGATTTTAGATTTCCTAATGAGAACATCCATTTAATATGATTATTAAAATAGTCTATTTTGGACAATATTTATGGTTGTGTCATGTGTGCATGGTTTAATTTAAGTCTGGGGTGATAAATTGTGTTTTCATGTTGTATTTCATATCTATAAGATAATCTCTTTCAAAGAAACAATTCTATATGATAGTATAAAACTAAACACTAACATAACACGATAAAAGTTCGTGTTGACACCATATGAGTAAGAAAAAATATGTATCGACGCGACATGACATTATAAGAAAATTTATTAAATTTAAAAGTAGAGAATTTATATTCTGATATTTGAAAGAAAAAAAAAACACAATTTTACATAATAATATAAGTTACACGATAGCACACACTACAAAAAATAAATAAAGAATTGACTACAAAATTTTCCAACACAGGTACGGAATTCAACTTGCCTATATATTTTTTCTAATCAAAATTAAGGATCAAATTATTTTTATTAAACACTCCGTACTCAATTAAAAAAATTACATAGCCAGTTATTTATTCTCTTATAGACAATAAAAAAGTACAAAATTATTAAAAACAAAGTCATATATGCAATCGAGATTGCTTTTCAAATTTAATGGCTAACAAGAACACAATAAGAAATTTTGTATCCTTATTATATATGTCGAACGAGTACGATAAGTGTTATAAACACTAATTCATAATTTTTTTATCGATTCGATGTCATACAGTTGTATCATATTGAAATTGTCATCCATGCATATAAGTGTCATAATCGAATTGTATTTAAATACAATTAAATACATCATAATTTTAATAAAATTGCATGTATTTTTAAAAAGTAATAATTGTTAAAGTTAGCAAGCAAATTAGTGATACACAAATATACCAAGGAAAAGAAAAAGATATGCATTTTCCTGCAAGACCCATTTTCTATATTGATTTAATGATGAGAATACTTGGAAACTGATCAGTATTGTTAGATAATTTTCAAGAACTTAACAGGAAATATGGAAACTTCAAGAGAACAAAGACCCTGGATTTTTTTCTCTTGTTTTTATCGTGACTCCCCATAATTTCCAATGAATTTCCTTATTTTTTTAGAGGAAGTAGAGAAGAAAATCATATTACTTTCTTGCTACTTTTTTTTTTTTTGGAGGGATTCTTGCTACTTTTTTTTTTTCTTTCATTTTTCCTCTTTGGACCTTAATTTCATTTTTCTCCAAGCAAGAAACAATATCGGTTCTTTTAAGTTAGTGCTCTATATTTTCCTTGACTAAGAAAGTGCTATGAAATTATTGAAAATGAACTTAAAATTTCACAAATGGGTCATATTTAATGATAGTGATACATAGTACTAGATAAACGTTCTCGTGCATACTTAACATGATTTTAGTAAGTTTTTTTGTTTGTTGGCATTGTTGCACACCGATTAATAATCAGATTTTAATTTTGTGTTTTACACTAAATCTATTTGAAAATAATTCGATGTGGAAATTATATAATTAACCCGAGTTCAAATTTGGGTTCTTCAGCTACATCAAATTTGTGAAACCGAAACTGCAAATTTCGTCCAGAGTTTTACTAAATATATTGATTTAAATTTTTACGAACGTGTAAGATATTACACGTATATATAAGTTAAAAATAAAAGTAAATTATTCCATAAAGTTGTCATGGACTTTTCAGATATCCTGATGAACAGACATTCATATAATCAACAAGGGATCCTTTTAATTATGTTTACCATCTCAATCAATTTTTATATATGTATACATATATATATATATACACATACATATCGTATATACCATTCCTGGAGGTCTTTAAATGGATGATTTTTTCTGCGCAGAATCATTAAAAAATATTCTTTCTCAATCAAGTTCACACCCAAGACCGCTTCAATCAGTTCTTCACCAAGAATTGCCCTTACAATTCAATATGAACTTTGAAATTCACTAAATAAGAGCTAGTATTAATTTCTTACCAAACAATAACTAAGGGTATGTTTGTTTTGGAACTCATCCGGATGAACTTAGAACTTTGAAAACCAAGTCCTATTATAGTTTGATATTTAAAATTAGATTTCAAAATACTCTCCTATAAAATACACATACACCCCTATTTTTCACAAAATTTAATACAATCACATCACTATTTTTCTCACTCTCAACACAATATAATAATACTACATCAATTAATATTAAACATTGATTTGATATAAAGTAAAATTCCATCCAATCAAAATTTTAAAATAAACACATATTTTTTACTATTCATCAAGACTTTTAAATTCATAGAATTTCGAAATTATGACTTCTCCCGCACCCCTAAATCCCAAAACAAACATACCCTAAGTCTTTCGTGAATATAATAAGTTTAATAGGAGTTTAAATTAAATCCACTAAGTACTCCTCGCGTAAAAGAATAGTCAGACGACATTAGACTAGTACTCCTACCGTAAAAGCGTGAAACAATACCTGACAACTACTGTAAAACGCTACACCCACAATTCATTCACTCTTTTTCCGTCATATCATCTTCACATCAATAATTTATAAAATTTAATTCGTTAAACACACTCTAACAAAATCACAATGTTTTATCAATCATTAATCCATCAATAGATCTTTTGTGGACCCCACATTCACTTCATTTCTACCTATTTTTCTTCAAAATAATATTTTCTCTCTCCATCTATTACATACATTGGATTGATGACACTCTCTCTCCAATTCAATGAACACCCACAATGATTTTAAACATCAACTTTTATCCATTCAATTGTTAAATTCTCATTGGATGGACTATTGTGGATGCTCTCATAGACAGACAACAAGAAGTCTTAATCAGCATATTTTAATAAACTCATAATTTGCATATATTTATTGTAAGTACCCTTTTTTAAAATTGCAATTAATCCATGGACAACTGAATATGTTTATTGTAATATCATAGTATTTGTTAAAATCAAAATGTATATAGCTGATTGGCGGGCTATTTTATATCCATCAATTTTTTATGTATCGATATTTTGTAATCAAATGGAAATTTGTTCAGGTACGAAATCACAACACTTCAGGCTAGAGTACTAAATTGCTGTCTTTTTTCAAAGTCCATCGGTACCAATATTCTCAAGTAAAATGGAGTATTAATTTTAAGAAAAGGACAACAACAAATATCGAAGATAATTTTGGAATAATTTTTTTAATAAAAAAAAAAAACAACAACTAAACATGAGACACGTGGACCAGTCAAGTTTTCCCAATTTTCATTGGGCAATTTATCTCGACGTACCGAAAACATTGGCGAACAATAAATTTATGTGGATTTCATTTGAGGCTAAGCCGCCAAGTACTATATATTCATAATGATTTTTTCCAAATTCCAAATCTTCAGACATAAATACATGTGTTATGTGCTAAGTCCTAGACTCCTAGTTACAATAATAATTGATGTAAGCTTCTAACTACTTAATGTTGAGGAAATAGTATTAAAATCAATTAAATAAATATTTAATTGTCGTTTTACGAGGGCGTGGGACATTCGTCTTTGATCAATTAAACGAGTGCTTAAGGTTTGATTTCTGAAAAATTTAAATGGTATAGAATCGATCTAATCTCGGAATAGATGATCTTAGTGTATTTATAATCTCAAAATCGAATTTCGATGGGTTAGAAATTAAATCACGAAGTTGAGACATTACAATACAGAGTTTTTTGCACTTTTGGTCCCACAAACCACGCAATGTTTTCAATTTAGTTCCACCTCTGCCAAATTAGTCCTGTAAGAGTATTTTCGTCAATTTTAGTCTCACTGTTTAACTAAACTTGCATTTTTAGTCCCAAAAATAGACGTCCTCTAACGTACCCTCGTTAAGCGCAAAACGGAGAATGTTTAACCTATAATTAATATGTATTAAATCTTAATCTATCTTAACAAATTAATTAAAAACTAAAACCAAAATAATCCTTAAAACAAAGTAAAACACACACACAAAACACATAGTGAACGTGTGTGAGTGTTCATCCAGCACGGCGCCACCTACCTCGTCGCCCTCTCCAACACCCCCCGCCGCCTCAAGGACCGCCTCCTCTGCCGCTCCTCCGATGTCGCCGAGCTCATCTGGCTCGGCTTCGGTTCCGTCGTCGGCTCCGGCATATTCAGCATCACCGGCCAGGAGACCCACGACCACGCCGGCCCCGCCATCATGCTATCGTACGACTTTACTCTCTGTTTTCTGTTACACTGAATTCGCACTCGCGATTCCATGGTAGGGGAAATATCTCAGCACTTAGTTTGTTGGTTATGGTCTTGTCTAATTTTGTCTATAAGGTGTTCGTTCTAATGCCTGACAGAAAATTTAAATTTTCCCTTATTGCATAAGAATACTAGTGAATCGTGATAATTTAATTTAGATTGAAGCCATGGATTTGGGGATACGGTTGCATTAGATTGCATTAAATTTTCCCTTATTGCATTAGATTGCATAAGCATGGGTTTTGGGGATACGATTGCGATTGCGCTTATGGAGGCAAAAGAATTTGAGCAAGGAGGAGTATCTGCTTAATCATCCTCTTTGGGGGATTAAAAGAGATTGATTTTCAAGGTAATTTTTTTTTTCTGTTTTCGTGTGCGAATTTGAAATATTGGTGAAGAAATTGGTGAAGAAACAGTGTATGTGGAGGTTTTTGAGGCTTATAGCATGATATAAATGAGATGATATATGTTGAATGTTGGTAGGTAATATTCCAGCTTGATTTAGAACAAATTTTGTGGAGGAATGAAATTTTTGAAGTATGAATGTTTCTTGTACACCTTGCTGGAGGTGTTGTTCTTTGATCTAATAGGTTTTGTGGAGAAAGAATAAATGAATAAAGTGGGGAAATAGTGTAGAAAGAATATTTATTAAAGCATCAGTATTAGGAAAAGAAAAGCTCTGCATATATAAATGGTTTAGCAAGGTGGTTAGGAGGGTTGGTGCGATGTTTTGTAGTACAATGATTTTGATGCTTGTTTGTTCTGATTAATTACAAGAACGTCGTTCGATGAACGTCATTCTTGTTCCACTATTATGGTCTAATTTCATAATAATCCCTTTGTGTGTAGGTGAAGGATGTTATGAAGCAGAAAGACGACCTTCCAGTTTGCAGGGAACACGATCTGATCATGGATCAGCTGGTAGAGCTGGCCAGTATAGGTTGTGCATGCCTTCTCGTGATAGACGATGATTATCATCTGCTAGATATTAGGCCTTTTTCGAGGGGTTCTAGGTTTTTGTGTGGAGATTGCTAGAGGGCAGTTGCTTGATTCATTCAACATTCTTTCACATTTTACAAGATTAATTGCTATTAGTTGATCTTCAACAACCCCAATTCAGTGGACAATAGCATCGGGTAACTCCATTTTTCTTCAAATGTTATGTCTTTGTTTCTGGTTTGAGCTGAGATTAGATGTTCGTGTTCCAATCTTCGTTTGTACTCTGCATTTGTTTGAATATTGTGGAAAGTGAGAGTTAGAAACATGAACACAAAGTGTTTGTGAATTTATTTCAGCCAAATTGGAAATCTGTTTAGTTGCTCTGTTGATTCTTAGTAATTATTCTGTAGATTTCTTTTTCTTGGCAACAAAGATGGCAAGAGTTTCTCTGTGAATTCCTTGCTACGAGTCAAAATATGGAAAAAGAGAAAGTTGTATGCTTGTTTCTTTTTTTATATGTCCAACCATAGATTTGCATTTTAGTCTAGACAACAATATGAAGAGGTTCATGGGGTAGATGAACACGTGTTTTCATTCTTGACTCTTGAAGATCTGAAGAAATGGGGATTGTTAAAGTTGGAAATAGGAGGAAAATGTTTTCTTCAATCCAGAAACTCAAGGTTGCTCTGAATTTGGGATGAAGATGGTTGTGCATATGTGTTTTGGGTATGTTTTGAATTCTTATCATTCTTATTATGGAGATGGCAAAGTCTTGTGTAACCAATTTTACCGTAAACTTGTTTGCATTTTGTGTGCAATTTTGAACAGTATTAGTTGTAATTTTGAACAGTATTAGTCTTTTCAATATAAGGTATTAAGTTTGATAGTTTTAGTTGCTTTATTAAAAAGTATTAGTTGTTCTATTATAAAGTATTCGTTGTTCTACTATAAAGTATTAGTTGTTCTACTATAAAATATTAGTTGCAAAATAGGTGCACAGTAAAAAATTGGAGGCAATAATTTTGAGTTTTTTGAACCTATGGGACCATATGTGCAATTGGTTGAGGTAGGTTAAGTGGGCCCAGGTAATTTAATTGGTTAATTTTGTGTTAATTATGTTTCATAACTTATGGGACTAAAACTGTAAATGGTTGAAAGGTGATTAAGCCTTAATTGAGTATTAATTATGTCCCATAACTTATGGCACCACATTTGCAAGCTGATTTAACAGAAACCGTAACGGCAGGACCACATTTGCAAATTAAAATTCTTGTGGGACTACATTGGCAGAGGTGGTACCAAATTGAAAACATGGCGTGGTTTGTGGGACCAAAAGTGCAAAAAACTCTTACAATACACATTATGAATTAAAGTGTTGTTGGAAAATATGAAATTAAAAGGAGTTAATTATCTCACATTGAATTAATTCAGCACAAGAGTTCGAATTTAAGTCGTATCGAACGTAGACGTTCGAAACATCCAGATTCATTAATGTTTCAAATCAAATTGTAATGTTACGCGTTACAACTTACAAGATGACATTAAGTGTCATTAGTGAAGACATCTCAAAATGAAAATAAATTTTAATGAATGTCATTATTGTTACTATGAGCTTGAATTAAATGTCATTATGGCTCCAACGTGATGGACGTACCTATAAATAGGTTGCATGCATTTGTTGATTTTTATCGTGAAATCGATTGAGCGAACGATAAGTTTTTTCCAAAGTGCACGCATTTGTTCATGCTCATTTGAATATTCATATACAGTGCAATCCAATTTTCACGCAATTTTCAGTTCGTTGGAGATTTATGCGTTGTAGTTGCTCGTATAAAGACGAAAATGTTTTACACGTCAAACCGTGATCACTAGCCAGGATATATTTCTTTTTGTGGGCAAAGAGTTTGTCCTTGACTCGACTCGATGTTGTTAACTCGAGTTGTTTCAAGTGGTTGTTCGTTGGTTGCTGTTGTCGTACTTGATTGAAGTTGAAAGCTGCTCGGGTGGAAAGGTGCTAAAAGGATAACCTTAAAAAGTATTAGTTTTACAATTAAAAAGTATTAATTGTAATTTTCAATTTTCTATTATTTTCTTTTATTTATTTTCTTTCTCTATTTTAAACCATCATCATTGGTGCTCCAAAAATTCAAACACTTATATATGTACTTAAGTTAATTTTACATATTATAAATAATCTAGGTACCTGGGACAAAATTATGTAATCTAATCGAACAAATTAAAAGTTTATTCAATAACAAGATGACCTAAAAATTAAAGTTAAAGATAATTTGTTTAGTCCATCAATTTTAAGATGCGTCCCCACATCATGTGAACATGTTGTAGAGCCAGGGCACATATAACTTTTTTATGATTAGGAATTATAAAATTATTTTCCAGAAATATTTAAAGCGTATATGGAAAAAAAGTTTGTTGTTCATTCACTTGTCTCCGGTCCCACAACTTTGTATCTACTATCTAGTTTCATAGCTATTTCATTAAAACGAATTTGTTATTTACTGATAGTTGCAAAAAAAAAATGATTTTACATACTGAGAAATAAAAATATGACCATTAAATTAATTGATTAATACATTCATACAATTTGAAAAAGTGGAATTAATTGATCTAATTAGTGTACATAACAAAATTATGAGTAGTGTGTTCTTTTAAAAAATGAAAATTGACCATATAATTCTTTAAAATTATTAAATTAATATGATGATTATTTTGCAACAAAAAAATATTTTAGAAAGACCATTAAACTAAAAAGGACATTTGTGTGTGGCACACAAATGCAAAACACATTTTAGAAACATTTAATGGTTTAAATAGGCCCATAAAAGGAAACCGTCTATCGACTTTTTCTTGACTGGATAATTTATACTGTATCAATGTGTGGCACACAAGAAGCAGTACCTTTTCTTGTCTTTATATTTTGATCCTGATTTGGTAAGAAATACATTGTACGTCTTTAATATCTTAAGACATGTTATCAAAAAATTGAATATGGTGTGTTTGTAATATCTTAATCCTTCTATTTCTTCTATTTTTGGATGGTTGGAGGGGAAGTAAAATAAGTCATTGTATATGATCTCTTCTAGAAATATTATAATTTTGCCACAATTTTAAAATTTGAGCAATGCCGTGTGTCATCCCTTTTTTTGGCAATTCCACCACGGATCCCTCTTCTGAAGTATTATTGCAAAAATTAAATAATTGTGATTAAAATGTATTAATATAATAAAGAGATAGTGAATTTATTTGCAATATTTTCAAAATGTTACAACTCTCACATCAAATAGTTAAAATAAAAAATTAAATTAAATTAAATTGTAAATTTAATTACAACTAATCCAAAAAAAAATGTCTCATTACTTGATTTTTCTTTAAAAAAAGTCCCCCGGCAAACATAGATCTTAACCAATAATTATGGCACTGTACCGGTTTTTTAAGTGTCCATTGTTCTTATTTTATCAAATATCTAATGGGCCAAATAAGCAGTTAAAAAAATGGGTTTAAGCGCCTATAATTATTAACTTTCAATATAATCGACTTCTTTTTTCAATTCATTAAAATTTTAGGCACAATTTGTTGACATAGATTTGAAGTTGGAGTTGTGAACATGGATGCCTAAGAGCACCTTCAATAGTGTGTTTCCCCACATTTCAGGCATTAGTTATCACATCACTGCTACATCAAAAGTTAAATACTCATTCCTCTAAAACTTATTCCCCTTCCAATCATCATACCCAACAAATAACTATTTCATGGGACCCACTATTAAATTACACACTTTTATTTAACTATCATTTGAGGTATAATTTTATTTTTATAATGAAATATGTTTATAATTAATATTATTCTATTTTTATTCATTAATTTATAAATTTGGAAAATATGTAATAAATTAAATTAAAATTTTATTAAAAATAACAAAAAAGTACAACATTAAAAAAATTACAATGGGAGCATAAAATGAAATAAAAGTATTAAAAACGACCTAATTGCAAATAAATTAAATTACAACCGGAATATAAAATGAAATAAAAGCATTAAAGACGACCTAAATGCAAATAAACTAAATTAATTTAGGTTTTCTCAATACCATATCTTGTCCAAACATGCTCAACCAAGTCGGCTCGAAGTTGGTGATGTTTATCTCTATCGTGAAGTTGAGATCTTCTCATAAGGTATTCGTTGAATGCTTCGACAGAGCCTTGGATTATACATGGATCAGTATTGATGTTGTTGATGTTGTTATGGTTGTTCGAGTCATCTGACCAATTGAATGCCGATTCTCCTTCATGTTTGACTATCATATTATGCAATATAATGCAAGCATACATAATTTTCTTCAAATTATTCTTGTACCAGAAACGTCCCGGGCCTCTAATAATTGCCCAACGTGCTTGGAGGACCCCAAATGCCCGTTCGACATCCTTCCTCGCAGTCTCCTGCATTTCCTTAAACTTTTTTTCTCTTTGAATCTAGAGGGCATTGGAAACTCTTGACATATTACATCCGTTAAGTAGTATCCTTGTGAATATTGCGTACCATTTATGAGAAAATCAATGTTTGGCGCACGTCCTTGTACAACATCATTGAATAAGGAGGATTGATTAAGAACGTTGATATCATTGTTTGACCCAGCAACTCCAAAAAAAGCATGCCATATCCATAAGTCTGCCGATGCAACCGCTTCAAGCATAATTGTCGGGACTCCATGATCACCTCTCGTAAATTGACCTTTCCAAGCGACCGGACAATTTTTCCATTCCCAATGCATACAATCCAAACTTCCCAACATTCCGGGAAAGCCGTGTCTTTGCTCATGCATTTGAAACAAGCGTTGGACATCTACGACATTAGGTTTTCTCAAGTAATGTGGGCCGAATACATCAATTAATAAACATCAATTACACATTGCGTAGTGTTGGTCCCGTTAAACAAGCAATCAATAGTGTTTAGTGTTTTAAAACTTTTCAATTCGAGGTATTCTTCGATAATCCTTTTATTAGGTTAGGGAAGCCATATGCTCAATCAAAGTCTTTGATAGATCCGAAAATGCATTTCACGCAATAATGGGAGTCAAGTTTTTTCTCCGATCGATATCGAATTTCTCAACCCTGAAAATATTCATCATGAGATTCCAAGGCCTCGATACTTTCGTTTTAATTTTCTTTGAAAACCTTCCTTTAATAAATAAGTCTTCAATTACATGCAACTTCTGGATTCATTCCATTATCGGTGAAAATATGCTTTCAAACTCGGTGATGCAATATACATGATTTATATAGTTCAGTGGTTGTTCTCTCGAAAAGAAATCACTAATCAAGATGAGTACCTCGCGTAGTTTACTTACTCAACTTCGGCCCCGAGCTTTCGATCTCCATGTATTTAACATATATTCTCTTTACTTACTTGAAACACAAACAAGTTTTCGGACCTTGTAATATCTCAACTAGCATTCGTTGTTTACTAACTCTTTACAAAAACAAACTCCAACTACCTTCTCATCATTTGTTCTTCAACTAGATCAGATATCATTACAATGAAGTACAATCAATGTATCTCATCATCATAAATCTTATCAAGCTTTAGTTTAGTGAGCTGGTTCAATATAGAAGCACTTGGGAAATTCTAAGTTTTTCGAGTGCTTTAACTTTTATGATAATAAGTTTGTTTGATGGTTTTTCCCCGTACTATAATGGAATTGTATGAAATTTGGTTGGTGAAAATTATCCGTTGGAGAAAATATGAAGGTGTTCTCGATATATAATGAAATTTGTAACTCCTTTTAACACTTTTACAACGGCTTATTTTTCCAACGACCTTTGTTTTACAATTTTTTACTTTTTTTGTCAACCATTATATTTTTCCAATTTTTTGACTTTTTGTCTCCTTTACAACGGAAACACTTTTCCAACGCCTACTTTTTTTTTCAACGTAAACTTTTACAACGGACATATTTCGATTGCATAAATTAAGACAATTACAAAATAAATATTACAAATACTAAAGCTTCCAAATTCTTCCTTCGATTCTCGATTTGTTCCACCATGTAATTATCTTGGTCTTTTAAGTTGATCTTAGAGTCATGCTTGACTAGTATCTTTAAAAATGATCTTGCACTCACCCTTTCTAAACAAATGTTCCATGAGATTAGCCTTTTTTTCTTGCCATACTAAAACTTGTTTCTTGAAACATCTTTGAGTTTTGACTTTCATTTTTATATGATCATTTTTGCAATAACATCAATTCTAAATCTCTCACTATCAAGATCATTCCGAACATGTCATACTTTCGGAGGTTTTGGGATCTTAATCAAAATCATATATCTTTTATTAAATTCATCTCCCAACACGTAGGTATTCTTCATAATGATCGGCAGGGACTCCATATGCTAATTGTCGGATAGCCACCGTGCATTTCTGCAATGGTGAGAAGTCTTTTCTCCCGGTTGCATCGACCCTCAATTGAAAATATTCATCATGAGATTCCAAGGCCTCGACAATTCGAATAAATAAGTCTCTACCCATTCGAAATCGTCGGCGGAATACATGATTTCCATAGGTTGGTTGTTCAGAAAAGTAATCACTCACAAGATTTCAGGTGCTCCTCACGATCTCGATCAACATATCTTCTCTTCTTGAACCCAAGAACCTTTGTAATATCTCAACTAGCATTCGTTGTTGCTTCAAAACCTCTTGCATCATTTGTTCTTCTGTATCATCATTAAGCAACTCAATGTACTCATCATCATCACTTTGGCTAGTGGTTGAGTTGTGTTCGGAGTAAGACATGTTTGATGGTTTTGAACTATATGGAATTGTATGAAATTTGGTTGGTGAAAAATATGAAGGTTGTTCTCAGAATATATAATGAAATTTGTAACGGACACTTTTACAACGGCTATTTTTCCAACGACTACTTTACAACGGACACTTTTACAACGGCTATTTTTCCAACGGCTACTTTACAACGGACACTTTTCCAACGTCTACTTTTTCAACGTAAACTTTTACAACGGACACTTGACATAAATTAAGACAATTACAAAATAAATATTACAAATACTAAAGCTTCCAGTCCTTCCTGATTTGTTCCACCATGTAATTATGCGCTTGAAGTTGATTTGGAGTCATGCCACTAGTATCTTTAAAAATGATCTTGCACTCAATTTTCTAAAACAATGGTTCCATGAGATTAATTTTTTTTTTGCCACTCTTACCATTTTTACTTTCATTTTTATCGATCTTCTCAATCAATTCTTCTACTTTTTCCGACTTGTCTTTACCTTTAAGCTTTCTCTTTGCCGCTTTTTGCCCAATTGGATTTATACGCTACCGCACCAACATCTTCATTTGCACTCGAGTCCGGATTGGAAGACACTCCAAAATTTGTGGTTTTCATCTTCTTTGTGAGATGGACATCAGCATCACACATTTCAAACTTCTACATCTCTTCAAAATTCTCCAACAACCCAAATGTTGAAAACCTCTCTTAAGGTGTTCCTTCAACACCGCTTTGAGCCTTTTTCCAATATATCAAGATCACTAGAACCACCTCCCCAAAGTCTAAGTTGCTCATTGTAAATTCCACAAAACCGGGATATTTATTTTTTTAATTGAGTAAAAGTGTATTTTTAGCACACCCAATATTCTCTGGTGTTAATGGACGATGACTATCGTCTCAGGATGCAATCCTCCTCCACATTTGCTCCAACTTCCGATCATTTCCAATGATTGAATATGTTAGATTGACCCAACACATTCTTTAGACAATCATTTTTCTCTCAAAGGATATGGCATCGCTTTTTTCTTCGTCGCCCACTCAATGTTAACCTTTTCTAATCCAAGGAGGATAGAAGTGAGTCGATCTCTGAAGATGGTGTCCCACACTCTTTGATTTGAGAAGATGGATTTAGCCTTTCTTGATGAATTTGGTGAAGGACCACCATAAAAAAAGTGAAAATATTAGGGGGTAATCCAATAAAATGGAGCTCCGGATGCACTCATCCATTTTGGAAAATTTAAGGTTAGAAAATTTGATATTTGGTGGGAGATGTTGGAATTTTGAAGACGAGCATTCCAATTTTTTGAAAGAGAGTCAAATTTGAGAAGATGGATTTGTTCTTATTGGTAGAATTGTACAAATTCATCCAAGGATTATTATTATCCATTTTGAATTATATAGAAAATTTAGTAGGAAATGTAGTTGAAGATAGAAATTTTTTTGTACACAAATATAAAATTATGATCTCTATTTATAGAATTCAACTAAAAATTACGGTTAAAAAAATTACCGTTCTGATTTCTGCTCAATTGTGTCGTTGGGATTTCTGTATACAATCAATTGATTGATCAAAAAAATAAAAAAAAAATGAAAAAAGAGGAAGAAGGCTAACGGTAATAAATAATAAAAGAAAGAAGGCTTTCAAGTTCCAAAAACAAATGTGAAAATTCAATGCAAATTAAAAGAAAGGAAAAAGAAGTGGCGGACCCCACAAAATTCCTGCCCAACACGCAGGTGTTCCCCACTCTCTTTCTTTGTTCCCTTTTTTTCTAGCAAGTGTAGTGCACCTTCCACCCTTCTCTACTCTCTTTCCTTCTCCAATTTGTATTCCTTCCTGGGAAGGAGTTCTCCCACCCATTAACTCCTTCTCCAGCCTAGTCATCATCCCCCAATGTGTAGGAATTAATTTTGGAGGTAGGGGAAGGGTGTCACCTCAACTCCTTCCTCTACCATTTGAGGTGCTCTAAATCCTCACTCATGTATCGGAATCGAAAAGATAAAATGTTGATGCATTCTCGGATTTTGTGCTGAAAAATATATATTTCTACTAAAAGTCAACAAAAATATTGTAACGTTTTACATAAGGGTTGATATGCTGTGAAACTTATTTATCGTAAAATTAGTTTTTTTTTTACATATATGATCATTTAGTTATTATGATTAATATTATTTTGTAATAAAAGTTACACTCTTCGATTATCAATACCTAATACCCTTTAATAATATAAGTCTCACTTTTTAACCACTTTTACCGATTTTTGTGTGAAACTTGATCATCCTAATCCCTATACTTTACCTTTACAAAAATATATTATTTGATTAATTTATTTTTTTTACTGATAAATACTATAAAACATTTTTATCAAATAATACTAATTGTGTATGTTACACCAAGTGATACTATAATTTTACGGGTGGATCTCATGTATACCCAAGTGCACTGTGCACTCATCGCGCTACCTGTTACTGAAAATTGCAACTTATTTATACTGAATCGTGTAATATTTTTTTCATATTGATAGCGGCACAATTCAGCATTAATATGTTGCATTTTTCAGTATAACCAGTCACACAATTCTAAAATGCACTATGAGTGCATGATACACATGGAATTGGATACATACAACTCCTAGCCTAATTTTACATATGGTCTAGTTAATAAATGCTTCTTTTTTCTTTCTTTTTTTCTTGTTCCTCTTTTTAGTTGGGCCTCATCAAGTATCAATGGCTATTGTACATCATCAACTTGTTAAAGAAGCCCGAGGCTTACATTTGATAACCCCGTTTGGGTCTCAGCCTATTTCTTTAATTAAAGGGCCAAAAATATATACATATCGTCATCCTTTGGCCCATGTATCCACACAATAAAGTGATTTGAGTTTTTTCCCACATGTCTTTTGATCAGAAAAACATTGTTTTTAGCCTTGATTAATTTTCTCAATTCTTTTATTCCCTCTCTTAATATTTAAATTATTTCTCATTACATTCACATTCTTCTCATTATTTGATCGCACGAGCAAGGATTAAACCGGAGTCGAATCACAAAATTCAATGGGTTAACCCAATAGTAAGGGCTCTCAAAAGATCTAGACTTCTCGTAAAAAATAAAGTGAGTATGTATGTTAGGTGTGTACATTATCCATATATAATATATTGTGCTATTTTTATGTGTTTAATGTATTGATGTGTGTCTTCTTCTTTCAATCGCACTAAACAAGAGGGATGTTTAAAATAATCTATACAAAACAACTATATTGTTTAAAAACATTCAAACTAAACAATTGGTGTTTGATAAAGTATAGTATGAAAAATTTCATACATAAAAAAACTTTAATTAATTTACAATTAAATTCTGTAATTGGTGAAGGTAAGATAAAATTGAATGGTTCATGATTCACTCGGCCCAAGTGGTTCATGGTTCACCTGACCCGAATAGATCATAATTCAGAGTATATTATCTAGTGTCTCTAATGCACGGATTCTTCAAATATGAACAGTATGCAGTATCGGATATGTCGGGGATGAGATTCGCACCCGATACGTCACATGGCGTATCCCAATTTTTATTTTTATTTTTAATTCGGATACGCGTATCCTCATCCGAGGATACACATATCGGATACGTATCGGGGTTTTTTTGTAAAATTAATTAACTTTTGGGGTTTTTTTGTAAAATTTACTAAATTAAATATTAAACTACTACTCTAAGCCTTCTATTCAGCGTACACTTGATTGAATAGAAAATAAAAGTTTTGATAATTGAACTTTGTTATTTAATGTAACTTATTTTGACAATGTGGTACTTTGTTTAGATTGAATTTTTTATTAGGACTTATGGCTTGTGTAGGTTGATGATATTTGATTTAATTGTTGTTTTGTTGCTTATGAGATGAATTTCTTAATATTAATACATGTGTTTTAACTACTCTTGGTATTATTATAGGTGTTATATATAACTGTGTAATTTTTTTAATATTATTACAGTTGTTATATATAATTAAATAAAATAAATTGATGTATCCTTGCCGTATCGTATCCTAAAATTTTGAAAATCTCTGAATCCCCGCACCCGAATCGTATCGCATCTACACTCCGCACTCGTACCCGTATAACACAGTTTAGTTTTTAGGGTGTAGATGATTGATTTATGATAATTTTATATATTTTCATACATAAAAATTTTCACAATAGACTTACTCACGGACGGCGCTTAGTTGTTTAAAATGTTTCATGGGATATCATGTTTTCTCCAAGTGACACCAATGATCATTGACATCAATTCGATTGAGACTGTTCTCATATTTTCTTTGTGATTTATATTGTTCCGTGTACGTGGTTGTATTTTGCATCTTGATTCCACTGCACTAAGATACGTAAAAGCACAAGGGGATAAGAACTAAAATAAATAAAGTACAATGGATTTAATTAAGAAAAATAATGTACAAGGAGATAAAAAGGCATATATTTTTATACAGGGGATAAAAATAAAAATAATCAGAACTACCTATACAGAAGATAAATAATACCAATGCAACCCCCGGCGTGATATAAAGTTAAAGAAAAAACTTTGGTGATGTGGGGAGAAATCCTCCAAAGAACGTGAGTCTGATTTAATCGTGTGACACAAATTCTCCATTAAAAAATATTATGGGGGTTTGTCATTGATCATTGAATCATGTTGGGCTCCCATGTCATGTTGTCATCACTTTGGACATCCTTCGATTCTGGCCCGCCTTACCGAAAAATAACGACACCGGATGGAGGAGTTTCTCGTCTCTTCCTAAAAAAAAAAAAAATACCAATGCATACTACTGTATTGCAACTTGTAAACTTTTATTCCATAGTAACACGTTGTTTAAGAAGGGATGATTTTCTTGTTTTCCGAATTTAATACAATTATTTTTATTAAAAAAAACACAAAATCATATAAATTTAACCATAATTGTCTAAAGATTAAAACTCATAAACCGGATGAGGATGACCCGATTACTTCCGGAGCTCCATGACTTTCTTCCAAGATGGACGGCTGGAAATGTCCATCCACCAAGCGTAAACGTGTTTCCGACGTTTGATCAAATCCCCCATCCCTCCTTCCTCCATTAAAAACCTTGTGTTAGGCAAGTGGCTCACATCAGCTATGGTGAACTTCTCCCCACCCAAGTATTTGCTACGCGACAATCTATCCTCGTAAACGTCCAGCACTTTCTCCAATTTGCCCTTACAATCACTGATTAATTCCATATCTGCCACTTTGCCCATTTCAGCAGAAAGTATAATTTGTTGGAACAATGTGAAAACTAAGGGGTTGTAATTGTTGACTTCAACTTCCAGCCATTGGTCCACCACGGCTTTCTCTTCCAATGTATCGCCCAATAGGTTTGTTCCACCTTCGCTTAAACCTTTTGTTGCGTAGTATCTGATTATTGCTCTTGATTCTGCGATCCAATTAAATAATGTTAGAGAAAGTAAATATATTTTGGAAGGTTCTACATTTTTTATGATAACCCTAGGGTTCTTAAATATAGATAAAGGAAATATGCGTTTATGTGTCTTAATTTGTTAGCTTATTTAATTTTATCTACAAGTGATGCTACACTTTTTTTCAATTAAAAACTAGAAAAGAAAATACTTATTTTGATCATTTATGGAAAAAGGTTTTTTAACCATCTTTATGAAGAAAAGAAATTCTACTAATTTATAGTGAAATGACTCATGTAGTTTGGTTTAATTTAAGGCAAGGTCTCATGTACATTTGATGTACGGATTTTAGATCTGTGCACTCACTTTGACCCTGTACATTTTATTGTGAATCCTCTTTTTTACTAATGACGAGGTCTCATTTTTTTAATGGGTCACTTCTATATCCGAGTGCACAGTGCGCATTTGGTGCACAAGAGTCGCATATCACACTGTTCATTTTAAAGGTTTTTTTTTTTTTTTCTAAAGAGTGTGGGTTAAAAAACCTTTTTTTATAAAAAATGGTACTTTTAACCTTCTTCCCTAAAATATAGGCTTAGGTATTACTTGCGTCTAAAAAAAGAAATAAAAGTGCAGCTCAATAAAGTAGATATCAACGATCAGTTTATAAATAAATTTAAAAAGCTCAAAAATAATATTATTTGTAAAGTAAATTACCAAAAAGCTTGAAGTCGCCATCTTCTATGGCAGGGACCAGTCCAAAGGGCTGCATATTGTGAGTTAGTATAATAACAGTACGTTACATAAAACATGTAAATAAATAAACCTAAAAGAAATAGTATATAGAATCATGAAACTCTACAAACACAAGGGCAACAATGATATAAACCCTTTGAATAAAAAGATTTAAATAAAAGATTTAAAAAATCAATAAAAATTGCACTTGTAATATGTAAAGAATTTAGTTAATTGTAGAGTAAAAAATGTTCAAATTAAAATATATATTATATATAACCTGTTTGAGTAGGAAATCTGGCCTTTTTTGCTCTCCAGAGCGAAGATCAATTGGTATGAGCTGAAATTCAAAATCTAACTCCAAAAGACAAGCCAAAACCCTTTGAGGGCAAGCTCCATAAGCTGGACCATACACTTTAACAACCATTTTTCCTCAAAATTTAAGAAATGTGGATATTGCAACTACTCACTTGATGTAATATTATTGATAGAATAAGCAATGTGTGTTACTAAATATATATTGAGGAATTAAACAGACTCTTCTTGATGTAATTGGTTGGTTGCACGAGCTACTCACCTTTCTTTGTACTAAGGTTTGTTGGAAATTTTGATTTCGTGTGATGTTGATTTGGTAGGTGAGATGAATTGTGAAACTATAGTGTAAAAATTGGAAATTTTTGGGATTGTGACTTAGTTATAAGATAATTTTTATTTAACGTTTAATTTTAGAAGTTTCCCGATTTTTAATTCCTTTTTTGTATTTTTTACTTTAATTACACTAATTTTGATGTAAAACTTGTTCCTGTTGTGAAATTGATATCATCACAGTTGTAAACGGATATAACTAACTTTATAAATATCAGTAGCACTTAATATTATTATATTAATTTATAAATATAATGAGATAAGTGTAGTTATATTAATTTGTAAATATAATGATATCACTGAGTAAGTGTAATGATATTAATTTGTAAATGTAATGATATAAATTTTATATTATGAAATAATTTCACCAAATACTTTTCACTTTAATTAAGGCTCTAGGCAAAATTATTTTATCAATTAAAGTTGTTGTAGTTTAAGATTGAATTGTGAAAATAAGCTAGGTATGTTTTACCGTCCCACTCTATCTAAAGGCGAAAAGGTGTGTTGATTGCATTTAAAACTCATTTGAAAATAGGCCTTAATGGGCCAAATTGTATGGGTCCGGCTTTGACGGGTAAGCCCAGCTTTTAATATATTTAATTGAAGAATGACATTATGACATACTTACTCCATATGTACCGTTAAGACAAGAGATGACCATTCGGGTTGTCCGACCCGGTCAAGTCAATGGGCCAATAGATATTCATGGGCTGAATTGGGCCAATCTAAATTTTTATTGGGCCTATAAAAATGTAATCCAGATCCGTCTTATATGGGTTGGTCACCCGCAAGCCAGCCCAACACTTTTTTTTTTAATTAAAAAATATATATGAGCTAAATTTAATTTTTTTAAAATAAAAATTAGCATGAAATACTAGTTCCCTTAGAATCTACGCATATAGTTAGATCATTTCAAGTTAAATATTACAAAAAAATATTATATGTATCTGAAGTTCATGATAATATAAGAAATTGAGAACAAATGAACATTTTTCTCACGTAAAAAGATTTGTGTTAAATCGAAACACATAATTTTTAAAAAAATTAAATACTCTATTAATAATTTAAATTTTATAAATTTCAAATTAATATCCAAATAGACCAAATCTTGTGAACAAAACACAATTCTATAAAATACAAAGTCTAATTTTTAATAAAAATGATAAAACTAGGACGTCGGGTCAATGGAGCCGCCCATTAGCCCATGTGTCAAATTGACCCGAGCCCATTAAACTCACGGGCCACATGAGTAGTCCAATTTATATTTACAAATCGGATTGATTTGGCCGGCACATCATGCTGAGCTCAAATTGACGTCTCTAGTTAAAATAGACTTAAACTAAATTCACAAAAACTTAAGAAAATATATTTAATAGTAATACGGTCGGAATTATATTTTTCTTCTCATTTTTTCCTATTTTTACCTTTTCATGAGAGATGACACAAAAATTAGTTTGAAAACAAATTGTGTTAGACTGAGACATGCTGGTCGATTGAAAATAATTAACGACTCTAACTAAAAAAAGCAAGACTATTATTTAGTACACACTAAAGTAATCTAACTTAACGATGTACAGGCAATTTTCATAATGTGTTTCTTAATCAACTAGCTAGAAAAAATAATTTTAATAGAATTAATGGGTAATTAGTATAAACGTTAATAAATTTGAATCCATCTTACACCTACCTCGTCAGACTGCATAATAAAGATCTTAAATAGAGTTTTTTTTTCACTTTTGATCCTATGAACCACGCCATGTTTTCAATCTAATCCCACCACTGGCAGAACCAGTCCCACAAGAATTTTAATTTGCAAATGTGGTCCCACAATTTACCAAGTTTGCACATTTGGTCACAAAATTAAACGGCGCTTGACGGCATCTCGTTAACCGTGAAACGGACACTGTTAAACGTATAATTAATACGTGTTAAACATTAATATGTCTTAACAAATTAATTGAGTTTTGCACTTTTGGTCCCATGAACCACGTCATGTTTTCAAACTAGTCCCACCACTGGCAGAACTAGTCCCATAAGAATTTTAATTTGCAAATGTGGTCCCACAATTTACCAAGTTTGCACATTTGGTCCAAAAATTAAACGGCGCTTGACAGCATCTCGTTAACCGCGAAATGAATACTGTCAAACGTATAATTAATACTCCCTCCGTCCCAATTTTTAAGAAACTCTTTTTTTTTTCGCAATCTTTAAGGAACATTTCCTAAAATGGACATACTCACTTTATCAATTAAAATACTAATAAACAACTCTTATTACACCCAACTACCCATCATTTTATCATTTTATTACATAAAATACTAATAAACAACTCTTTCTATCCCCAACACCTGTGTTGCATGGGTACGGGTGCGGGGTGCGGATGCGATACGATTCGGGTGCAGGGATTCGGAGATTTTCAAAATTTTAGGATACGATACAGCGAGGATACGTCAATTTATTTTTTTCATTTAATTATATATAACACCTGAAATAATATCAAAATATTTACACAATTATATATATAACACCTGTAATAATGTCAATTGTAGTTAAAACATATGTAATAATATTAAGAAATTCATTCCATAAACAATAAAATAACAATTAAATCAAATATAATCAATCTACACAAGTTATAAGAAAAAAATTCAATCTAAACGAAGTACGTACCACATTGTCAAAATAAGTTACATTAAATAACAAACTTCAATTGAAATGCATAAGTTGCAACTAACACGTGACAAGTCTAATTTAGACGGATCGAATGATCATCATTGTTTGGTGTCCCTCCTTCATCATCAAATAAAACTGTGCCTCTCCTTCAAAGTCGCCGCCCGCAATTTATTTTCTCCCAACTTTTAATTTCTATTCTGTTATGTTAAGTGTACGCGGAATAGAGGTTCGGATTAGTAGTTTAATATTTAATTTAGTAAATTATTAATAAGTTTTAAAAAAATTTACAAAAAACCCCCCCAAAATTTAATTAATTTTACAAAAAAACCCCGATACGTATTCGATACGTGTATCCTTGGATGGGGACGTATCCGAACTTAAGAAAAATAAAAAAATAGGGATACGCCACGTGGCGTATCGGATGCGAATCCCACCCCCGACGTATCTGATACTGCATATAGGACTCACATTAAGATGCAAGAAACCAACCAAACCACTGTAGGATCCTAGATGCAAGAATGAGAAGTACTACAATCAAAATCAGTGGGAAAATCATTCATTAATTCCGTTTTATCTATTTAGCAGATGTGAAAAACTAGGTCTTAGGAAAAAATTGTGGGAAAAACTTGATTTTTCCACCATTTTTTGTCAAATTTGAATTCAATGGGACAAAAGTCAAAGTATATTGGCGCCAAAAAACATAATTTGCTGAAAATTGACGCCAAAAGAAATGGAGGGAAGAATTTTGAGTTTTTGGAACCTCTGGGACCATACGTGCAAGTGGGCCCAAGTAAGTTAATTGGTTAATTTTGTGTTAATTATGTTTCATAACTTATGGGACTAAAAATGCAAATGGTTGAAAGGTGGTTAAGCCTTAATTGCGAATTAATTAATGTCTCATAACTTATGGGACCACATTTGCAAGTCGATTTAACGGTTTCCATCACGGTGGGACCACATTTGTAAATTAAAATTCTTGTGGGGCTAATTCTGCCAGTGGTAGGACTAGATTGAAAACATAGCGTAGTTCATGGGACCAAAAGTGCAAAAAACTCATTTTAAATCGGTTAGGACCCGACGATCTGACCCATTATTTAATAACCCTATAAAGGTAATCCAACTTAATAAGTCCACAGGCAATATTTAAAGTGTGTTTTTCAATCAACTAGTTTAGTAATAATAATAAGTTACATCAAACCTTAAATCCTTAATTATCATTTTTCCACCGGGCCTTAGAATATTAATTTGCAATAATTTTCCATATGGCCTATTAGCAATACAATCTAGTATTTTGTAATAATTAGATCTAATTTTCCATATGATGCATGAGAGTGTCTGCTCTACTCCAGTGGTACTACTGACTGCATCAAAATTGATCATATTTCTTCCATTTTTCCTCTTGTTCTGTGTTACTCAGGTGTTATTTAATTCAGACATTGTGAAAATATTTTGTATTATGGAGTAGTGGATTGGAGAAGTATGTTGTATTATAGTGCAATTTTAATGTATCCCCAAATAATACAACATTAGTTCACCCTTGATTATCATCATGTGGATGAACGTGTGATAGTGCACAAGGGATGTTTTCTATCCTACTGATTTTGATGGAGTGAAGCATTTATTTTTCTATATTGCACACGAGTGCATTTCTATATATATCTTTTTTTTTTTTTTAGGAAGACGAAAACTCCCCACCCTTGCCAAGCCCCGGTCAAAGGGTTGTAAATCGAAGAAAAAATGTCCAAGTCGATGAATTAATTTCATGGGAGAGAAAACACGTGATTCATTTCTATATATATTTACTTCTTTTTTTTAATTGGGCAAATAGTGACTCGAACTAATAACCTCACGGCACAAGTAATAATGTTTTAATCATTTTAGCTATTCCACTTTCCAAGTGGTCATAATATCAACAAAACCAAGTTGATAATATCTCCACATTTAATATATATGGATTGAGTGAACCATTTATCTAAGTGGTCATAATATCAACAAAACCACGTTGATAATATCTCCACGTTTAATACATATGGATTGAGTGAACCATTTATCTAAGTGGTCATAATATCAACAAAACCACGTTGATAATATCTCCACATTTAATACATATGGATTGAGTGAACCATTTATCTAAGGTGATCATTTTGAATTTGAATAAAGATAATATTAGAGAGAGGGGATTATATGAATGAGTTGTGCCGTGAAATTGGACAGAGCGCTGTCACGATTTACCTTGAATTTATTTTTCTACTTTTTTTTTTTTTTTTCCTAAGTATTAGTTCTTACTTCTTCCTTTTATTCCTGATTTTTTTTTTTTTAATTTCCTCACCAATATCTTTTTCCCTTTTATTTCCTTACTTTCAAGGATAAAATTTCAAATTTGTTTTATTATATTCATATAATATTTATTTTTATCTTAATATAATATAGATTATTATTTACTACTTACAACAGACCATAGGTCCTTAAATAGTTGATTTGGCCACTTCTTTAGTAGTACAACAGACCATAGGTCTTGTGTTAAAAAACCCAAAGTTTTTACTCCTAATTTATTTTTAATTTTTTTATTATATAATATAAAAATCTAAATTTGTTTTGCCCCTCATATAGTAGGTTCGACTCTAACCATCCTTTCCGATCCCCACTTCTTACTACCTCATTTCATAATATATTATATTTGTATTTTTTTTGTACCCCCAACATAAATAATTTATGGATCTGTCCCTGTTTTCAAGTACTAGTTTTCTATCATTTTCTTTTCCCTTATTTGCTCTTTCCCCCCTCAAATATTAATTCAAGCAATTTATATTCCTTTTATTCCCCTGTTTTCCTTCTATGTTCTTTTCCAAACAGTATACTATTCATTATTTCTTTCAGAAAAAAAAAAAAGTATTCATTCAGTCTTCCTCCTATTCCCTAGTTTTTCCTTTTATTTTCCTATTTTTCTTAACCATTGTTACTAGGCGAACAACTTCTGTTCTAATTAATGTTATATTGTATTTAGATTTAAATTTATATCAAAAGTTATTTAAAAAATATTTTAATATATATATCCATATATATATTATCTAAAACTTGTTTTAGTGCATTTATATAAAAGAAATTATTAATAATAGTGTAACATAAAGGAAAAATAAATAAAATGAGTGATTTGAAATGGGATCCCCAAAAGTAGTAATTGTAGGTATATTATTGAGGGTGAAAATGTGTAATCAAAAGACATGATAAAGAAAAGGTATTCTTTAGATTTAATATGGCTTCAAAATCCAGCAGCTATGGGGATCATGACACATTATCATCCTCCACTGCTGGAAATTAGTTAACTACCTTCCTTACTGGACCAAACATGACTACATTGCCACAGTTGTAATGTACAAAAAGCTTCTGGTTTTCTTTATAACTGTAGTTTTTGGTAATTTATGGATAAACAATTCCCCTCATGTTTTTACAAGAGAAGATGAGGTCTTGGACAATGGAGGAACAAGAGACTTTGCATATGCAATTGGCAAAGCTATGATCTTCTTAGGTTTGCTAACATACGCCCGCCTCGTGAAATTGTTGTAGTCGTTCGCCTCTATCTCGTCCAGTATTTGTCGATACAAAAGCAGTGATGCCCACACCTACAAAAAGAGTAACACCCGGGTGAGCTTGATTCAATTTTTGACCCAGGTTCATACAAGTTTTTGTCTTACAAAAAATAAACGGGGCGAAACAGGATACTTACTGGCCACCTACTGGCTGCGCTGAGCTCCGTCACTGCATTCTCTGCATCATCGAAGAACTTCCTAGCCCTCTTGATTTGCTTTTTCATGAAACTTCTCCATTTATCGGTTACTTTCCCAGCAAATATATCTTCGTCCGAAAGCCCAACCTGTGCCAACTCATCCTGAGGCAGATACACTCTTCCGCGTCTTGCACTAGAGTAAAAACATTACATTAGATATTGTCGAAAACGTCCCTTTTAAAGTTAATGATGACAATGTATAGACGACTTACTCTTCTCCGACATCTCTGAGTATATTGGTCAACTGATTCGCGAGCCCTAGTGCCAGAGCACCATTGTAAACGCTCTCCGTTGTAGCCTGTGATTCGGGTGCTATGCCCATAATCGGCACACTCATTAATCCCACGGTACCAGCGACATAATAGCAATAAAGGTACAATTCATCAAAGTTATTGTATCTCGATTTCCACAGGTCCATCCTCATTCCGTCAATCATATCCCTGAACGGCTGCATTTTGTGTGTATTTTTTAAATAGTATTAGTTGTTTCACTCAATAGTACTAGTTGTGAACAAGTTGCATGGTGAAACTGTTTTACATAAGATAACTCTTGGAGAAATCAGGTGTCTTATTAAAAAATCGTAATAACCTGGATATCAACAGGAAACTTGGCAACAGTATCGGCTAATGCAGCATCGAGCATGTCAAAAGGGCGCCCTCTGAAAATATCATCCAGCCTCGCCTCCCACCTATCCAAGGCTTTTGGAGTTATATGTGACGCATTTGGTCCATCAACAAGCTCGTCGGTTCTCCTACACCACACTGTATAATGTGACAACAACCTTGATTAGTCTTGGTAACGATATATTTCTATAAATAGTAATAAGATACGCAAGCCACATGTTCGAGTTAGAAACACAATTATTGGACTTATTTTCAAACTTGTGTTTATACATGAATTACACGAAGTTTTTGTATTCTATATAATACGCGCGTCCTAATTTAGGAAAGAATTCCATACTTATACCATAGTAGTGACCAAGCATGAGATACATTTCAATTATGCATCAGATTTTACGGGTCAAGGAAGCCATCAATACAGAAGGCCCCTTTTTCCCTTTCAAGAACATATATCTATTCCCCAGATTTGACCAATATTGCAATGTAGCAATCTTTCTTAATATTGAAAACTTGTGGATACCCCGGTTCACAGTATTTTTTGAAGAAAATAAACAAGATTAAACACCACAGAAATCATTATACAGTTAAGGAATAACTTTTATACTTATGTTGTTCTTTCGGGCGTTCTAAAACTTGTCGAAAGTGAAAAAAACAAACAGAATAACTATTCCTAAAAGTACATATATGAAGATTTATTAACAAATCAAACTGATGAAAACGCCTCGAGTTCAAATCTTGATCTGATGAAAGAATTATCATAAAAGCAAAGATTCCTTACCATATATTGCCCAGATAGCTCTTCGTCTCTCCGGTGTCATCAAAAGTGTCCCTACAAATTCAAACAAGGATTAGCCCTTATTATCATGTACTACAACATTAACTAAACCGTCTCCCAAATGATATCTTTACTGATTCTTGTTTTAACAGAAAAAGAATAAAAAGAATTCTAACCCAAGTAAAATGTCTTGGCATATTCAGCACATACTTCGCCACAACGATCATAAGCTTCAGTCAACAAGCCAAGTGATCCCGGAAGAACAATATCTGGCTTCACTTCCAAATCCTCGTTTGATTTCAGCTGTCTCTTAACCAAAGCTGCTTGCCTCAGAACCACATCATAAACCCTTTGCTCAGACGATAAGGTGATGTCCCCAGTTGGAGTAGCTACCAAACTCGATGTGAGAGAGAGTCGGTTTTCTCTCTCTAAATTTGAACCCCCTAAACAAGCATACCTCAAATCGGCATTCATAGAGCTAAAATTCCTCCTATTCTTATGACCTTTGTTTAGTCTACCATTATAGGTCACATTTTTGGACCTAAATGAATCAAGTATTCGGTTTCCATCACGAACCGAGTCCAAGAATCCGGTGCCATTAGAGGCCTCAGATGTCGGAGAAATCACCCACAACAAAGCAACAGACATGTTCAACCTACAACTTAGGGGATAAAAACAACTTTCCAAGATTTTTTTTTTGCAATTCTATCTGTTATCCTATCTCCTTATTAATTAATTGACAGCCTTTCAAAGCCTATCGACTTTATGACTAGTCAAATTCACTTTTGAAACAATCCTACCAGAAAATCAAGAACCAACTTCAAAACCAAGCAGAGCCTCAATTCTTGCACAGCAACTGAATCTGTTTCAGGGGTTTCTGCAAAATGAATCAATCATACAATCAAACAAATATAAAACTAACAACATCATTCCCACTAAAAAAATCCCATTCAAAAAGGCATTCTAACACAACAGCACTTACCAGAAGCAAAAAGCCAGAAAAATCACTCCCAACTCAAAATAAAATAATCCCAAAATCACTATTCACCAAACTTATATAATAATGGGCGTGGAGCACTTTCTAAATTTAGTCAACTGAGCAACAATAAACTCGCTATTCCCCCTGTTCATACACGTAAAAAAGCAATCTTGAAGCAGCAAGATTGAATTTTTTAACCAAAAAACCACAAACAAGATGAAATGGGAAAGCAACAGAGAATTCCACAACCAATACACCATGAATCAATAACCAAACCCTTTTATTACTAGAAAAAAACAGGGCTTTCTTAGGTATCAACACCACTCAAGAATGAAAACAAAAAATAAAGCAAAATTATAATGACCAACCAAATATTTCACAATCTGAGCTCTACACTCTTCCAAAAGTTCAACAAAAGCCCTCTTGTCACTTGTTTCTCTCTCTACACTTTCTTTCCGTTGATTTCTACTGATTTTTTTTTATATGATTGGCATTTTTGTTGCTCAAGGGATGACTAGAATTGAGTGATTCACAATCTTAGCTGTAAATAGTGCTTTAGTGGGTAAAAAATATTAATAGCTGTTCGTTGGAGCTTTGCCAAATGGGTCCCGCTTATGTACAAGGACCCGTTTGGTTTGGTTCCAAGAATTGGGAATCTTGTTTTCTCTCCAAATTAGATTCCATGGTATAAAGTGTTCCATTTTTTGTTAATGTTTAGATTTTAATTTTTGGATTATGAATTTTGTCTTTTCATAATTATAGTAATTGTTTTAGGATTATAAAATTCAAAATGAGGATCTACTTTATGTAATAAAATGGTCAAAGTGTTTTGGAATTTGGAGCATTTAACTAATAACTAGTAAAAGATAAATTCAACTTGTTAGACATGATTATAACTTACCAAATTGTTGTGGTTTATCATCTTGTTTGAGGCCTTTAATGTTGGATCAATCTTCCAATCTTATGAATCATCTTAATAATTTCATTAAAGGTGTTTTTCTTACCTATTTTTTAATATGAGAATATATGAAAATTTACCTAGTTTTGGTGAGATTCAGGAATTCGAATTTGGGGTACAATAATATAATTAATAATATAATAAACAATATACTATTAAAATAATAACATATCATTATACTATTCAAAATAAATAAATAAATTACATTGCATTAGAGTAATATTATAGTTTCAACAAAATTCTTCGAATTTTCATTTTTTGAATTTCACAAATCTCAAATGAATTTGTAATGGCAAGTCTACAATACTCAAACTGCTCACCTTACCAACAATAATTTTAAAAAGAATATATTATAAAATCTTAATTAATATTATCATTACACACGATTATGTTTACTTTGATTTTTGTAAACTTGATTTTGGTTTTTAAATCTTAAACTGGTTACTTCAGGATTCAATAAATCGCTTTTCAAAAAATCACCTCTATCAATTTATAAACTTTAATTATTATACAATTATTCAAATTATTACAATTACACTTAATACAACATCATTCACTCTTACATATTAATTTGACATAAAATTTATTCAACAATAATATAATTAATACATCATTCACTTTTGCATATTAATTTAATATAAAGTTAAATCATTTTATACTCAAAAACCCAAAAGATATACACATTATTTTTCATCAGGATTTCAAAAACTTCAAATTTTTTAAAATCAGTTTCTATAGTTACCTAAAACCCAAAGTATAATAAATATAAGAGTAGATTTAAAAAAACAATTTAACACATATTACTAAAAATTACATAACTAGTTTTTTTTTTTAATTAAACCTTTAATGTGGAATGCAAGCATACCCCCTTTATTTCAAGGTGTATCTGCCTCTGCTTATTTTGATAAAAGAAATTTATTTATCCAATATTCACTGAAATATATATTGTCTTTGAAATTGAAAGTGAGATATGGTCCGCCCAAAGATATATTAGTCAGTTACTATAATAATATATGTAGAAAAACTTAATGCATAATGCAAAACAAGTAGAAAAACTTAATTAGAATATAATAATTAATTTTTTTAGATTAATGCGAAACGACAATTATTTTTCTTTCATAATTTACCCCAAATTATTGATCCGTGATCCTAATTAATCATGTGAAAACATTATAGGCGACTTGATGGTATTAATTTGAATTCCTTTTCATTCTGTATATAATGCAAAAAATACTTGCATCATATCAAGAATCAATTACAAACACTTAAAAACCAAACCTCCAAATACTTTCGATCATAATATCAATTGATCATGTTATTGTTGTATCAAAAATAAAATTTGAAAGAAAGCATGACGCAATATCCGTCCAGATTATTTTATCGTATTCTTATTTCCATTTTGTTTTTCATATACTCCTATTTCTTAAATAAAGCTTATGTAATGTGAATCAACCAATACAAAAGTAATACTAAAGAAAGAAAGTCGGCAAATGTGATTTCCAAATGAGATCCAAAATTATTTTAATCTTACTTATTGCTTTGGTATTAAGTTATCAAACAACTGGAAAAAAATCAGTTCGGTTTATTTTATTTTATTTATATAAACTAATGTTGTAAATAGAATGACAATTGCGCTAAAAAAAATTGAAAATTAGAAAACGGGGGAGAAAAGTGTAACCAAACATAATACTGAGGGGCAATATAGTAATTATATGGTAGAGTAAAGAGACACGTGTGATAAATAAAGCGCCCAATGACTGAAAGATAACCTTATCACATGCAGAGGTTTGGAGTGGTAGGATTTTCCACGCGTCAGCTTTTCATTGGCTGAGGCGTAATTTCATGTATATCCCACAAATACTTTTTAGTGGGGCGATGTGGGGCCCATGGGCCACCCTCGTTTTTTAATTTATTTGGAGATTTTGTACTAAATCCACGAACCTTGTTATGTTACTCGCCATAATATTTCAGTTTGTCCTAATTCAGACCATAATATTTGATGTTTAACATTAAATGCAGATATTACAAATTTTTTTAAGTAAATATTATTATTCTCAATAAAATTTCCTACATTTATATCTTTATACTAGTATTCTTTATCAATGATATAATAAATTAGCACATTAGGCTAACTAGGTGGCTTAGTTCAACTGGGCACTGAGCTCCTCAATTGAGTGGGAGATCCAGGTTCGATTCTCTTTGAGAACGAATTGGAGTATGAGAGTTATAAGGTGACTTGGTGAATTTGTGGAGTGTTTGGGTGCTTGGTGTACTAACTACTAACATCTAACAACTAACTTTGTCCTATCAAAAAAAAAATAGCACATTAGGCTACTAATTATGAATCCACTTAGTTGGTTCTTTAATGACATGTACGGATTAATAGTGTCTATTTTTCTTTTCTTTTTTTCTTGTAAGGAAGAGACGAGAAACTCTTTCACCTAGGTCGAGCGGGTTGTAAATCGAAGGATGTGTCCAAGTGGCAGACACTTGTGGGAGAGAGCCAATAAGATTTAATCCCCGAACAAACCTCCATAATATTTCAATGAAGAATTTGTCTCACACAGAGTTTGAACCTACGTTGTAGGTGAACTTTTCCCCTCATCAACACAAACTTTACCACTTGGCTATGCCCTTGGATGCCTATTTTTCTTCTTTTAATTCAATGTCTCGGTGGAATGGAAATATCAGGTATGCCCTAAATTGAAATAGAAACTCGTCTATTACCCCAAAAATAGCTAAGTAATATGTAATTATTTTTATTATACACATTTATAAAGATCAACACTTTATTATTGTTAAGTTCGAATAATTTTAAAACAGTACCTTATAAAAAGTTTGCAATCACAATTTAATATTATAACAATTAATACGTTTAATAAATTAAGTAAAACTGACAATTAATTAATATTTTTAATAAAACAATTATTTTGTTTTAAAATATACATAAAATACAAATTAATTGTACAATAAAACTGCGATTTTGCATTTTAAGAAAAAAATAACAACTCTTAAATCTGTAAATTTATATTTTAGTCAAGTGTGGATAGCTCAATTGATTAGAGCTCCACCACCTGCGATTTTGAAGTCCCGAATTTGAGACACAGAGAGGGAATATTATTCCCTCTTGTAATTAATTATCTTTAAAAAAAAGTCCGCATTTAAGAACACTCGTTTTTTTTTAAAAATAAACAGGTGCAAGTAATCGTAAAGTGATTTAAGTTGGTTTTTGTGGATAAATAAAAAAGGACAAAAACTTGTATAGACCTGGTTCATGTTATGAACTCGGTTATTTAAGTATCACTGTTACATACAAAAACTCTCACTGTTATGTATAAAAACTATAACTGTTATGAATAAAAATAATTACTGTTTAGAAAATGCTTTATATTTTTAAACAGTGAAAGTTTTTGTGCATAATAGTGATAGTTTTTACACATATCAGTGATAGAGTTCATGTGTGAATCTGGTTCACATGAGTGTTACTCGTAAAAAATATAGTCCTTGAAAACAAATTATTTTTAATTTATTTGAGGAGTGGCGCGGGGTAATATTTGGAAAAACAATTACTTTTTAACAATAAAACGTCGTCCTTATTTACATAAATATAATCTATTTGAAATTGGTAATAAATGATTCACAAAATCAACTTGTAAGTGATTACAATTTTTTTCAGAATTAATTTGCAATAATCCAAAGATGAAAAAGAGAAAATAAAAAGAAAACCAAGGATGAAAAATGATTGATGGAAAGTGCTAGAGAAAGGGCTAAGTTTCATCCTAGTGATTCATAAGGCTCCACCAAAGGCCACGTATCCTTTGAGTTCCTTCGATCCAATTTTTGGCACATTTCACCAAGCTGATTTTTGTCCCAAAACAATGTATTTTTCATGGCAAATATTAATATGAACAAAACTTCCATTTTCATATCAATATTCATAGTACGAATACAACAAAAAATACCTTGTTTAATTAAAAAGAGTTGGGGTTTGGATGAACATGAAATCGTTGCAATAGTATATATAAGGTGAGCAAAACCTGGTGATAAGGGACAAAACTACACATTAATGGAAGATCTTGTTTATTGTTATTTATTGGTTTTGGACATGTGATGTGCTTGCTCATTGCCTGTAATTAAATATTTATGCTATTTTAATTTTATTCACAACTATACACTATTTTGTGGACTAGTGTTCTGAAAAAGATTTCTCTCTCTCTTGTAGTTGTAGTGAATCATACTTTTTCTCATGACTTTTATGAAGAATGTGAAAAGATATGTTCTTGATCTTGAGTATAGCATAGAAGTAAATTGTTTAACTTGTTCTATAAATTATTTTGGCTGGCCGTCAGATACAATTGTTTTGATGTTATTTCTATTTAATTACACGGTTTTAAAAAAAAAAAATGTCCGAATTTTTTTTTTTTTCGAAAAGAATTATAAACATCTAATTTATGGGAGACCAGCTCATTAGTTACATAACTGGATTGTAACGGAATGAGTTTTTTTTTTTTTTTTTTAAAGAGCGGAATGAGGATTTTAAAAAATAAAAACTTGGTGAAGTTTCTAACTCATGAAACCAGAAAAGAGTGAAGAGTAATCTAAAGCCCATGGGCTGAAGATAATTTAAAGGCCCATATATAGGTTGCAGAGAGTAGTTTAAAGCCCAAATCATAGCACCTTAGCTCATGTTTATTTATCATTTTTAAAATCAAAATGAGTATTTTGACTATTTTCTTTCTTTTTTCAATTAAACAAAATCCCGTGGCTCCGAAAAATAAATAAAACTATAACAAAACTACTAGTCAGTCTACAGCTCGTAACAGAAAATGGAAGATGAAAACCTAGAGAAGTTCCTCCAATGGGCAACTTCAATTGGAATCGCAGATTATCCTATTTCATATGGTCCTTCATCCTCTTGCCTTGGCAATTCCTTGTGCGTCTCACATTTTCCTGAAGCCGGCGGGTAAATGTAGAACACAAATTCTGCACATATATATGTATGTTATGTATCGTAATTTTGAATTACTGTGATGATTGATGCAGGAGAGGTTTAGCTGCTACGCGTGTTTTGAGGAAAGGAGAGTTGGTTTTGAGGGTTCCAAAGGCCGTTTTGATGACAACCGATTCTCTAATTAGCCAAGATCATAAGCTGTGTTCTGCTTTGGGGAAATACCCGTTCCTCTCTTCGACTCAGGTGAAACTTTTGTGTATGTGCGTGTTTTGCTTCGAAGTATCGACTTTGATGAATGCTGTTGCAAGGTTTAGGAATACTCTGTCATTTGAGTTAAAAATTAGAAGGGCTACAAGTTTGATTGTTTTAGTTGTTTAAGGAGCAAAAATGTGAATAATAAACAAAAAAAAAAAAGTTTGGGATTAATGTTCAGTATCCTTTTGGAGTAAGAGGAGAACCTGTAGCTGCAGATTATGCAATTGGCAAGAATATTAGTTTGATTACTGATTTATAGGATGAAGTTGGAGGTGAGAATGATTCACTTATTGGGATAAAGGTTTAAACATGATTATAAAGATGATTACACACTATACTTGAGAGTTTGTTACAAATTTGAACCCTTAAAGATAATATCACCAGTTGGTAAACACTAGCACTTAACAAGAATATACATGTGATATTGGCTATATTTGACTTGGACCAGATTTTGTCAATTTCATTACTAAATGAAGTGAACAAAGGCAGAAGTTCTCGGTGGTATCCTTACCTAAAGCAGTTGCCTCAAAGTTATGACTTGCTTGCTAGTTTTGGTCGGTTTGAGATAGAAGCTTTCCAGGTTAGTGTTTTGGTTGATGATACATTTGTTGGCAGTATCTCGTATTATTTTTCCATAAGATCGATATGGAAATGACCATGTATTGTAAGAGATGGTTTTGAAAGCATGTAAAAACCACTTGTAGATTGATGATGCCATTTGGACTGCAGAAAAGGCTGTTCAGAAAGGTAAAATGGAGTGGAAAGAAGCTACTCCAGTTATATGTGAACTTAATCTCAAACCTCAGTTCGCAACCTTCAGTGCCTGGCTATGGGCTTCTGCTACTGTAAGCACCTATCATTTGTTCATGTTTTAATTTTTTGTTGCATTCCTCCTATATATTAGCACCTCGTACAGCGAGATTATAAAAGTAATACCAACCATCCAAAAATATTAAATAAATAAGTAAAAGAACTTCTCCTTAAATGTCATTATTATTTCACAGAAATCTAAGTGGTTATTTCTTCATGATTGAAAGATTTCCTCACGCACTATGCATATATCCTGGGATGCTGCTGGTTGTTTATGTCCTGTTGGAGACTTCTTTAATTACGCGCCTCCTGAAGAAAATCCCTATCATATGAACAATCCAAAGGCTAGTGATGCTGGCTCCTTTTGGGAATGTGAAGGAGATAGAACAGAGAATTCAAGTGAAGAGCTGTATGATGCTAACACTGACAGGTTAGTGGATGCTGGTTTCGACGAAGCTCTTGCTAGTTATTGCTTCTACGCTAAGAGAAACTATGAAAGAGGAGATCAGGTATTACTCACATATTTCTTCTTTTTACGGTTTAGTTAAGAGTTGCAAGTGATGATGCACTTTTCTCGGTTTCTCAAAATATGAAAATTGGAAACCAAGTTGGCATAGGAGAATAAAACCTTTCGAGAAATTGTTGCATAATTAAGCATTTCATGAGTGATTCCAATTGTTGTAGGTTTATACAAATTAATATAAACTGAGACAGGACAGATTCACTTATGGCTAGACCAACATATCTTGAATATATTAGGAATGAACAAGCTTCTTATTTTAGAAAACATTGTAAACTAAAGGTATTTTGTGTTACATCTCCCAGCAATTTATCAATTTTCTCTTGTGCAGGTTCTTCTAAGCTATGGTACATACACAAATTTGGAGCTTCTTGAACACTATGGTTTTCTTCTACAAGAAAATCCCAACGACAAGGCTTTTATTTCCTTAGAACCCGAAATGTATTTCCTATGTTCATGGCCCAAAGATTCTCTATACATTTCTCACGATGGGAGGCCTTCCTTCACGCTCCTCTCCACTCTCCGTCTGTGGGCCACCCCTTTTAGCAAGAGACAATCCGTTAAGCACATTGCTTATTCAGGCAATCAACTCTCGAATGACAATGAAGTTGCAGTAATGAAATGGATATCAAACAAGTGCCGGGCATTGTTGAGCTGTTGCTCGACCTCAATTGATGAAGATGCATTGTTGCTCCAAATCATCGATAAAATTCAAGACTATAATGGGGAAGAAGAGTCATTATCGCCTGCGGTATGTAACGAGATTCATGCTTTCTTAGAGAGAAATGGCGTAATGAGTGGGGAAGAGCTCTCTGCAAAGACAAGAAGGTGTATTTATAAGTGGAAATTGGCGGTTGAATGGAGACACAGGTACAAGAGAGTTTTAAATGATAGCATCATGTATTGTTCTAGGTTGTTGAATAATCCCCCTTGTTAACGATAATTAAAAAGATTTAATTAGATCTACTTGCGGGCTGCATCAGAGTTTGCCTTATTTTCTGGTTAGAATTTAGTCATCAACGTAGGGCGATATAATATATGGAAATCTTATTTAAAAGAATGTGTCTATTATTTGTTAGATACTAACTTGATTCCATAAAAAGACTTGTTTCAGTTTTCGTATGTCCCATAAACGTATATTTTTGTCTTTATATGGAAAAATAAAATAAAACTTTAATGTTCAAATTATAACTTTATTACTACTTCAAACTTTAAAGAGTGTAAAATTAAGAGAAGGTTTTATGTGAAACTGGTTTATCGTGCATCACTCATACTATTGCTTGTAAAAATTAATATTATAGCAATTATAGTACTAATTTCTACAAGCAATAGTAAGGATGGTGCACGGTAAATCAGTTTCATATGAAACTTTGCCTAAAATTAATATTATAAAACTATATTTTTGAGTTTTATTTGTTCTTGCCAAGAATTATTATAGGACTTCTTATATTTATTCTTGACAAGAACTATTATTTTGATATTTTAATTCTGAGTTATTTTTGAAATTATGCAACTTTCTTAAATATTAATATTTTAATTTTAATTATTACTACCTCCGTTCCAAACTCGATTGTCAAATTACTGTGTGCTCAGATTTTAAGAAAAATGAATAAAGTGATTAAGTGTTGGGTAGAAAGAGTTGTTTATTAATATTTTATATGGTAACATGATGTAATTGAGGTTAAAAAGAGTTGTTTATTACCTCCGTCCCGAACTCAACACTACGGTTACTGTATCACGGGTTTTAAGAAAAAGTGATAAAGTGTTGGGGATAGAAAGAATTGTTTATTAGTATTTTATGTGATAAAATGATAAAGTGATGAATAGTTGGGAGTAGAAAGAGTGTTTATTAGTATTTTATGTGATAAAGTGATAAAATAAATATTTCCATTTAAGAAAGTGTTCAGTTAAGTATGGGACACCCAAAATGAAAACTGTAGAGTTAAGTTTGGGACGGAGAGAGTAATATATTATGTGATAAAGTAATAAAGTGAATATTTTTATTTAAGAAAAATGGTAATCAAGTATGGAACACCCAAAATAAAAATGTGACAATTAAGCTTGGGATGAGGAAATATTATATACATCTCAATGTTCTTGACTAGAATCGTACTTTCAAGAATAAAAGAATCTAATAAAATTAATAATACGTAGTTTATAACAATAGACTTGGGACCCATTGATCGGGGTAATGAAATAGGAGCCATTGATCGGAGTAATGAAATTGTGTAATGAGAATAATTTATTCGTATGTTTCTATCTATCTTTAATACATAAATAATGAGAATAAAAATAAACAATTGATTATCCTCACCCACTAAACTCATCTCACATGATACTTAAATAAGTACTACCTCCGTCCCATTCTACAGAGAAAATCTGATTGTTCATAAAGATTTATTGAAATAATAATAAAATAATAAAATAGAAAAAATTATTTATTAATATTTTATATAATAAAATGATAAAGTAAAAAAAATTATTTATTAATATTTAAAAAAAAATCTCTTAAAGATTGGAACAAAAATAATAAAAAGTTTTATGTTATAACCAAACAACAAAGCAATTAATATCTCTTAGTAATTAACCATCACAAGTCATACTAAACAGACACTTAAATTTTATACAAAATGAACAAATATCGCATACAGATATTTAACAAAATTAAAAAATTTTTTTATTCTCAATTTTCTCCACAATAACAATTTCTACAAATATTCCTCTATCGTCTTCAACCTTCTTCTGCTTCCTTTTCGACCTTTGTCCTTCAGATTTCAACGAATACTCATAAAACCTGTAAACAAGATTCTATAAAGAAATATTTTATATTATCATTGACATACACATCTAACGTTTTCAATTATACTTTCACTGGCAATGGTAGATGTGAATGTGATGGATCAGAAATCTGGCTTGGATTTTCTCCCAGAGGAGAAAAAAACAATGAGCGCTCAGTAATTTCAGTGTCGTATCATCTGGGGAAAAAATCATCACTTCCATACATCCACTTAATATTATTAACAAATCAATCTTGTTACAAAATTCATCAAGTACAAATGTTATCTTGCAAAATGTGTAAACCAAAAAAGCATTGAAATCAATGTCGAAAAAGTAAATGGATCAGATTTTTGGCTTGAAATTCACCTTTAAAAGGAGAAAATATTAGTGGCACAGTAACAGTATACTCAACTTCGATCAGCTGGGGAAATAATTATCAAATCCATTGATGTAAATAATTAAAGAAAATAAAATCATTTCATGAATTATTTTATAAATGAATACAAGTAAAAGGATCAGATTTTTGGCTTGAATTTCTCCTGAAAGGAGAAATTAATAGTAGCACAGTATAATCCACGTCGATCATCTGGGGAAATAATCATCAAATCCATTTATTTTAAAAACACTGGAAAATAAAAACATGTGATCGTTTAAGATTAAATACACAACGGATCAGATTTTTGGCTTGAATTCCTCCTGTATAGGAGAAATTTATAGTAGCACAGTATAATCCACTTCGATCAGCTGGGGAAATAGTCATCATATCCCACTTGCTTAAAATGCAAGAAAAAGAAACAAACATTTTGACAATTTAATAGTATTTAATAGAAAACGGATCAGATTTTTGGCTTGAAATTCTCCAAAGGAGAAAATTATTGTATCACAGTATAATCCACTTCGATCATCTGGGGAAATAATCATCAAATCCATTGATTAAAGAAATTTTCTAATTGCAGGAGAAGAAAACAAACACCTGGTGAATTAAAATCAATTTTAAGTAGAAATAGAGATGAATCACAATATAATAGAAAAAATTTAAAATGTAGAGAGATGGATCAGAATTCTGGCTTGGATTTTCTCCACAAAGGGAGAAAAACAATAGAGCGCTCAGTAATTTCAGCGTCGAATCATCTGGGGAAAAAGTCATCACTTCCATCTCAACCAAAATCGTAAAACAATTGAAAACACATAATTCCTCATATTTAAAAGTAAAAATTAGAAGAAATTTAACCGGTTCTGTAACCGTAAACATCAGCAGAAGCGAAGCTCAATCAAAAGACAGAACAGGTAAAAACGAATTTGGCGTCGGCTCATACAGAACGCCCATTTTCAATAGTGAGCGCCGGTAATCAGTATATCGACGCAGTTTTTCTGCACAAAAACATACAAAACACTCAACGAAATTGAAATTAGATCGTACGAATCGAAATCAAACAGAGAAAAAGGGGAATTTGTGAAGGATGAAGGATAGGCGGCGAGCGAAGAAGTGTGAGATTGAAGTGAGAGGTTTGTAATTATATATAGGGGGGAAGGAGGCAGGGTTCTGCGAAACCCTAATTTCGGGTCGGGGACGTTACCTAATCTTTTTGAAACCTTCTTTCGGCCCAAAAACAAAATAAAATAAAATAGTGATTTTTATAAAATTTCTTTTTTTCATAATTCATACTGCTAATTTTCTTGATGTATTATTTCGGACATTTGATGGATGTATATCTTTCTTGATATAATATTTTTTTAGACAAAAATTTGTATGCAATAATGCATATTAGTGTTATGTAAAATTGTAGTTTAATTGATTTTTTATTTTATTTTCGCGGGTCAAGACCGGGTCAGATTATGGCAACCAGAATGGCGGGTCTTATGGGCCTTCTTCCTTGTGTTGTTGTTTGCGCATATGATTTGATTTTTCTTCTTCTTCCTTGAGGCGCTTCCAAATTATTCTTCCGTCGCCGCAACAGATCGGATTTCTTCTTCTTCCTTCCGTCACTTGTGCCCTAATTTCTTGTCCAATTTTTTTTTTTCGATTCTTCCTGATCATTGGATGAAACCAGGTCATTCAATTTGGATTTTGATGTGGATTCTACGAGAAGAAAAAGAATATGTGTGTGGTGTTTGGATTACCCTCAATACAAAGTGTGTGATGAAATTTAAATCTTTTCGCTTTACTCTTTGTCTTGACTTTTTTTCACGTTGTTTTTGCTCATAAAACACTAATTTTGGACTAAAGATTTTTTCGCTTTTGTATCTTGATTTTTGTTCATGTAGTAACAACTCTTTTGCTTTCATTTGGTAACACTCATTTTGGTCATGTAAGAACACATCAAGTCTATTCTCAGAATCTGTAATTTTGGATTTGAAGATTTTTTCGAAAACTTTTTTCTTGGTTTTTTTGTTCATGTAGTAACACTTTTTGCTCAATATATAATAACACTTTTGTTTTTGTTCATGTAGTAACACATCAAACCGTGTTCTTAAATCTGTAAATTTGAAAACTTTTTTTAATGATTTCTTTTTTGTATTTTCTTTCGGTTTTTTTTATGTGGTAACACATTTTTTTTCATTAATTTTATATGTCGACTTTTTTTGAGTTGACACAAAATTGTAAACGTAAACACCTGTTTTTTTTAGTAATATGTAACATTACACTTATAAATCGTTATACCACCTTTATAAATTAGCATGTGAAATATTATGATCTCAATTTATAAATGTTACCAAATATAACAATAATTTGTAAGTATAATAGTTACCTTTTCCGACCCATGTTACTTTAAATATGAAAACTTATGTGTATAATTTATTGGGTAATATATTTTTTTTTTTTTAATGTGTTATATGAGATGTGAAGTATTTTCAATATAACAATATAGTAACACTTATATATATAGATGTAGTAACACAAAAAAATTGACAAAAAAAAATAAAATAAAATTATATGTACAATAGGAATCGAACCTGCGACCAAATACATTAACAATATTTAGGTATACTTGAACCACTAGGCTACAAAATTTGATATTTGATAAAATTGATATCCTTCTATAAATACATATTCGCCATGTTTCTCAATCGAATTACCCCTAAAAAATGCTATTATTAACATTTATATGGAGAAGCCTTTTTTTTTTCAACCCATTAGCCGCCCAAACCCACGAATTTGAGACATTTTTTAATTTATTTGTGTTGTATTTGTTGCCCATAAAGAAGCTAGTGTCTTTCTTTTTTCTCTTTACATGCACAAATAAGGCCAAGTACTTTCTGTCTTTCTATTAATTTATATGTCGAATGATGCCAAAGCTAAAAACTTTGAGATGACACAAAATTTGAAACAGAAACTCTCCTACAAACTTTTTTATTGTATGAAATTCATACCATTACACTTATAAATTGTTATCACCACCTTTATAAATTAGCATGCCCCCATTTATAAATGCATGAAAAAATCCTCAAATGAACCATTTAATATTATGATCTCAATTTATAAATGTAATAAACCAATCCAAATGGCTTCTAACGCACACGTTGAAGAGATCAGAGACGATAGCAGACAGCATAAATATAATGATATTAATTTTCGTAAAGTATAATAAAAGATTCAAAATACCACTTAATGGGGGATTTGGACAAGTTTTAATCAACTCTAGAAGGATTGCTATACATCTTGTGTACTCAATTTTTTTCTTATTGCAGATGATTAAATCAACTTATAAGAAATATAATTTATTGGGTGTATTATAAAATAATGAATATTTGTTTTTTTTTTTAATGAGTTGTTCTTATTGATGATCCCCATTCTGATAGCACATTAGCATGGATGAAACATGGTAAATAACATGTTTATAAGATTTGGCTAAGTCAAAGCCTTTAAAATTTGCATTGGAAATTGATTTTTTGAGCAATGGATTTCTCTATACCTCATGACTCTATCTTCTTCTATTGGAAATGGGGCCAACTACGCCAGCAAGTTTTTACTTCAAAGCTGAATGACACGTCATAATCTCTCGTTGATTACTTGCTTACACTGAAACCAGGGAGAAGTATATGATCATCATAGTCTCATGATCACTTTTTCTTCGGTAAATTTTACTATAAAAAGAAGTCATGACTCGTAATCTGGCCCCTTAATTTGCAGAAACTTATGATAAGTGAGGGCATGGACACGGTTTCAAAGCTGCAGAGTGCACTAATAGTAGCCGAAGCAGCTTTGTCTTCATTGCCTAAAGATACACCTTACCAGAGCTTTGAAATGAGGTGTGAATGGATTCAACTTTCCTCTAATGACCTTTTCTAGCAGGGAATAATGTGTTTGGACATGCAGGTTTAAAGAGTGGGGCTTCGAGAAAGGATGGGGGGATAATGCTGCAAGAGTTGGGGAGACAATGCATGCGCTTTCGGAGATTCTCCAAGCTCCTGATCCATCAAATATGGAGACATTCTTTGGAAGGCTTCCTATAATCTTCAACGTCGTTCTTTTCTCTATACACGGGTACTTTGGGCAGGCCGAAGTTCTTGGATTACCAGACACAGGTGGGCAGGTCGATGATCGGATATTGTTTGCATGAAAACATTGAAAATGGAGTTAAATGCGTAATGTTAGATGCAACTTTGACCAAAAAAATTCAACCAAACTGTTCTTTTATATTTTTTCGCGAATTATAGTGAAGTGCAGTTGAAAATATTAGTTTAGGTATGATGAAAAGTATTAGCTGTATATTGAAAAAAAAGAAATACTGTTCAGCCTACAAACTAATACTTTTCTTTTTTGTATGAACTAATACTTTCCCAAAAAGATTTTCATATTTTCAGGTGGTTTATGTTTTTTTGGATCAAGTGGTTGCATTTGAAGAGGAATTGCTTCTTAGAATTAAGCAACAAGGTCTGAATGTGAAGCCTCTGGTAAGTAAAAACATTTACATTTGAATGGATGATCAGACAAGAGAATACAATACAACAATGTTGTTTCAATGATGCAGGTTACTCGACTCATAAAGGGACCAACCAGGAATTAGAACCAGTTGAACACAAAGCATTCCCATTTCTTAGAGTGCCATTTAGGACAGAAAATGGAATTCTTGGACAATGGGTTTCTCGTTTGATATTTAAAAAATTGGATATATTCAATCAATTAATGAAAGAATATTGTTTTTAAGCTGTTTTTCTTTTTTTTTGCTAATAATTTAACAGGATGCATAAAAATGATATTATACAATTTGAATCATGGAAGGAAAACCTGATCTAATAATCGATACCGATGGAAACCTGGTTGCATCTCTTGACACACCACCCTGGTATAACTTTTTTCGTGTCGTTTTTTGCTATACGGATTAGTTTTTCCTTCACCCCATTAGAGAGTCATGTTTCTCAATAAAAAAGAATTACTCCATAAAAAAATGCTATTATTAACATTTATATGGAGAAGCCTTTTTTTTTTTCTCAAATAAAAAACCCCATTAGCTTTTTAATGGATTTATTTTTTGCTCCATTAGATATTAATGGATTTTGCTCTAATTTTTAATATTGTGAAGCAGTTTGTTGCCCAGTTAAGAAGCTAGAAACTTTCTCTTGATTCTCTTTACATGCACAAATAAGGCCACCAGTACATGCCATGTCTTTCTTGAAAAAGTCCGAAACAAAAGGAAAGAATGATGCCAAAGCCATAATCCCAACAAGAAACATAACAATTTTTAACCAAGAAATCCCACAAAAAATGTATCCAAGATTCCTTTCTTTTGCAGATTCATGGCCAAGAAGAATGTTCTTTCTCCCAGTCCCAATTCTTCCATTAAACCACTTGTACATGCAAGAACAAATCAAGATGATGCCCCCATTTATAAATGCATGAAAAATCCTCAAAATGAACCATAAAAAAACACAACCAATCCTACATTACAACATCAAAATCTCCATACCTCAAACCAATCCAAATGGCTTCTAACGCACACGCGTTGAAGAGATCAGAGACGATAGCAGACAGCATGCCAGAGGCCTTAAGGCAAAGCCAGTACCACATGAAGAGGTGCTTCGCAAAGTATATCGAGAAAGGAAAACGGTTGATGAAAATCCACCACTTAATGGGGGATTTGGAGCAAGTGATAGATGATAAGGCCGAGAAAACTCAACTTCTAGAAGGATTGCTCGGATACATCTTGTGTACCACTCAAGTACTCATGTTGTTTCTTGATTTCTTCATTCATCTATAGTTTGGTTTTACTTTATTTAATCGTTTGTTGAATTTGTAGGAAGCAGCCGTTGTCCCTCCATACGTTGCCTTTGCTATTAGGCCTTCTCCGGGATTTTGGGAGTATGTTAAAGTGAATGCAAATGACCTGTCTGTGGATGGCATCACAGCAACAGATTTCTTGAAATATAAAGAGATGAGCATGCATGAAACATGGTAAATAACATGTTTATAAGATTTGGCTAAGTAAGAGTAACTTACAAAGCCTTAAAATGCAGGACAAATGATGAAAATGCATTGGAAATTGATTTTGGAGCAATGGATTTCTCTATACCTCACCTGACTCTATCTTCTTCTATTGGAAATGGGGCCAACTACGCCAGCAAGTTTCTTACTTCAAAGCTGAACGACACGTCACAATCTCTCGTTGATTACTTGCTTACACTGAACCACCAGGGAGAAGTATGATCATCATAGTCTCATGATCACTTTTTCTTCGGTAAATTTTACTATAAAAAGAAGTCATGACTCGTAATCTGGCCCCGAATTTGCAGAAACTTATGATAAGTGAGGGCATGGACACGGTTTCAAAGCTGCAGAGTGCACTAATAGTAGCCGAAGCAGCTTTGTCTTCATTGCCTAAAGATACACCTTACCAGAGCTTTGAAATGAGGTGTGAATGGATTCAACTTTCCTCTAATGACCTTTTCTAGCAGGGAATAATGTGTTTGGACATGCAGGTTTAAAGAGTGGGGCTTCGAGAAAGGATGGGGGGATAATGCTGCAAGAGTTGGGGAGACAATGCATGCGCTTTCGGAGATTCTCCAAGCTCCTGATCCATCAAATATGGAGACATTCTTTGGAAGGCTTCCTATAATCTTCAACGTCGTTCTTTTCTCTATACACGGGTACTTTGGGCAGGCCGAAGTTCTTGGATTACCAGACACAGGTGGGCAGGTCGATGATCGGATATTGTTTGCATGAAAACATTGAAAATGGAGTTAAATGCGTAATGTTAGATGCAACTTTGACCAAAAAAATTCAACCAAACTGTTCTTTTATATTTTTTCGCGAATTATAGTGAAGTGCAGTTGAAAAGTATTAGTTTATGTGATGAAAAGTATCAGCTAATATGATGAAAAGTATTAGCTGTATATTGAAAAAGTACTAATACTGTTCAGCCTACAAACTAATACTTTTCTTTTTGTATGAACTAATACTTTCCTTCATATGAACTAGTCAAGATTTAGTCATAATTGCACCAAGTCTGCCTTGTTTTATGTTTTTTATGCTATTTTGTACAGGTGGTTTATGTTTTGGATCAAGTGGTTGCATTTGAAGAGGAATTGCTTCTTAGAATTAAGCAACAAGGTCTGAATGTGAAGCCTCAGATTCTTGTGGTAAGTAAAAACATTATACATTTGAATGGATGATCAGACAAGAGAATACAATACAACAATGTTGTTTCAATGATGCAGGTTACTCGACTCATCCCCGATGCTAAAGGGACTAAGTGCAACCAGGAATTAGAACCAGTGAAGAACACAAAGCATTCCCACATTCTTAGAGTGCCATTTAGGACAGAAAATGGAATTCTTGGACAATGGGTTTCTCGTTTCGATATTTATCCTTACCTAGAGAAGTTTACTCAGGTTTGATATGGATATATTCAATCAATTAATGAAAGAATATTGTTTTAAGCAGTTTTTTCTTTTTCTTGCTAATAATTTAACAGGATGCAACAAACAAGATATTAGGAATCATGGAAGGAAAACCTGATCTAATAATCGGAAACTATACCGATGGAAACCTGGTTGCATCTCTTGTGGCTAGTAAACTGGACACCACCCTGGTACTTAACTGCTAAACACTGGATTTTTCGTGTCGTTTTTTGCTATACGGATTAGTGACATTACTCATTTTTGAATAGGGAACTATTGCACATGCATTAGAGAAGACAAAGTACGAAGACTCGGACATTAAGTGGAAGGAATTAGACCCCAAGTACCACTTTTCATGCCAGTTTTCAGCTGATCTGATTGCAATGAACACGGCAGATTTCATCATCACAAGTACATACCAGGAAATTGCAGGAAGGTATTTCTATGTTTAAAGGTAAATTTTTATGTAAACTAGTTTGACCGTGCAGTTGATTCGCATTTTGTGTGTATTCTTTAACAGTATCAGCTATTTCATTGAAACGTGTTATTCGTTTCAATTAAGAGTATTAGTTTTTATATTATAAAGTGATAGTTAAATCATCGATTTTTCAGCAAAGATAGGCCAGGGCAATACGAAAGCCATACCGCCTTCACATTACCAGGGCTGTATAGAGTTGTATCAGGAATCAACGTATTTGATCCTAAGTTCAATATTGCTTCACCTGGAGCAGATCAGTCAGTCTACTTTCCTCACACGGAGAAACAAAAACGATTCACAACGTTTCGTCCTGCCATTGAAGAACTCCTCTACAGTAAAGTAGATAATGATGAACACATGTTAGTAGTTTTGTATAACATTACCTTTTTTTTCTCTTTATGCAACATTTATTAACTGACTTTCTTGTGCCAAAACAGTGGATATTTAGAAGACAGGAAGAAACCCATCATTTTCTCCATGGCTAGACTTGACACAGTGAAGAATATCACCGGATTAACAGAATGGTACGGCAAGAACAAAAGGCTAAGAAGCTTAGTGAATCTTGTTATAGTTGGTGGTTTCTTTGATCCATCAAAATCCAAAGACAGAGAAGAATCAGCAGAGATTAAAAAAATGCATACTTTGATCGAAAAGTATCAGCTTAAAGGGCAGATGAGATGGATAGCTGCTCAAACTGACAGGAAAAGGAACGGTAAGATATACCGTTCCATTGCTGATACAAAAGGAGCTTTCGTGCAACCTGCATTGTACGAAGCGTTTGGTCTGACAGTTATCGAGGCTATGAACTGTGGTTTGCCGACTATTGCAACTAACCAAGGTGGTCCTGCTGAGATAATCGTGGATGGGGTCTCGGGTTTTCACATTGATCCCAGTAATGGAGATGAATGTAGTAATAAGATTGCTGAATTTTTCCAGAAATGTAAGGAGGAACCTGACTATTGGAACAGGATTTCGTCCCAAGGCCTGCGACGTATATATGAATGGTAGTAAACATGATTTCTTGAAGTTATTGAATGAAATTGGTACTAGATTGTGATCAAATTTATGGTATTTTTTCTTTTGAAGCTATACGTGGAAGATATACGCGAATAAAGTTCTGAATATGGGATGCATCTATAGTTTTTGGAGACAGTTGTACAAAGCTGAGAAGCAAGCTAAAGGAGATACATTCAGACTTTTTTACAATCTTCAGTTCAAGAATTTGGTATATTGGATTATGTTTTAGTCTTGGTTTATTTATTTATTTGTTAAGGAATGTGAATTATTAACAGTCTGTGTGAAAACTGATACAGGTGAAGAATCTGCCAATTAAGAAAGACGAAGCTCCGGAACCAAAGCAGAAACCAAAGCCACAAGCCTCACTAAGGTAAGAATTCATAAATATGATTAGCTTATAATCTTGTTTATTTTATGTCTCGTTGGTTGATTTATGAAGTTCTAATTAGTGAACTGATGTAATGTCTCTTGTGTTACAGGCGGTCTCAGTCGACGTTGCAGAGGTAAGACTACTAATTCATGTCTGAATTTATAGTGAGCTTTATATTTGTAGGGATAACAAAGGATTTTATGTTGAAATGTTTAGGTTGTTTGGAGCTTGAAGAATCTGGAAAAACCAGAAGCAGGATAAAGATCACAACATGAAGAACATTACATGAATTATTTTACATTCAAATGTGATTGTATTCTTACACCAAATAAGACCATTAAACATTGAATCATGTCCCAAACTATATACTCAAAGTTTCTTGTTAGAAATTATATTTTTCTTTACCAAGTATTTGAGACTATTTGCACTGTTCTCTCCATCAATGCTACAACCGATATCCGATTAAATAATAAAACGTTCCTCTAAATGCTCGTACAAATATCCCATGTTAAGAGTAGTGATGAAAACATGTAATTAAACTCCAAAAATGAACAATGATAACTTGAAGTTGTACTAATGTGATCAACCTATGCCCGTTTTATTGGCAAGCTACAGTTACAGGTTCCATTGGAGTCGAGCTGTCTCTATCGCACATTTCCGGACCAATGCTCACAACTCCTTCTCCCTGTAATTCAACCATGCTTAACTAGGTACGTATATACAGACAGCTACGAGATTTTTGATCAGTTCAAGTGAAAAGAGTTTCTTACCTTGGCGATATTTCTAAAATACGTCGTCGTGTAATTTCCTGATGGGAATACAGCTTCAATGAGATCTGCTAGCACTAGGTGTGGCTGAGAGATTGCTCCATCGTACCAATCTTGATAGTAACAAATTCATATCATTATTTTACACTCATTAAATAAAACATAACAAACTTATGTTATGAAACATACCAAGAATGGTGGAATTTTGGAGTCTTTTATCGTATCTCCACAGGCTTTGATTGGCCATGAAGGCGAAGCAGGACTGATCTTCGACATTCAGATTCTGTAGGAAGTTGGATGCATTGTAGGCCGTCGGATCAGGCGTGAAGGTCTCATCAATCACCACATCTATGGTCTATTTTACCAGCAAGGATTGTGTTAATATACTTATCAGGTGGAATTAATCAAGACTATATATCATAGTTTTATTGGCTTACACATAGGATGGCATTAAATGCCTCCAAATCGTCTGGTATAGTGACGTTATAAGTTACTTTGTTGATCGAAGCATCAATGTTTTCGCCTCCTGAATCCTCCACAAACTGCTCCAATCAATAAACCAACTTAGTATGGTGGCAGAACACTCTTTTACACTAATACTTTTCAATAAAAAAACTAATACTTTTTGGTAAAACAACTAATACCATTCAAAAGTATACTTGTTTATGTGCTTCATTTATCTACTTAACTATAACTTATCTACCTTTAGTTTGTACGCCTCCTCTGTGAAAGACCAGGCACCCTGCAAGAAGGAAACGAACACGAAGATGGATGATTTTTTCCAAGAAGTTTTGCAAAAATGAAGTTTAAATATCAAGAATGCATGGTTCATACATCATTATAGTCCATCCATGCCACTATTGGTTTAAATGCTACTTTCTTGCTACTTGCTGCTTTGCTTAGGCACATGTAATTCTGCTTAATCTGCAAAAAAAAACATATATATATTTAGACTACAAACAAACTTAAAATGACACTTGTTAATCTCATAAATTTTTCACTCACTGTATTGTAGACTTGATTTGCTCTTGTTTCAAGATTTGCAAAAACTCCTAAATACTTGATCCACTCAGCCCTCTGAGAAAACATCATTCATTCATGAACATACTAGATTTATCATTTATCGACAAAAAGATGTCGATTTTGTGAGTGGTGTACCTGAAGAGGAGCATCTTCTGCAGTTGCTAGAAAAGTAGCAAAGTTGCATGATTGTGGTTGATCAGTATTCACAATGAAATGAGCTGCAAATTGAGTGAACGGACGTGGCTCACTTGCGTTGATCAACTGCACTCGTCCCTCGTTATACAGTTTGACCACACATTCGGAAGCAGCATTTTGTGATGTGATTCCCTTTAAACTTCCAAGTAGTCCTAGAAGCTGTTCTCAATAGTAACACATTACCAGTTTCACTGTCTTTTGTATGAACTAATACTGTTTCTCACATGAGTATATTTTTTTTAATAAGCCAAACTTTGGTGATCAAAAGTGTACCATACAATACAAAGTGGTATATTGTTGTTTCATCTTGTTAATTCTACCAAGTGTTGTTATATTTTTATAGGACACTGGAACATTTGATTATGTTTTATTGAAAAAACCATATTCAAAGAAAATCACAATAGAGTTAAGAGTAGTTTTCTACTTATTGAAACTGGTAATGCTCACCTCAAAGAAAGAAACTGCAAAAAAAAAAAAAATCACCATATTGAGTTAAGTCAATATCAGATTAAAGGAGTCATTTAATTAATACTGTAAAAAAATCCAAAAAATAATGAGATATACTAACTAAATCACCTGGAAAATAATCAGCATCAATTGAATAGTTGGCTAATGGAATGACGAATGATTTTATCCTTGATGTGCAGTATTTTGTCTTAGTTGCCATCTTGGAATTATTCTGCACATTATTAACAAATTGCAACCAATTAAACTTCCACGAATAAATATAATGAAAAGAATTCATTATTCATAGGCCCACTTCTCAAGCCCACGCATTATAGCCCAAATTAGAGGCCAAGTCCGGCAATCGGAATAGGCCCGTATATAATTTATATATAAGAAATTAAGAAAATGGTGTATATCATTATAAAAAAAATTGCGTTAAATTATAAAAATATTCTGCTCATAGTTATGCATTAAAATATTAACTAAAAAATATGTGTCGTTTATATCTTGAGATATTTCAATTTATTAATATGAAGTGTGGACTGGAATGCTCATAGTCCAACATTTTGTCTCCCAAAAATTCATTATTGTTTGACGTGTGACTTGTTCACATAGAGTGTATTTTGTCCACATTATTAATTTTGACAAAAATATTTTGGTATCATTGCTAGTTTATTGACTCGTGAAGTGAGCCAACAAAAAATTGAAGCCCCAGAAGTCCTTTGATGGGCCAGTAAGAATAACTCTATTTTTTTTTTTTTAAACTAACAATTTTTTTTTATAATTGGAATTGGAATGCAGGATGAACCAAAATTCATTCAAAATCCAAACAATAAATATAAATGGCCTTTCAAATCCTCTTTTTTTCCATATAAACCGATAATGCATATGTACAGATACAGATAATCAACACCATTAATTTATAGATATTGTGCATCATAAATTTAGTAAAAAAGAGCAAAATTTTAGTAAATTTTAGAAATGAATAAACCATATTCCTATTTTTTAAAATTGAAATGATAATTCGAACTTACAACCTCACTGTATAAGAGTATTGGAGGAGCATCCACAATGAATGAATGAAAATTCATTCATCCATCCATCCACTATCTTTTCTCCACATCACTAATTTATTAAAAATTATCTGTTTAAACACACGCTCACAATGATTTATCAATCATTCATTCATCCATGTACCTTTTGTGAGTCTCACATTCACCTCATTTCTACCTATTTTTTTTCAAATAAATATTTTCTCTCTCCAATTATATCTTTGGATGACACAAACTTTCATAATACTCATTGGTTATCAGATTTCTATTATATATGTTGTAACAAATTACAATTCATCTTTATTTTGAGGCCTAATAATGATTAATGATAATGGATGTCTCAGAAAATGTGATCCCTAATTAAGACTATACGTGTCATACCTGAATGAGGAGATAACTCATGCCATCAAAGACATTCTTGATGACTTTGAAGGTTTGGCCATAATATATCCTAATATAAGCTGCATCTTCAACCTCTGAAATATTCCCATTCACTTTCACACTTGGACTACCTCCTTCAACCACTCTACCACATAATAACAAACTACAAAACCACAACAAAATCTGCAAATGCCACAAACCCAGCATCTAATTTTATTTTCTCAAAGAAACGCTAAAAAACCAACCAAAAATTCTATGCTTTTGTTACTCGTACTACATATATACAGGCTATATTGGTGGGGGTAGAATGGGGATAAATGCATTATTTGGAGAAGACAGATTGTTTGGCATGTGTAAAAGGGGAGGGGTGGTTAATCCATTACACACCCGTGAACCTAATTTTGCCTTTCTTTCTGTCATCTTCTACTCATCATTTCACTTTTATTTTTTGGCAAGATCAGCTGCTCCGTGCATCTCAAGTTTATTTTTAAAACATGCAATTTATGTCATACTGACATAAATTGCATGCTTAAGTGAAAACACGCATGTTTCGGTGCAAAAAATTGTATGTTTTAAAAATACAATTGAATTGGAGATACATCTGATGGGCGTGATTTTTTTTTTTTAAATTTGTGAGTTTCCTTTTGTAGCGTAGCATGTGATGCTCACAACCAGCACTCCACCTTTCTAGTAATAGAAGTGATATGATTTTGCCTTTGTGTTGGCGAAAAATGAGTGTTTATATACAATGAATTGATCAATCTTGTTGTCACTATCGCCCAATACAATAATATGTGGGCTTAATTCATCAAATAAAGTAGCTATTTTTGTATTCAAGAATAAAAAATGAAGTTCGAGATAAAATAACTCGATGCGTACCTATATGACATTGATCGATCTAGTACAAACAAAATTTTAATTCAACATCAATATTTGACCATCACCCTACTAATTGAACCATTTCAAGTCTTATATAATGATTTGCATATAAATAAAGTGGATTATACTAAGCCTAATCATAAGAATTTTTATGAAATTATTTCACATGAAAGTACCCTCGTTAAATATTTTCTAATTGAGAAGTGGGTGATTTTATCATAAAAGTTACTTGTACTTTTTATTCTATTTTTGAAAAATGTCACTTTTAATTACCTGCAAAATATCACTTAAATACTTGAAAATTATTTCTAATTTCTCTGTCACATCCCATGACATTTTCAGAAGAAAGAAATTAGAACAGAATTATGTATATATATAAATAAAATGTGATTGTAATGATTAGCATCTTTCAACAGTACTATACGCTTCAAAGAAAGATCCACTAAGCGTGCGAATTTAGTAATGAGATGAAGCTAGATAGCTTTTACAAGGTAATGTTGCAGTGCTACATGCTCCTATAAGTGGAGACAAAAAGAAAAAGTTAAGAGTTGTTGGATTTAACAACCCACACAATTATATATAATATGCTCAATTTCTTTAGGTGGAAATTTACAAATTTACAATATTGATCAATATTACCAGTTCCTAAATAGTTTTCTCCGTCAAAAAAAGAAGAAGTTCCTAAACAGTTTTCCTGCTTTCAAACACATGAAGAAGGGAAGGAGTTGTATGACACTATATAATTAAAACAGTATCTCGGAGTCGGATTTAAGTTTATGAAACAAAATTACTCTAATTTAATTAAATTAATCACAATTCATAAACCATTTTTGACATCAACTCACAACATAATGGTCATTAAACTTTGTCTCACGGAATGATATTGAGAGAAATCCGTCTCATCTAAAAGCTCGAGCTTGTAGAGAGGGTCAGAAATAATTTATTTACTTAATTTCTCGCAACACTCTTCCTCACTCGTGTGTCGAATCATTGGCTCCGCTCTCTGGAGAGGAGGCCCAACAGAGTGAACAATTTAAATGGGTGGAGTGCTTTCACGGGAATCGAACCCACAACCTGGACTCTGATACCATGAGAGAATTTCGTCTCATCTAAAAGTCCGAATTTGTGGAGAGAGTGAGATTAAATTCATTTATTTAATTTCCCTCAGCACTCGCCCTCACTCGTGGGCCGAATCATTGTCTCTGCCTTTTGGGGAGGAGGCCCAACGAGTGGACAATTTTAAATGGGTAGAGTGTTTTCCACGGGAATGTTAGGAATACTGCAGTGGCGAAAAAACGTAAGCGCAAAAACACAACCGAACCGAGTCAAGGATAAATCATTTTCCCCGCAAGATAAAACACGCCCTGGATAGTGCTCACAGGATCGTGCGTAATTATCTCAAAAGGTAAAATGGTTCAAAGTATTATATCAGTAGCACCACTGAAATAATACTATCGTCGAACTATATGGGAGTATCACATGATCGTGCGTAATTGTCCCAAAAGGTAAAATGGTTCAAAGTATTGCGTAATTGTCCCAAAAGGTAAAACGGTTCAAAGTATTATATCAGTAGCACCACTGAAATAATACTATCGTCGAACTATATCGGAGTATGAGCAGAGAGATGGGAAGAAGATATATACGCAGAATTGCAGAGTATTTTTTCGTAGGGTTCGAGAGATCACTGAGAGGAATTCTGAGGGTCAGTATATATAGACGAAATTCTGAAGGGGAGTTGAGGAAAAGGTGGGAAGCCTACGAATTTCATGGTCGGTTATGACAGCACGAATTCAGCGGGGCGGTTTTGACCGCATGAGACCGTCCAGGTTCGTTGAACCTATGATTCAAATTCAAATTTCGAATCCTAGATAAGCTTTAGTCTTGACTCCTAGGCTGACCCAAATCCGGATGAGCCACCCAATTCATTGGGTCCAAAAATTAATTGGTCCATTTAGAGTTTTTGAGTCTCCAAAAAGATAGATGAGCCCACCCAAAGCCCAATTGCCAAGAACCATGAACCCGGGCCCGAGCGGGGCGCGCGCGCGTGTGTGGTTCATGGTTAGGGTCCCCATGCACCATTTTGAAGAACATGACCATAAGCTTCTATTTATACTAGAAAACTTTCCTTTTAGTTTCCAATGTAAGATGAGTGAGAAAGATTACACTTGGTCAACACTCACCCATCAAATACTCTCTCACTAGAGTATTAATGTCTCATCTTCTTTAATTAATTTCTCACTCACCGAAATTCGATTTTGAGATATTAAATATATCACGATCATCTACTCCACAAGTAGAACAATCTCGTCACGTTTAATTTACAAGAATCAACGTTTTAATTTCTCAATTAATTTGGTCAACTTTGAGTGTTAGAACACTTTCAAAACCAAATTTCCAACAGAGAATCGAATCCACAACCTGGGCTCTAACACCGTGAGAAAATTCCGTTTCATCTAAAAGCTCGAGCTTTTAGATAAGACGGAATTCTCTCGGTTATGCAAATATGAAGGACACGAATTCTTGAAAATGCAGATATAGGATTTCAACAATGTGTAGATTTTTTTTTGTCCGAAATGTAGGTTTGTCTTATTATTTTTAGTGTTTTACCCGTAATCATTGATTACTCATATATTTTCCCTAGTAGTCATTGTCAATTAGTTAACCAATTTGAAGATAGAGTGCTCTAAAACAATAAGTATTGTAATTTAGAAATAAATTATTTTTGAAGGTAAAATCAAATTTACATATGAAAACTGAAAAGTAAGAGTCATGTATACGGAAGTGTTACAACCTCTAACCTCTGTTAGAAGGCTTCAAAAAGAAAAGTAGTCACTTCATGATTCAAGTCAAGCAAAGAAAATTGGCAAAAGAGACACACTTGCATGAGACGGTCTCACGATGAGACGGAACATAAGTTGGGCGTTGGAGCATTAACACTTTGGGACGGGTGAGTGTGATTTGTGTTAAGTTGTACTCCATCTCATGCATGAGACTGTTTCATATGAGCTTTTGTCAAAAATATGGTTATGGGAAAGGTTAAGATGGGTTTCATTCATGGGCCAAATATAGCCTGCCTAGTTACGAAATGTTAATATACTACTGGGCCAGTCAACAGAGAATTCACAACTGTTGGCCCAATACTCTACCCAAACCGGCCGATTAAAACTGACCGTCAATTTTTTAGTTTTTCTTTTCTTTTTCTTTTTGGGAGTTCTTAAAAAAACTGGGGTTCCATTCAAACATTTTTTTTTGACTTAGTCCATATATATAGACACCAGAAGGTGATCTTATAAATTTTACAAGTATATATAACCAACTAAGAAGTATATCAAATTCCATAAAGTTACAATACACCAACCAATAAATATATCTTCAACCCCATGCACCATTCTATCCAATTAATCCAAAAAAAAAAAAAAATTAATCTTAAAATTCCACTAGTCTTACCTCTAATTTCATGTTAGAGTAATTATTAGTAACCCTACAAATTAATTAAACAATTCAAGAGAAAGGTGTCACAACTTGTACCCAAATAGCACATAACGCCAAAGCAAACGTCAAGTAAGACTTCATATTCTTCATGACCATTGATCCATTCTTTGTTGCTGTAATAAAATCCGATTTGGACGATGGAGATTGATGATGCATCATGATGGGGTTTATATGAACTTGTACCGTCTTTGATGGCACTACTTTGTGATAAAATGTGTTAGGTGCTTGTCGGGTCGACACGAGCAACCCGTGATTTGATCTCGATTTTCTCGTACACCTCGAAATTCGGGGTGCTCGAGAAATCGTCGATGTCACCATCGTCCAAGAAGTTGTCATGATCATTTGTAGGTGCAATTGAGATGTAGTCATTTGCTTCAAAGGCATTAATGAAGTTGTTGTTACTTGTTTCTCCTGCAATCAAGAAATAATTTATTTATTTATTAGCTATGTAGTTAATTAAACACTTATTCCATTTTGTAATAAGTATCCTTTTAAAAAAAATTACTTGTTTAATATTAAATGGCTTTTCAGTCTTTTTTACACTATTTCTCCAAAGTTTACGTCCTTATTTTAACTTTAGAAAATATTTCTTATTTATAAACTTATCTTTATAATTTCACTTAATAAGGGCAAATTTGTCAATACTCGCCCTTCTTAATTTCACTAAAAAAAGTTAAAAGAACACTCAAAACTGAAGGAGTAATTACTTAAGTTTTTTCATGAGAAATAAAAATTAATCACAAATTGATTACCTTGAAAATCATGATAGTCCCTTTGGATATTTGACATATTTTCTATTGGAACTGTCTTGTAGTCATCTGAAAATGCCTGTCATGATCAATTATATTTATCAGAAGATATCAATAATAAAGGGACACTACAAAAAAATTAACTTTTAATGACAGAATTCGTGTCATTCTCTCATCGTTTCCTCTCATTAAAACTTTCGAAAAAACTATAATTACAAGACCAATACTAATTAATATTGGTATTCCATCAAAAAAAAAAAAATACTAAAATTACCTTTTCCAGTTCTTTGTTAGACATTCCAACCCATCTCAAATTCTCAACCATTCTCCCTGATTGGTACACGTCATCATTGTCTGAAATTTCAACGGACTTATGATTTTGTTCTTGTCCCATGTTGTCTATGTATCTGCTGGAGGAACTAATGTGATCAGGCCCCTGATTACTGTGAAGAAAGAAGGAAAATCCATCGAAAATTCCGTCTTGATTTTGAAGATCGTGAGAAGCTTGAGCAACTGAAAGAATTTCCTGCAAAATATCAGGCTGATTTGAATTTGAATTTCCATGAAAAACACCCGAATTATGCGAAATCCTCGGATCCATCGAAAAATTAGCCGCCTGTGAATAATCTTGGACCTCCAATGGTGGTAATGTAAACCTATGTTGTAACCTTGCACATTCTAATGCTATGTCAACCTGCAGTTAATTAAACACAACATAAATTAATTAGAACTCAAATTAATACTAATATATATATTTTTTTCAATTGCATTTTCAGTCCCTAAAAAATTTGCCACACCAAATTGGTCAATTTTAAAATAATTTTAGTCCCATAGGAATTTTCTTTCCAAAACTAACGGATAATTATCCGTGAGACACACATATTGATGTAAAATTTACAATATTGGTTATTTTCTTACTAATTTTGGTCCCATAGAAATTTTGGTATTCTAATCAACTTGGAAAAAAATATTTAACAATTGGGACAAAAATTGGAAAAAAAAAGGACCCTTTTTTAATTAATTCTAATTTAGCCTATGTTTTTATCCAATAAATGTGTAAAAAATAGTGTAATTTATAGTAGCAAATATTAGTAATATTTATATAATTTATTAAGGTAGTACCTTTGATGGTGGATATATTGGTGGGGCAGATGAATTAGGGTATGGATTATTAGTGAAAGTGAATGCATCTTCAGATAAGTATTGTGCCCATGTTGCATCTGTGCTACATGAACCATTCATGTTCATGTTTGTGGGAATCATCTGATAGTCAGAGTTATCCAAATCCTCGTATTTTCCTTCACAATGTAGGTCCATGCGATCATTCACTGAATTAGCATAATTCTCTCCAATTTTTGGGATATTCAAACTCTTCTTGAATATGCGGCAAAGGGCATAAGCATCCTAAAAAATAACAATGAAAAAGTTTTTAAAAAATAATCAAGGAAATAGTATTTAGAATGGGAGGAACAAAGAATTGCTTGATCCATCCACTAGTTATACAATAATACAAATCATGACCTATTTCGGAATATGATAAAAATGTTTTTTAAAGCCAACAACTTAGGAGTTGTGTTTTAAGTACAATAATTTTATGAGTTGGAAAAAGTAGGATAATATATTTTAAAATTTGTAAATATAGAACAATATATTTTAAAATTTGTAAATATTGGACAATCGAGTCCGAATAAATCTAAATTTGGGTTGAAATGTCACGTGAGTTAATGATTGTCCTACATTTACAGATTTATGAACTTGTGAATATAGAACACTATGTTTTTAAAATCTGTAAATTTAGCAAGATTTCAGCCCGATTTGGACTTATTCGCGCTTGATTAATATCTTACATTTACCGATTTTAAAAATATATTGTCATATATTTATAAATTTAAAAGCATATTATCCTACATATTTCAAAACTCGTAAAATTATTATTCTTAAAATATAACCATCAAAATTATTGGCTAAAAAAATATTATTCCTTTCGAAATATTATAGCCGGGCATGAAGTATTGAAGTTAAAGAGAGCCACTATCCACAACCCAAATATTATAGGTGGCCTCCGAATTCCGATCACCCCGGTCAACTTCTATGATATATCCATTCTTTCAATAAAAACTTTCGTTACAGGCCCTTGATTGGGGCCTCCAAACTGCATACGATCTCAACTTTTTTCATAACTACATTCTCCAAGCAAATTAACGATTTCAAATTTGATGTACTGTACACTTGTTAATTGTTGTATCTTTTCTTTTGAGATGGGCGGTTCTTGGGGGCGGGGGAGGTTGGAGGTGTTAAATTTAATTTTGTGTTTTGAGGAGGGGTAGAATAATAAGAAATGGGGTGTGTTTAGTAATATAGATTAATTTTAATTTTTTTAATGGGGTATATTTAGTAGATGGGGCGTGAATGGAGGATCATGGGGTGTGTTTAGTGGCACTCGAAGTTAAATATGGCACCAATTAACTACCAAGATCTTTTATGCACAGCACCAATTAATTAAATAACAAGTTGGTAATGAATTTCACAATCAATAGTATCCATTGTCGTCCAGTGGCTAGGATATCTGGCTTTCACCCAGGGGACCCGGGTTCAATTCCCGGCAATGGAAAAATTTATTTATTTTAATATTTGTGAAATTATAACTTTAGTTTGATTTATTTTTTAAAATTGAACATAACTAATGTATTGTTGAAAAAATAATACAGTAGTATAAAAGATGTAAATACCTGCAAGCCTGATGAGGGAGTATCACATTCCCTATCATCTAAACGATATTCATGCATAACCCAATCAGTTCGACCTCCATGAGGTGCTCTCCCTCTGTAATAAACTAGGGTTTTCTTCATTCCCACTGATCTCGTTTGCGAATTCACCTTTCTATCCTTCCCCGTTGCCTTCCAATATCCAGCTTTCGTCGCCCGATTTGTCCTTGACCCGTTTGGATATTTACGGTCCCGAGGGCTAAAAAAGTACCATTCAAGATCTTTGCTTGGCAATAACGATTTTCCTGCAATTAACTCCAATTAATTTCATTCTTACATTTCTTATGATTTTAATTAATATACACACATGCATAGCATAGCCTGTGTAACAAATTAGTTACATGTAGAAAAAAGAGTTGCGTATATAGGAATCTTTTTCTTTAAAATAGTAAATCGTTTCCACATCCAGATTCCATTAGTCGATTAATTGTTGTATTTTATTTGCAAATTTTAATTGCTTACTTTTAATGGATCATATATAATTAATTCATAACTGGTGTTTTTAATAGATATATCCTTCCAAAGTTTGTCTTAAATAAAGGAGGTAATGGTGGTAGCCGAAAAGAGTCAAAAGTTGGATTATGCTTCAATCGAGTGTTCTTTCTGTTGCTTTATGACTTAGAGAGAAAATCTTCCATGATCATTACACTGTTTACACATATTTTTGTGATAAATATCATACAAGACATCAAAAGATGTAGGGACCAGGACTAAAAAAGAAAATTAATAAAGCTTCTTGTTATATATATATTTTGACTGCAGTTTGAACAATATCTAAAGCATACATGTATAATATACATACACATATATATAAGGACGGATCTACATTGGGGTCAAGGGGGTCACTAGGCCCCCCTGGCCCCACTTGAACTTTTTATATGTATAAATTTATAATTAAAGACATCTTTGCGTGAGGCGATGCCTCATAGAAAAAGCGTAAAGATAAATTGTGTATTAACGCTTTAATATTTTAAAATAATGAGTGTTATTTGTGTTAGGTTGTACCCTATATCATGTAAAAAACGGTCTCATACGAGGGTTTGTCTCCTTTAAACAAAGTATTATGTGCATCATTTTCACCGTACACCACTATTACTAATATTTGTAAAAATCAACACTTTATAAATAAAATGTTGATCTTTAGGTGATAAATGGGTAGCAAAATAGAGAAAGAAATATGTATTATTTATATTTTAAATATATATATAAATGTATTCGACTCTATTAACATAAAGATATTTAGTCCAAATAATTTCGAAAATATATAAAAATTCAAAAATGCATTTAGCTATATTATGTTATAAATTGGCCCCACTTGAGTAAAATTCCTGGGTCCATCCCTGCATATATATACATATAAAATTTCCAAAAATATGTACGTCCATTAATTTACCTCTATATATGTGAGTTGAAACTCTATCTATGAGTTTTGTTTATATAAAGTTTGCAAAATTACATGTTTATACCTTACTTGTTTGGCACTTCACTTAATTTCAATCTTGTTCTATTCTTGGCCTTGATGGTAATCCAAGTATATGATCATGACATATATTTTTAAGACAATTAATGAAATTGCACAAAATTATAATACATCAAAATTGAATAGTAATTAAATTAATTTCATGTGTATGGTACCTGGAAGATCCCACGGTTCACATTTATAGAGATCGACTTCTGGAATGATTTCAAGGTCGATTTTTCGGCCATTGATTTTTCTCTTGAGGTAGTACGCCACAAGCTCTTCATCGGTAGGGTGAAATCGGAATCCTGGAGGCAATGAAACTGGCGCCATTTGTTTTTTCTCCTTTTCTTTTGAAACCTTCTTCTATATCAATTCAAGACCCTAATAATCTTGAAAAAAATTAGCCTCCAATACAAAAATATTGAGTCCACCTAAAAAATCATGTACAACTGCACAAATGATCAAGAAAACCCTAAATTAGTTACAAAATGAGAGAGAGAGGGGGAGAGAGAGAGAGAGACCTTAAAGAAGAAGAAGGTCCAAAAAGAAGGAAATGAAACAAATGAGGCACAAAAGTGATGGATGGTGGGGTTGGAAGGGGGGGTTTTTGATAAGAGAACAAAAAGGGATGAGGCCCTAAAATATTAATCAAAAAGCAATCTGCCACCCCCCTACCACCTTACTTTATCTTTATTTTAAAAAAATATATTACTATTTTCATCCATATTAATTAAATGCATGTTGTCTTCTTTACTAGTCTTTCTTCTCAAGCTCTTCCTCTTTTGTGTATATATATATATGTATTTGTGTATATAATTGAATGATAATGCAAATTTTAATACATACTCGTAATTCCATCCAATAATATAGGTCAAACTGATTCTACATTGGGTAATTAATTAATTCGGTTAGATGTCAATACACACTTTTATTATTTTTCTATATACAATTAAAAAAAATTTAATTTCTCAATTTTAGGACTCTTGCATTATTTTCCTTTCAAAGAAAATTACACAAATATGTTAAAAGTTAAAAATTAAAATAGGAATTAACAAATTGGAGAATTGATTGGAAATATGCAGTAAATTTGTAGGTATGGAATGCAATTATCCGATGCTTGGTATTTGTCCTTTGTGGGAATCTGAGCTTGCGTTGTCCACGTGGTGGCGTGTTATTTGATACATTACCCACCTGAGGTCTGTTTGGTTAAGGGATCGCTCCCCACAAAACAAATAATATACCGCTGCGCTGACACAATGGAATTCCATTTTTGGCGGCTTTCGTAACTGTATTAACTGAAGAAATCGAATGTTCTTTTCACATGCCAATCCACCCATTGCCGACACAAACACGCCCTTAAAAACAAAATACATCATCACTCGTATTTCTTACGCCCGAAATAAATTAATCATCCTTGTATAATACAAGGAATCGTGGATGATAGTTGTGTATATATATTTTTAACTGTTAAATGGTAATTGAATGTTAATTCTCCGGATTTGGATCCCGTGTTGTACACAGTATATCCGCGTGGGGTTTATAGTGTATTTTATTTTAATGTAGTTAGATCAAGTGGTTAGAGCACCGCTACCTATATCGAGAGGACATGGGTTCGAGTTATTATTTGTCCGATAAAAAAAAGAATACTATAGACTCGCGCGGATCTACTGCACAACACGATGTTGTATAGCACAGGAACCAAATCCTTATTCTCCTTTGTGAACATAAGTTTTTAGAATTTAATTAGATGAGCAGTCTGATACGAAATCTAAATCTTTGTGAAATAACAAATATAGTAAGTGCTTAATTTCCAGGGAAAATGTTTGTTTCGTCCTAGTAATTTTACCATTTTTTTATTTTGATTCTATTTTTATTAACTCAATATTCGATCAAATAACCGACTAATTCGGGGGACCAATTCCACCTTCATCTTATTTCTTTTGATCCTATTGTCTTTTAAATAGAATCATGAATGATCCTATTGACTTTAAGTCTTTAAGTTTTGATTTTTGTTGACGAAGTGGAATAACTCAAGTGGTCAGAGCACCACTACCTATGACGTGAGATCATGAATTTGAGTCACCATTTGCTGTTAGCAATACTGCAATAGCGAATGAAAACGTAAACGGATAAACGAAACACAACTGAGTCAAGGAAAAATCATTTTCCCCGCAAGACAAATTACACCCTAGATAGTGCTCACAAGATCGTGTGTAAATGCCCCAAAAGGTAAAACAATTTGTCAATATTAAATCAGTAGCACCACTGAAATAATACTATCAGCGAACTAAATCGGAGCAGAGCTGAGCCACCGAAAAAATAAAGATGTATGCGAATTGCAGAAGTCTATTTTTGTAGGGTGTGAAGTGACGAAGAACAATCCTAAAGGTTGATATATATAGACGGAACTGACTCAGGTGGAGATCGAGGATTTCATGGGAAGATCACGTCTTTCTTGGGCAGTTATGGACTGTGGCCCATTCGAGAAGGAAGTCACGTCCAGGTTCGATAAACCTTCAATTCGAATTTGAATTCTTAATAAGCTTGGACCGAGTCCAACTTTCGCGCACAGATAAGTCATGTCTCTTGGGCCGACCCAAATCCGAATGGGCCACCAACCCGTTAAGTCCAAAAAATTATTGGGTCATTTAGAGTTTTTGGGTCTCCAAAAAGATAGATGAGCCACAAAGCCCAATTGCCAAGAACCCAATCCACCAACCCGTTAAGTCCAAAAAATTATTGAGTCATTTAGAATTTTTTGGTCTCCAAAAAGATAGATGGGCCCCAAAGCCCAATTGCCAAGAACCCAATCCCGGGTGCGGTGTGTACGTGGTGGTTCATGGTTAGGGTCCCCATGCACCATTTTGGAGAACATGAGCATAAGCTTATATTTAATTATTTATACAAGGAAATTTTCTTCCTTGTTTCCAATGTGGGATAGAAAACTACACTAGTCTTCCTCCACCCACTTAAATTCCTCTCTCAAAGGTTGTAACCTTTCATCTTCCCATATTAATTTCTCACTCACCGAAATTCGGTTTTGAGATAATAAATATACCACGATCATCTACTCCGCAAGTAGAACGATCTCGTCACGTTTAATTTTCAGAAAATTAACGTTTTAATTCCTCAATAATTTGATCAAACATGAGTATTAGAACACCTTCAAAACCAAATTTTCAACAACCCGATAAAAAAAAAAAAAAAGTTTAGATTTTCGTCATGTAACATACACACTCTCAACTTTTTATCTTTTTTACTTTTAAATTTTAATTTTAATCATGTAACATACACATATTCTCACCGCCTTTTGATTTTAATTCATCATTCATGTAATGACGAAATTAAAATTTAAAAGTTAATAGAATTAAAACAAAAAATGGATTTTTTTTTTTAAAAAAAACCCTAGTTTGTATGTACATATATAATTGCATGGATCACCTTTTGATTTTAATTCATCATTCATGTAATGACGAAATCAAAATTAGTTAATAGAATTAATACTAAAAATGGTAAAAGAAAATTTATAAAAAAACCCTAGTTTGTATATATATATATATATATAGTTGCATGGATCATGATTATGTCATGCAATTTCGTATGTATTTTAGCCGTTTAATGGGAAAAATAAAAACTACATGCGTATATTAATTTTTCATTAGCTATTAATTCGTTTTCAATCTGATGTAACACGCCATTCTTAATTTTCTAAAATGACGTCCCAAGTTGCTGTACATATATGTAATTTGTTTAAACAAAAACTTAAGTCGATTTTTTCTTCCCCAACGTACAATACCCAATTGTGTTTTAATAATATTGTTTCATATGTTTTATTTAATATATTGTTCCATATGTTTTATTATACTGTATAATACAATATATTAAAACACAATTGCACAGCGCTTTTGCATGATAGAATAGTAGAAACGCTTGATTAATTGTACTAGTAAATTAAATAGTTTGACATATAGTTTTGTAATCGTTATATAAAATGTGTACTTAAATTATAATTTCACTTTAATAACTTTTCTTGTATTTATATGTTTCACTTTATTTTTTAATGTATTTGTATATCAGTGAGTAAAATATCATTTTAGTCGGATTAAAACTAATGAATTTAATTATGGCACTGATCATCCTGCTAATTTCAAATACTATAAGTAAATATCTATCAGGTTATATAACAAAATATCACCCTCGATAAATATAAAATGAAAAACGTATTTCTCTTCAAATTAAGAATTTAAACAATTTACAAATGCATCCTCCCTTAGTTTTTTAATTTTTTAAGATAAAATGTACACTATATTAGAAAAAATGAAATGGTGAAATTTGTAAAGAGGGAGACAGTCTCATTCGTATGCGTGTAGAGAAATTAAGTTTTTCTTACCCTACAATTAATCATGTGAAATGAATCAAATGATGATAAAAAAAAAAAAAGTTGAAGACAAAATTAAAATTAGAAAAGGTAAAGAAAATATTAAATCACATTCATTGTGGATAAAAAAAGCAAGGTCATAATTATATCTACAAAATTTATAGTTAAAGCATGATGCATATCTTTCTAAACTAAAAGTGCACGGGCCTGAGTTAATTCGGATGAGAACATAGTAAATAAAATTGTATATTGATGGGACCAAAAGTGTGTGGGTCTAAGTTATTGGGATGAGATCATAGTAAATTAATTACATAATATTTTGCATGAGATAGTATTATACAATTAATTCAAGTATTTTTTTAAAATATATAATTTATTTTATTAAAATATGTAATTCATTTACATTATAACATGGCCTAATTTGTTTAAGTGAATTAAAATTACACATTTCAATGTAAATAAGTTTTATAATTCACTTAAATGAATTGAATGTTTTAAAAATGAAGATGAATTACACGATTCACTGGATACAAAAAAGATTAAATTTTAAATAAAATTGTATATTGGGGGCCCTACTTTTTCCATGTGAAAGAAAGAATTCCAACGTGTCATATGGCAGGACAGAATCACTTGCTCCAGTCTTGTCTCTTTTATTGCCTTTTCATCAAATCCATCTTTTTGTGCTTTTCCCCTTTCTTGGTTTTCTATGTCTCGTAATTTATTACTGTTTCACGTTAATTTATGCTAATTGCAATCCAACTTCTTGTTCACAATGCAAATTGTACAGCCTTTTTCATTGTAGCAATTGATAGCAATATTTTCATTAAATAATTTAAAAAAATCGAGACCTAAGAATCGAGAAGCAGGGTAGAGGTACTAAATATTTAAATGTCTCAAATAAATATTTAAATATCAACATAGTTAAATTTAAATAACATTCAATTATTCGCGGATATCAAGATCAAGTTGTGTGATATGTACACGTTTGTCTATCCCAATAATCTCAAGAAAAATTAGCTTATCAAACCCAAAAAGAACAAAATTGTAAGTTTTATTTGTAGAGTTAATTTATTGAATTAAGATCAGAGAAATTTTAACAATTTATCCCCACATAATCGAGTAATGAAGAGTTTAATTTTGTTTTCTAACCCAATAAAACTAGAGCTCAACTGATCTGCAGTCCTTTTCAGAACAAAATAATAACATTGAATATGAACCTTGTAATTATTTATTTGGAAGATATTCTCATTTGTAATACCGAAAGTGCATTTTTTTCATATTATTATCAAATTGATTTATATATTTTTCACTTTTAATAACCGTAATATATATAGTTTATGACAACATTGGAACAGCTGCCGAAAGGAGGCTAGTTGCATTCTTTAAGGTGTGAAAGTGCAATACTTCGTCACAACAAAATCTCCACCCTAAATTTGGAATACATGAAGAAAAAGGATCATTATAGAAATGCATGGGAACTCTTAGTTAAATTAATTAGCAATAATTTGTTTAACAAAAGTAATTAGAAATTGGGAACCAAAAGTAATGAAAACTTAATTGGTACTATATTTAAATTAAAAGCTCAAAGACAAAAACTCGTATGAGACGGTGTCATACATGGGCGGGTCTTATATTTGACCCATTATCTTCGGATCCAACAGACGACTTGACCTAAGCAATCAAAATACCAAATACACCCTCTCAGGCCTGAGCTCGAATTTCACGAAGTTTCTCTTTGTCTCGCCTCTCTCCTTCTCTGTAGCGCACTAGAGGTTTCTCCATTTGCTACTCATGAAAACGTCGCTCGTTTCCGCTGTCGTTTGCATCGGATATTTTTACGTCGCCTGTCTTACGAAATACTTGTTAGGTAAATATTTTGTTTAATTTATTTAATGATTCATTTGTGAGTGCGAAATATATGTTCTTCGTTAGAACTGAGTTTAACTGGTATGACAGAGACAAATTTGAAGGTAAGATCAAAATTAGGCTTTACATGAAATTTGCAAATTTATTTAGATGTTTCCGGAAACCATATGGTGTAATCACTTGTTAATCAGGTACTTGTTTGTTATAAAAATATTTATGCATCTAAAAATTCAATGAACATGTATGGTTATTGTGCTTGTGATCTATCATATTAAATGAAATCTTACAAAAATATCTTTCACAAGTGAAGTAATTATATGATTCCATACTTCTCAAGAGTGCTTTCTGGGGCTATAGTGTAAACAAGAAGTTCCTTTTGTTATTATTTCAGCCAAAACACTATCTAATTTTGTGGGGTAAGTGTTATTTGTTGAGAATTGAGTGTGCATATAGTGCCCCGATGAATAATGTCTTATTCTATGATTAGCTTCTGTGTGGTTTCTCTTGTCGACAAAAAAGTCATAGAACTCAGTTATAGACTTATAGCAAGTGTTTTCTATCTCGATTTCTGATAAGGCAAAATGACATTCTTCTGTTAGAGCAAAAACACTTGTGCCATTTTTGTGTTTTTATAAACTGGTGTCCTAAAAGATTCAGACACTCCTAACCAGATTTGTGATACTTTTGACCAAGTATTTGATACTCTTAAATTTTATCTATAAAGTGTTTTTGATTTCGTGTTATTTCACTAAACAATAATAAGATAGTAAAATGTCATTCTTGTATTTTTATAAACTGATAATAAGATGATGTTTTAAAGAATTTTGGTACTCCTGACGAGATATTTGATACTCCAAACCAAATATTTGATACTCCTGGATTAATATGTATAATTTGGTACACCCAATTTTAAATAAAGGAAAACATTGAAGAAAAATCTGCCAAAAGAATGAAAAAGTCTGTTAAAGTAGGCAACAAAATGTGTGAATACAGTGATACTCGAATTGATTTGTTATAATCTAATAGTAGTGAAAAAGAGGTAGATAAAAGAAGCCTAAAGAAGTAGATGTTGATGATGATTTTTAAGTGTAAGAATAATTTTTTCCATTATCTTTGTATTGAACTTAGTGCTTGTCTTTTGTAACTGGAGTGATTGTTGTTTGATCATGATGCCATAAATAAAAAACTCTAATACTCCTATCCAAATATGTGATACCCTTGACCATATATTTGGTACTCGTGACAAGATATTTGATTTAGTGTTATTTTACTAGATAATAAATTAGAAAAATGTCATTTTTGTGTTTTTATGAAAAAATGTTTAACTAATACTTACAGGTACCATAATATTAGATAGTTTTAGTAAAAATAAATAACTAAGATATTCCCGACTAGATATGTGATACTCATGACCACTTCATAAAATGTTTTTTCGACTTAGAGTTATTTTACTTTGTAAAATGTCATTCTTGTATTAAGGCAAAAAAATGTCATTCTAGTGTTAAGGCGAAGAGAATATATGCCAATACTTCTGATCAAATTTGTGATATCCCTGTTCACATATTTGATACTCATGAATTATTATATAACTAAATAATTATTTCGGTATTTTTGATACAATTACAGGGGAAGAAAAAGTTTCGCTACTCAATGTGGACGACAAGGTCTTTCTGAACTTGTAAAGAAATTAAACTAAGAATGATGTGGAAAGAATTAAGTTTTGGTGGCCTTCTTAAGATGTCCATTATGTAGTACCAAGTAGTATCATGAAACATATAAGAGCAAACTTTCACAGCACAAGTAGGATGTTGAAAATAAAGGAACATCATGCACTTGCAGAAAACTGATGTTGAAAGCGACATTTTCTTAATGAATCATGTGGCTATGGTACGTCGAGTGCTAAGCTCTACAATGGCGCAAGGAAAGTGGTTACTTTTGTAAGAAAAATGTATTTTAATAGAGATGCAAACAGAAAAAAAGAAAGCACAAAAAGAGCTTAAGAATAATATGAAGGATTGAGAGCGGGAGCACAGCTTAAGGAAAAGAAGAATTGTGTATTGATGTGAACTATACATTCATAGTGGTTGTCTACTTATTACTAGATTTGATTGCATTGACGTGTAAAATACTTTAGAGTACTAACTGCAATATCATATCATTCATTGATTTTCACATTTCAAATTGTAGTCTTAGCATTCAAGGAGATAACTACAATTATTTGATACTTCTGGCCAGATATTTGATGCTCCTGAATAGATTTTTTATACTCATAATAATATGTATTACAATAATATATTTTTTATACTTTAAATCAAATATTTGATACTTTAAACTTAAATGTAAAAATACAATATTTTTTATTGGTAAGAAATTAGAATTATTGAAACATTTAACATTTTTTTATAATCATAAATGACCAAGAGTATCAGTATTACTATGACTCCATTCGGATACTCTTGACCAAATAATTTATATTCCTGATCAGATTTTTAATACTCCAAAATAAATATATAGTACTTTTGATACTATGATCTTACCCTATAGAAACTATTGCATTAAATTTTTTTAGTGAGATAAAATAGACTAGTTTATAAATTGATACTCAAAATGTACAAAAAATCATCAAATAATATAATTGGTTATGATACTCCTGAACAAATAATTGACATTCTTGTTGGAATTCTTGATACTTTAATATATTTTACCATAATAAGATATTCTTGACACAGCTAAATAATTAATAATTTTTTATACTACTGATAATCATAAATGATTTTAATACTCTTGACAAAATATTTCGATACTCCAGACCAAATGTATGATACTCTTGAACAAATATTTACAGTATGAAAAAAGAACATCAGTAAAACAATTTTACATTAGGAGTCTTCGTACCAAACTCATTTTCTGAAATTGATTTGGACTTGTTAATACTTTTTTTCTTTGCATCTTCTGAAAATGCCTTTTTATCATCTCTGTCTTCAGCCCTTTGACATCGAACTCGCATAATTTAGAATTGTATTAGAAGAACTTGAACCCTTAATCTCCGACAATGTATTTAATTAACCTTTCAGCTTATCAACAGTAGTGAGTTTCTTGTTGCTATGAGTCACACAATACTGATCACTCTAAATCAAATCTAATAATACCATTCACAAGAATTATTAATTCAATGAGATGCAAATTTATATAAAATCTAAATATAATAATACAACTTTAAGTTCAAGTTTATCACTATTCCTCTTGAAAAAAAGGATAACAGTAGCAAGTATACCAGCGATAAAGATGCAGATGAACTCAACAAAAAAAATTTTTTTTAAAATGTCATATATATTTCTTTTTTATTTTTTTGCTTCAGCGAAGCATTGCTCAACAAGGTGTGTTAATGACAGCACTAAATGTAAAATCTGGTTGATTGCCCATTTGACTAATTAAAAATGTTTTATCTAAAAATTATAGGCTTCATTTGGTTATATCTTATGGAGCTCAAAATTCACATTTGAACAAATATCACAACAACGTAATAAAGTAATAAAGATGCAAATTCAACAACTTATTTCAACAATAAAAATGTAAATTATGTAATCCACACGGTAAATCTAATTCCAGCAACCTAACTAAAAAAATTTAATAATTTCAGTTATGAAATAATCAATACAAATAAGCAAATTGAATAATTGATTAATTTAGGGATTAGCGTATATACCTTGCCCTCTTTCAATCAGAGAAGAATAGAGGGATGAAGATATGAAAGCGCTCATAATTTCTTCCGCTTCAAGTCAGAGAAGAAGAATTGAGAGATGCAAAATTGTTATCGCGATTCATTCCACACTCTTAAGATTGGAAAATAATTGAGCGATGAAGAATTGAAATCATGATACTTCTGCATCCTTAAAATCAGAGAAGAATTGAAAGATGAAGAATGAAGAACACAAAGGGATGAAGAATCTTTTTTGATGGATGAAGAATTGAAATCGAGCTATTCCTGTGATCGTTCTTTTTTATTTTTTATTTAGAAGGGTGTTTATGTTTCCTTCAGTTTATTAAGTAAGGGTATAATAGGTCTTTTGTTAAACAGGTCGGATTAATATTTATGTGGGTTGAGTGTGAGACCCGTCTCATGTATGAGACCGTCTCACACAATAGTGCCTCAAGCCAAAAAAAGGCACCGCTTGTTTTATTTTAGTAATACAAAGGAATTAAGAAAAATCTCTACTTTTCATTTTTTTTAATATTTCAAGATTGCGAAGAGATGCATCATTGGGAATGCAGTTGCTCTTATTAAATTGTGTAGTTAATTGTTTAATATCTATATTAATTTTCTGAGTCTTTTTTTGTTTTCCATTTATCTTTGATGTTTTGGACAGTATATTCTTATTACATGACTCAAATCTAAATTCGGATTTGAAGTTTGTTTTGTCACAAATTCTAGTGCTATATCCAATTTTGAAAATTTTAAAATATCGTGTATGAAATATATACGAAACCAATTTCGAAAGCTATTCATTTCTTTAAAAAAATGACGAAAAAACAAATAATTCATTAAAAAAACAGGAATAAGCTCGCAACAAATTGAAATCATATTTTTTTATTGAAGTACAAAATTAAGTACATTGATGAAATCTCAAATCAAATTAAACCACAACCATGGATGAGGAACATTATTTTCACTTTTATTAATTCTTCTACTTTTACCGGCCCAATATACTAATTTAAACTAGCATACGATCGAGGGTCTTCAATTTTTTATTACATTTCGATCGCGTATTATATCTCATTTTTACACTCCACTTATATTGTAACGACATCATACAGTATAAGTAGAGTGTAACGATGAAACGTAACACACGTTTTGAGGATGAATTTCCTCATTCAAGTCCATGCATCTTTCTGATCATGTCCACAAACTCATACACTTGTTGAGAATCAGGGAGACCTTTGGCCACACTTGGCCTTTCGTTGCACCTTTTCATCCATGCCGCGATTTTAGGGTTCTCCTTTTCGATTTTGAATCCTCCGTATTTTTCGTACGCGAAAAACCAGGACGATAGTCCAATGAGGATGATGTCGAGAAACCCGAATTTTTCGCCACCATAATAGTCATTTTCCCCCAATGCACCTTCCAGCTTCTTCAGAATGTCGATGAATTCTTTCTTGGCAGACTCTAGCTCCTCCGCTTTGCCCTTCCAAATATTGCATCCAGCATCGAACACCTAAAAAACAAGTAATACTTTTTTAGTAAAACAACCAATACTTTTTAATAAAGTAATAACTTTAACTTAAAACAAACTGCTTAATAAAAATATACACGAGTTGCACTATACAATTATGTTTATATATTAGTTTTTGTCAAGATAAAAGCATTTCAAACATATGTACCTTCTTGTCGATGAAGTCGGCCCAGAAACGAGCTCGGGATAGACCATAAGAACAAGCAGGAAGCAACTGTGGGCCCTGAGTCGACCAAGTCTCGCTGATGTAGTACACGATGTTGGTCGACTCGACAACTGGTTTTCCGTAGTGGAGGAGCACCGGAACCTTCTCGTAAATGGGGTTGGATTTCAAGAGCAGCTCACTCTTGCCTCCAAATAGATCTTCTGCCTGAAGCTCATAACTCACCCCTTTCTCTGCCAATGCAATTCTTACCCTAGCAGCAAATGGACTGCCCCAGAAATCCAAAAGCTTCACCTCTTCAGACATAATCTTACAAATTGTTTGTGATATTGTTATTAAGTTTTCTTTGTGATTTGATTGGTTGTTAGAATGATGATCTAGCCTACTTTTATAAGCAAGTTTTCTTGTGCATAATATGGTGGAATTGCTTTGGTTTCATCATTTTTTGTCTGGAGGGGTTTGGTTGTTTGTTTCTAGGTCGAACATTAGTACCATAGGCCAGCAATTAGTTCACATGTTTCATGCAAATAGAGACAAGCTTTCTTGTGAACGTCACTATGGAAACAGAGTGCTGGAAATGCAAAATTAGATGTAATTCTACAATCTACCTGCAGGCTAACTCTCAAGCTATATATATAACTTGAACTCAGTAGTACCAAATTCAAAAGGCTTACAAGTCGCGTAATAATTTCATCTTTATTGAGTTTTTCAGGAATTTTTCATTTGCAAGTAATTTAGTTGAATCGAATTAAACCAAAGAATAAAACGTACTACTAATATTTTTCTTACGTATCGGTTCTCAAAACCAATTTAACAGTGTCTCTAGCTACATCAATGGACATGAAGATCAACCACAATCACTTTAATTCTGTACAATTATCAAGTAAAAAGCACATCTTTCGAGCAGACAAAAGATTTTAACTTGGTGGTGGCCAGGCCAACAGTATGAAAACCTATATTAACAAATTGTGAATGGTTGGGCAACTTTGATATACATACAGATATGAAGGTACTGCTCAGGGTTCATCAAGTTCTTCACCACCCAACCGAATGGAATTTCCAGTTGGGCCTCGATTCCTTGAATGCGAACAAGCTTGATTTCAGCACCATCTGAAAGTAACCCCGTACCTGCATTCAACACCTCCCCAGTTTTGTCATCGCTTTTTGTGCTGCTTCCATCTGAACTTTGCACAACTTCAGCTTCTGATCCAAGTAGGTCCAAATCTGCCGAGGATTCATCTGTAAATAGCTCGGGTAATAGTGCTTTTATTGCTTCATGCAAAGTAATGTGTTTTCCTGCAGTGTAAAGGTCAGTCGGGATATGGAAAAAGATTAATTTGTAATGTATCTTCTCAAGAGTTTTTTTTAAAAAAAATTGGTATCATAACTTGTCTACTTTCCCTATTTTTGGTCCCAAAAAAGTTCACTTTTTCGATTTGGTCCCAAAAATCAGAAAATTGTTCAATTTCGGCCACAAAGTAGCCGGAAAATTGAAAACGGTACATTTTATGTCATGTGAGGACTTAATTTGGGGGCAAAATTGGACAGTAGAAAGTTTTGGGGCCAAAATTGGATTCGTATGACATGAAACGACACTGTTTTCAAAATTTTCCAGTAAATTTGGGTCAAAATTGGACACTAGACAAGTTGTTAGACCAAAAACCTTTTTAACTCCTACTTGATTATATCATTCAAGGGGGGCTCACTCTAAGGTTCAATAATCAAAAATTCTTTCTAAAATGATGTTTGTGTTGCTTTAGTATCTAGTTTGAACTAAAGTGCAAATTTTTTTTGCACATTGTACCTTAGAGTAATTTTCCCATCATTCAATTCACACCGATTCAATCATTCAATACACTATAAATGATCCAAAATGCATTATGCTTCGATTCAACTAATAGTAACTACTTATATGCTTAACCAGAAGTAGATGTAGCTTGTAAAATGCTTGCAAGGGGTTTATATATACTGCCTAATAAAACCAAAAAATGCATTTTCATTCAACGTTTGCAACTAAAATAAAAATGGAAAAAGCTCAAGCTCAAGTAATTATAAATCGAAGTTCAAGTGAAGCATTTAACACAAGATCAATCAAGTGAGAGAACATTCCAATTTTTACCTTCACCATGAACTTCAACAGGACGATTTATGTAAGAGATCTTTTCCCAGTTGTCAACAGTAGCGGCATCTTCTATGTCGTCAATATCTTCATCAATAGTTCTTATGTATAATTGAACAGGAATTTTACCTGCTGAGAGCAGCTAACTTCAATTATGAGAATATAACCAAAATTCTTTAGTACAAGATAAATATAATGATACATCTAAAATCAATAGCATGCACCTACTGTACAACTCGCCTTCATATACAGGCTTACACTTCTAAAAACTCACCAAGTAGAATATACTGTTATAATTAAATATTCAACAAAATGACCTGCACCAAGATTATAAAGTGGAAATTTTAAAATTAAGATCAAGATTATCTCTGAAACTTAGATAGGAAATAATTTTGCTAAATTTAGTAGCTGAAAAAAAAAAAGAAAAAAAAAGAAGCATGTCGCTCCTTTGATAGGGATAGATTCATTTCTCAAACAATTTGTTCTAGCTTAGCATGGTTTTCTTATTCTTCACTTACAAAATATATCCATCATATTAAACAACCACTATTCTTCAGGCAGTTGGGTACTTCAGGGTATGTTTGTTTCGGGATTTAGGTGTACGGGGGAAGTCATGACTTCGAAATCCTATGAATTTGAAAGTCTTGGTGAATAGTAAAAAATATGTGTTTGTTTTGAGATTTTGATAGGGTGAGATTTTACTTTATGTAAAATCAATGTTTAATAATGATTTATGTGGTATTATTATAATGCGTTGAGAGTGGGAAAAGTAGTGATGTGATTGTATTGAATTTTGTGAAAAATAGGGGTGTAGGTGTACTTTATAGGAGAGGATTTTGAAGTCTAATTTTAAATCTCAAACTATAATGAGACGTGTTTTTCAAAGTCCTAAGTCCATCCGGGTGAGTCCCGAAACAAACATACCCTCAGGGATCTTGCATTTTTTAACACAATAACTCCGAGCATAAAATAATCAATTCAGCAGCAATGGATATGTTAATTCTAGTAATTATTCCCCAAATTCTATTTGATATACAGGTCCACGATCAGTTAAATCTGTGATACGTCTCTTGGTGCCTTTCAAGAAATGAACACAACACAGAAGATCCTTATTCAGCTTCTAAAAGAACCAGGAAAAAAGTACAATCGGATATTTTTCATATACATCGTAATTTGTACTTAGTAATCTGGCATCGTAATTTCATATATCTCACCTGTCCTGGTTGTTCCAGTGGCATCCACGTCAGAAACGCTTTGACGAGAAGTGTTCAATTTGAGGGAAAAGTCATCTCCAACTATATCGAGTTTAAGTTTGGAAGAAACACGAAGATAAGCTTCCAGCTGGCCTGAGGCATAACATCATTTTGTTGAAGTTAACCCATAATTCAGAGAACAGGCTAAATCTAGATAGCTCAAGTCTGCACAGGATGCTAATAAATTACAAGCATGTAAATCTAACAAATGTTAGAAAATAAGCGAGAAATAAGAGGGCTAGACAATCCCAAATAATAGTATTTCTTTATGCTGTGGAGATTTTGACAACGTTGTTACCCAATTGGACAGGGGACTGCTGGCACGCCATGTAACTGGAAGTCCTTAAACCTAATGACTTCCAAAGTATAACGAACTCTACTTTGGACTGCATTACCTTCATACGAAATGCTTTAGTAAGAATAAAGGTTTGTGTTGTAATTAGGCAACAAATTTTGGCCCAAAAGAGAGAAGCCCTCTGCTAGATCATTAAAGGAACATCATCAAATACTTGGTATAGAATGCTATGGACCAAGCGATATTAAAGCGGAATTTCCAGTGTCTAACAAATGAATGATTTTGCATTCATCGTTCTTCAGCTATAGTGCAATACTTTAAAATCATAGCACACAAGTGTCAAACATGTACTCTATACACTTCAGAAGAAATATGTTGTGCCAGTCTCCAACAAAACATATTCCACCCTGAGTCTTAATATCTTTTTAGGTGTGAAGACATAATATTTGGGACAACCAAATTGGTCTTAAGCACATACCAAGCAAGAAAGAGATTGAAGAAAGAAGAGCCTTTTTCCATCTGGATTCCCTCATTCCACATCTCTTTCCTTCATTTGATAAACTTAAACATAAAAACTCTAATGGACTATAAACTAATCCTATCCATAAGTGGAGAACCTCTTCTAATTTGCCCTTGATCTGATTACTCTCTATAGAGTGAAGATCAAGAGTACATACCCATAACTTTCTGCTACATATAGTTAATAGTTCTGAGTTCAGAGAAAGCTAATTAAAAAATTGATTCACTAACTCACAAAATTAGTAGGAATAAAGGTTCTTATTTCTGATACTTGTTTAGTTCAACATACTACCAAAAGCATATACCAGATATAAAGATCATCATAACCGATCATAATTCGAAGAAAGGAAGGAAATAAATGGAAAAGAAAGCAATTATTTAGTACACATTATTTAAGACACAGTTGCATACCATTTAAGACAGAGCGCCAAAGTTCTGTTTGATCAGATTGAGACATATTCATAATATTCTTGCAGTTGCCATTGATTATGTACGCTGCCTGTACAGAAATTTCCACAATTATGTGATCTAGGCAAGCCAAGGTGGACATTCATCCGTCAAAAAAAAAAAGGTGGACACTCAGCATTAATTTGTATTAAATATTAAAAAGTAACAAACACCGAATGTGAAAAGGAAGAAGCTCAAGAACCTAGACATATTGACCATGATATACAAGTATTGGCAGAGGAGCTAATATAGCAACCCAAGTTGCCCGTCTGCCCGTGTTGAACTCATGAAGTAGGATCCAAAATCCTAAACCAATTGATAGGTGAAAGTATGGAACACTTTTCCCATTATCTTGCTGAAAACTATCGAAAATCAAGTTGCATCGCTTACAGAGACATTTGTGTTTTCTTTCTTTTGTGTACGTAAACATATGCAAATACAGAAACCAGCGTATCTAAAAGTCAGAACTCCAAATGACAATCAAAATCACAGAAGTATACAGAAACCTATACCTAACCTCTTTCAGGGCGTTAATAAAATTCCACTTTACACTGTCTTCACCTTCACAAGGGATCAGCACATTTCCTGGATATCCTCTAAAATGTATCTGTAGGGAAGATTTGAGAGAACACTCGGTTAAAGGGAACAAGCATAACCATATAACAGATTGAATCAATGTTTCAATGGCTCAAATGTTAGGTTTGGTTAGTAAGTACTTTGATTTAAGACGCAAAAATTAGCAAAAGATTCCATATTTGGTACATAGTATTTTCCAGAAAGAGTATTTTATGTATCCCATACAACAACAAACTAAACCATAATCTCACAATGTAGTTCGATTATAGGAATCATATCTCGCCAACATGTTATGAAGTACATTACATAAGACAATTATGCAGTCCACGTTGAACATATTTTTGCCTCTCAATGCTGAAGCATATCAGAAAAGTTCTAGGCGTGCTGTTCTATACATTTACAACACATTCTAAAATGGACTGCTGCAAGACGCTAAATTGGAAAGTCTCTATGTATCAAATATATTGTTGCATAAATATTAAAACTGCTGGTTTGCATGTACAAGATGGCATATCGTTCAATTAAGCTGCTTTAATTTGAGGCAGGAAACTAAGCTGAAACTAAGATTGAATAAATCATTAATTGCTTCCTTACTATGCCTCTATAGCACCAATAGTTATCTTATAGTTTAGAAGTGCTTAAGCCCACATGACATATGAAAGCAGGAAACAAAATGGTATGCATGTTTTGAACTATGAAAGGCTGAAAGCCATTGGCATGTAAAAAAATTCAGCCAGAAATTGTTAGAAAAATCTAGCTTCTTCTCATTCTAGCAAGTCTTATGCCATTAATGATATATGACTGACTTCATCATACTAATTCACATGTTATAGTTTGACTATAATTTACACTGAGATTGAGTTAATTTCATACTGTCAAGTTCCAGGGCCTCTCTGGTTCCACGCAAAGAAGATCAAAAAGTGTCCCCGTAGGAATATGCCTGACATGGAGGCAAATAAAAGCAAGACTACATTAATCAGCATAAATAATCTTGTCAACAAGTAGCAAAGTGAACAACATAAAATTTTAAAAGACACTAGAGCCCCCTCTGCCCTCCATAAAGAATCAAATTGCGCAAGTAAGCTCCAATATATTTTTCTTTTTTATTTTATTGATCAAAAGAGATGTGGGCATCATCAATTTAATCCTCATGATAGACAAAGTAATAACCAAAAACCTAAAGAATTACTACATGTTGCATCAAGATAATGGACATAAAACAAACATTACTTAAGTTATTTCTGCAGTGTTGTCTCCATCTACGTAAATTTCTAGACTCTTGAGATTCTTCAAAGTATATCACCTCTCCCAGAAGAAAGGGGTCATGTTCCAGGTTATTATCATGTGAAATTCAAGCCTCTCCTCTGTGGTGAAAAAGGCAAATAAAAGCATAATTCCAGTTATTCAATTTGGTAGCTAGGTTAACTATTTAAAGCACGTCCATATCATTTGCATTAAAGCACGTAACCTATAATCAATTAGATTAGAAACATTAGAGCACAACACAAACAACATTACCATCAAGAACAACCCAAAGCAACACTTTAGTTTTAAAACAAAATCCGAGTAGTTTTTAAATCATTGTTCAAGTCAAGCTGCCCAAAACATACCATTTGAGCGGCAAACCTTTGTACTCAAACCACACAGTGTCAACACCAGGAGGAAGTGAGCTGCTGAAGAACGGCTTGATCTGAGCTACTAACAGAGGCAAATACCCCAAACGAGGGGCCAATATCTGGAACACAAAATCCAAACATAATTAAAATCACATTAAAATTCTAAATAAATGACCAATTCTACAGACAATACCTTAAATCAAAAGGACAATTAATCACACACGGAACGAGAAACTCTACACAAAATAGTAGTAAAACAATAGAAACGGTGCCTCAAGAGATAGTGATTGAAATTTTCGGAGTCATTTCATCAAGCAACATTACAAAACAAAATACTAAAATAAAACAGAATAAAGGAAAAATACCAAAGCAGGCGGAGGGGGAGGAAGCGTTGTGACTTCGGAATCATGGAGATGAATCTGCAGCGGAATTGCCCCTCCCCATACGAACTGCTGCGCCTCTGTTCCGACTCCTTTACTATCCATCATCATCGTGCTCCGCCAATCTGTAAATTGAGAGAAATCTTTTCGCAGATTTTATTATTTTTATTTTGTTTCTGGGTTTTTACTTCACCTAAATTTTCATCTAGTCTCGGGGAAGTACACACTGAAGAAACGTTTTTTGGGTGATCACGGATTTTGGGGTTTCTCCTCAATTTTTAAATTGAATTTGTTAATTGGGATACGGGTTTTTTGTTTTTGTTTTTAACATACATTAATTAAATCGGATTTAAAATTTTTATATATTTTTTAAAATTATTTGACTAAAATTTAACGGTTTTATTTATATTATATTGAAAATGATTATACATTTATTTTTTGTTATTCTTTTTTCAGCTTTTATTTATAGAATGATGATTTTTTACTTAAATAATAGTGGTACATGCAGTCTAAATTTTGTTTAAAAATTCGACGTGATAATACAAATCTATAATTAAATAATTTTAAAATATAGAAAATTTTATCTTCACTTCTTAATCTAGCCTGAGTGAGAAGTTTGTTGAGAGCATATATACAAATTTGAATGGGGTTAGGGAAGAGACAATGTAGGTCCGTCGTGATTGGGATCTGGGTTTTTGTTTTTGTTTTGGAACCAAATACAATTGATAAGTAAATAAAATTGAGGTTTTATTTATTAGAATGATTTTTTTTGACAGCTTTATTAGAATGATACTTAAATACAAGTACATGCAGTCTAAATTTTCTACAAATTTCGATGTGGAATACAATACTATAATTAAATTTTATATAGAAATTGCAATCTAGCCCGAGTGAGAAGTTTGGTGAGAGCATCAAGCTTGATAAGTGAATTGATTTGGTCCACTTAACTTCAAATGTTTGAACCAAATCCCAAACAAAGTGATAGTCTATCGAAATATGTTTCATCCGAGAGTGGAACATGGGAGTCAAACACAAGTAGGTGGCACCAAATGTCGTCAATACAGATCACCAGAGTAGGAGAAATCGGGACATGAAGCTCAAAGTGAATTGATTTGGTCCACCAAGATAAACAACAATGACACGATATACCTCGATAGAGAACGTTCAATCGTCCGTTGTTTGCAAAATTATTATGCCCAAGATAAACAATATAATCCCCGATAGAGGTTCAATCGTCACAATTACATGCCCAGTCAGCATCGGTGAAACAACGAAAAGAGAGAGCTAATCTCGACGAAGCATGATGCACAGTGTCAGAGTACCATTGAAGATACCGAAATAGTCGTTGCTTCTCAATGACATTCAGTTGGTGCGTCGTTGTTTTACTAACTTTTTTTCCCATATTTCTTCCAAATTTACTCATATATCTTTCATCGATATATTCTTAATTTAGCACTTCTACAATTTATTCTTAAGTTTACACTCATTTCCTTCTCAAAAACAATTAAAAAGAGTATATACAACAAAAAATAATTGGTATCCCATATTTAGCTTTCCAATTAAAAAACGTAATTTTTTTTTTTTAAATCCCTAATTTTATACAAAGTGTATAAAACAATCAACTTTATAGAATAGAGAGATTAGCATTTTTTTCCTAATTCGATATTTTTAGGGACAAGAATGCTCGTGTCATCATCTTTTTGGGGTTGAAATAGTTTATTACTCAACCTTTTTAGAAATTGAGAATAGCGAATTCGACACTTGCCAGTCTCAAAATGAGTCAGTTGAATTTTTTTTTTTTTTGATGAAATAAAATAAGATTTTTATGTTGAACTTATCAACATTGATGTCATGTTGGCCAAAGAGTTAGATAATAACGACTTTACCAAAATTGTGTATTAAAATTATCAACTTCAAAATTATATACAATTCAAGATGTGGAGAGCCTTTTATGTGAAAAAGTTAATTCCATTTTTATTAGTTAAAATCTATTTGATGATTTCAAAGTTAAATATAGGATTTGACTAGGTTTTTTATGCACCAAGTGTATATTATAGAGTATTTTTTTAAGTATAGAACTTGTTTACATTAAAACATGCAACCTGTTTCACAAATGCATGTTGCACGTTTCAGTGAAACAAATTGTGTATTTTAGTGCAATAAATTATATATTTCAATAATACACTACAGAGTGCATTTTGCAAGCAAGTGCTCAAGAAACCCTCTCATAGAAATTATATATTTTTTGATCCACTAAGTTTACCTTTTTTCAAATGACAAGTTCTTGTATACATTAAGTGCACCATGCAAATCAAGTGCATTTTTTAAATATACAATTTATTTTATTAAAACATGCAATTTGTTTCCACTCACACAAGTTGCATGTTTTAAAAATACTATTGAGTTGGGTTACATCTTATAAACTTTTAAAATAACTTATAAGATGTTAAAATTTATAAGGTGTTTAAAATAAGATTAGTCAAACGAGACCTAAATATTCAGATTTGTGTTTAAAACTTTAATATCCAAAACACATTTAAATTTTAATTTAAAAAATCACATTTTATTGTTGGAAGATTTTAAATTAAAAAAAAAAAAAACAAGATCGACAATACATAAAGTTATAATTAAAATTTCCTAATCCTTTTATTTATGTAAATATATTAATCAAATATTTTCACACCCTTCAATTCAATTTTTGGAGAGTTCTTAAAATGGGTAGACTTGTTCACACCGTTTCAATTAGGAAATACGCCGATCACAATTATATATTTTATTATTTTATTAGAAAAATCAATGCAAACAACCAACTTTACCAATTTTATCCCTCACTCGACAGATAACACAATCAGTCTTCTTCCCCCACCAAATAGGGTTGTGCTTGTGCATCTTTTTACCATTTCACCGCCGCCAAAGTGGGGGAGAAATTTTGATTTTATTCAAAGGAGAAGGTAGTCTTTTTATTTACGAGTATTTTTGTTATGTTAAAATATTTAGGGGGCGTATGTACGAATTAAGGGGTGTGAATAACTGGCCCCTAAAATAATTTGGGCCAACAAACCGTAACTAATGAGCCTTTACTTATGGGCTTTAAGTTAACCTCAGAATCAATCCGCGCGAATAATAAAGAACCCCGCCAGCCTTACCTGCGAAGATTTACAACGGGAAAAAATCGCGAAACCGCCTTCTCGACTACGAAATCTACAACGGGAAAAATCTAGGGTTGTTCTTCTTCAAGATTTGTGGAACAGAATCAAGAATCTTCAGGTTATCTTCTTCAGTTTACTATGGTATGTTATTCTTGTTAAAGATTAGGGTTATATGCATTCTAAAACCAATAATTTATACGCTGATCTAGTCTTTGTAATTTAGAAATTTCAACAGATTCGTCATAGCTACATGTTCTGTGTTTTGAAATCTTCCAATTTTTTGTCGATTTCTAAGTAGCCAACTCTATTGAGGAGGATTCCTTCTTCGATTTGCCTCCTTTATCTTTCTTGTGAATTCTTGTTTGTCTTCTTTATTGTTCTCTATCTCTTTTACGGAATCTGTGAAATTTCTTTCCAGTCCTCGATTTAGGGCTTGTTTGGAAGAGGGGTAATTGGTTTTTGATGTCACAGAACGGTGCAACCCTGACGTCAGCAGAGCTGGTGGACCCGTCGAGAGAGACATCTAGCAGGTGTGTATATTTCTTCAGTTTGTTGGATGTATCTTGACTTTGAAGTTTGAGATTGAGTTGCAGTTAGTTATGCGCATATTGTTTTAAGAGTTTTGTGATACTATTTTATGTTTATCATGTTTAGCCATTTGACTGCTTGAAATCTTGATCACGGCCCATTAGCAGAGCATGCCCTCTTTAATACCTTTATTAAGGAATTATTTGCTAGGGTAAAGTCACCAACATGTCCAGAGAATATAAGGAAAAATTGGTACAAAAAGGCCTGACTCAATTTATTTTTATATTGAAGCACATAGATTCTATATACAGGCTTTGTTGCTGCCATTCGCAGCTGCATTATCATTCACCCTCTCTACAGGAATGTTTTGAAACTATAAATAAATGATTTATGCCCAGTATTCTTTAATGTTGAGAACATTTTGCTTGTTAACTTCCTTTTGTTTACAATTATCATAATATCTCATGGTATATGGTAATTAATTTTATTTACTCATTGTCATTGAACTTTGTTCTTTGGAAGCTTCTTTTGAATTCACTTGATTTTTAAATCAATTACGGAAGAGATATTGTGTTATGATGTAACTAGGGCAGTATTAGTCGGTCATATATGATTTGTGGTAAATCATTATCTTTCCAAAGATTTTGATGCCTTGGTAGAATTTATTGCGCGTTCGACATTAGTGGAAACCATGCAATTGATGAACATTGAATTCTTATTCTGTAGATTATGTGTATTTTTTTTGTTGAATAAGCTACTATTGCCATCTTTATGTCCACATAACTTTACGAGTTGCCACTGTTCCCACTTAAAGTAATAATAACTAGTAACCTAATACTTTTGTGCAAATAAAATAGGTACATTTCTTACATGAGTTTTTCACTCTAAGTAAGAGCTTGCAGATGGCGCATCAGCATCCCCTTTTCAGGTATGTTATCATTCAACCTCTCTGGTTCAAAATTTGATTAACATGCGTTGCATGCTCAATTGATTGAAATCATAGTTCTTAGCCTGTTGGTCATGAGTTTTTGGTTTAGACGAGGCATCATCAGGTATGTACCATCCTCATACTCTCCTTGGTACGTCCGAATTTCACAAGGAGATGCATGCTTGATGCACTTGAATGTTAAGACTTTAATTACCATCGATGTTTGCTATCATTTCTTGTTAAATCATTGATTTGATGAACTGTTTAATGAGGTAAGCATTAGTATTTCTCCAAATACTACTTCCATGTCATATTTTCATATTTTTTATTGCTGAATTTCATTTATCAGTTGGTGCATTCGTTTCATACTTCATCTTGAAAACTGTAAAGCATGCGAATACTTTTGTAAAATTGCCACCCAATTTTTTTGTTGGACCCAAATAACCCTTCTAATGCGAACCCATCCTTGTCCCCAAAGACCCTTCCTATGTCCCGACCTATTAGTGACCTTTCCTTAGATCCAACCTATTAGGCGACCCTTCATGAGACTCGACCTGTTAGGCGACCATTCTCATGACCCTGATTTTGTCCTCGATCCTTTCCGCAACCCTGACCCTCACCTCCTCTCAGACTTAGTAGGGTTATTTCGGTGGAAAAAATGGTGTGGCATTCTTACCAAAAAAAGCATGGGTTGCATTTTACCTTTGCAGATTGAAGATGGTGGCGTTATGGGCAACGGAACAAGATTTGTTGCAGGGTGTTTTCTTTAATAATTTTTTCTTTTTTCTATCCAGCTGCTTCGTATTTTAATTCTGTTGCTTCCACTTTTTGCAGATTGGGGTCTGTTTTGCCTATATAGAGGGTTTATGCTGAGAAACAGTGAAAGTGTATCTTGAGACCCCTTTCCAGCAACAATGTTAAGCTCAAGGTACACACCTGCTTTCTCTTACTTTCTCTCTCTCAACAGTGAAGAGCATTTTGTTTAGTTGCTTTGATTATTATATAGCTAATTTGTTTCTTCTTCAGTACCAAAATGTATTTGCACCACTCATCAAACTTGAGGCATATTATGATAAGGTACAAAATAAAGACTCATGATTTCTTTTTCAACCAAATATAGGAAAAGTTTCTACAATGTCGTCTTCAAGCACTGCTGGAACGTGATCAAGATTTCACTGGGCTTCAATGAACACAGCATACCCGAAGAAGTGGCCATTGTATCTTAGCACAAAGAATACTCTTCTCAAGAAATATGATGGCAGGTAAGCAGCTACCTTGCTTAAGAACACAATACAAGTCTATTTCTTCTTACGGCCATCTGCCACTCCCAGTGTATTTATCTTGTGTCTATTCTTTTTTTAATGTTTAATCACTATTTTCTGTCTTGAATAAAGATTCAAGGACATATTCAAGAAGTTTATGAAGCAAACTGGAAATCAAAGCACGAGGAAGCAGGAATATGGTGAGTTTCTCTGCTTAATGTTGAATATATGGTTATATCAGTAATTATTTAACAAATGTAACACTATACATTTAGCTATGAGCACCGTCTCATTGGTGATATGGTTGCATATGCTCTAAAGAGTGAAGAAGGTTATGTGTGGGCTCCGATCATATTTCTGCTGTTCCTTCAGGTTTGATGAAACATCTGAGGCACATTTCTATTGCCAACTCTATATTGTGTATTACTTTCTCTCTTTTCTTTAGACATGTCTCACAGAGTGTAACTTTTAAATATATTTTTTATATTTATTACTAACTGAGTTTTTTGGGAAAACACGTAGAGTGATTGATGTGACTGAGAAGTTATTGAACATGATAGTGGGTAAGCTATGAAGGCTGGAGGGTGGCACGGGAAATCACAATTATACCTCGGACGTTCTTTCAGTTATTTAGGATAGTACTCGCATAAGCCGGGGTTGATGAAATATGCAATAGAGATTATAGAATATCATAAGAGTAACACTGAGCTGAATAAACTAAGTCGCTCTTCATCTCTTATCCTTTTTATGTTTATGTCCGTGTTAAATGTAGTGGCAGATTGCTGGGTCATCTCCCTGTGTTGATCAATTATTTCTTTTGTGTTTTCAGGTTTGATCGAACTCTTGATGTAATCTTTCAATGGCAAAGGAGTGCAAAAGGAAGTTGGATATATATAATCAGGTAGATATACCATATACGTAAAAATTGGTATTCATTTCAATGACAGTTGGCAGTACTGTGAAATATTGATCAATTTATCCGATCTTTTCTTTTTCTTCTGGTCTGTTCTAATCTTTACTTTATCCTGTACATATAGGGTCTGGGTTTGGCTACAAGTGATAATTACCTGAAGAATATTAAGCAAAAGTCTAGGTAACAGCCAACTGGAATGTATGTCTCACGTAAGTACTTGTATCTTTATATATACTGCTGTAGAAAAATTGTGTATTACTTTTAGCCTTTATATATATTGTTGGGAAATTGTGTATTACTTCGTCTCGCTCTTTGGAAATATGCAACTGGGGAGTAGAGACAATGACAGTGCGCCTGCAGATAGGCTGCTTGCCAAGCCATTTGTGCCTCCACGAATGAAGTCTGGAGGGTGGCTTGGGAAATCTGAATTTGTTCCTGGGACAATCTTTTCAGGGAATCTCTGCAAAAGGTAATCTTCTTGTCTTCTTCCTTGGAACTTTCTACATTAATATTTAGACTGCAATAGAACACAACTGAATATAAATGTTCTTTGTCTCATCATAGAATAAAGGTACTTGTCCCACTCTGAAAAAAGTACAATAAGCCTCACCTGCCAATGAGATATGTATTACCGTTGCCTTCGGCTTATTCAAATCAGTATCATATTTCTATATTTGCATTTTGCCGAGATAAGTACTTGTCCCACTATGAAAAACTACCTTTGGCTTACACAAATTAGTAGCATATTTTTAATGTTGCATTTTGCCAAGATCAATGTTACTTGTCCCGCTATGAAAAAACTACATTCGACTTACGAAATTCAGTAGCATATTTCTATGTTGCATTTTGCCAAGATCTAAGTACGTGTCCCGCTATAAAAAAAACCACTTTCGGTTTACACAAAGCTTACACAAATCAGTAACATAGTTGTAATGTTGCATTTTGCCAAGATCAATATTACTTGTCCCGCTATGAAAAACTACCTACGGCTTACACAATTCAGTAGCATATGCATTCTGCCAAGATAAAAAATACATGTCCCGCTATAAAAAAAACTACCTTTGGCTTACACAAATCAGTAACATATTTCTAATGTTGCATTTTGCCAACATCAATGTTACTTGTCCCGCTATGAAAAAACTGCATTCGACTTACAAAATTCAGTAGCATATTTCTATGTTGCATTTTGCCAAGATCAAAAGTACTTGTCCCGCTATAAAAATACTACCCTTGGCTTACACAAATCAGTTACATATTCTAATGTTGCATTTTGCCAAGATCAAAGTTACTTGTCCCACTATGAAAAAACTACCTACAATTTAGTAGCATATTTCTATGTTGCATTTTGCCATGATCAAAAGTACTTGTCCCTAATGTTGCATTTTGCCAAGATCAATGTTACATGTCCCGATATGAAAAAAATACCTTCGGCTTACACAAATTCAGTAGTATATTTCTATGTTGCATTTTGCCAAGATGAAAAGTACTTGTCCCGCTATATAAAAAACTACATTTGGCTTGCACAAATTAGTAACACATTTCTAATATTGCATTCTGCCAAGATCAGTGTTACTTGTCCCGCTATGAAAAAATTACATTCGACTTATAAAATTCAGTAGCATATTTCTATGTTGCATTTTGCCAAGATCAAAAGTACTTGTCCCGCTATAAAAATACTACCCTCGGCTTACACAAATCAATAACATAATTCTAATGTTGCATTTTGCCAATATAAATCTTCTTGTTGTTATCATTTTGCCAATATCAATATTTCTATTGTTTTTGCCAAGATCAAAAGTACTTGTCCCTAATGTTACATTTGCCAAGATCTATATTACATGTCCCGCTATGAAAAAAATACCTTCGGCTTACACAAATTCAGTAGCATATTTCTATGTTGCATTTTGCCAAGATGAAAAGTACTTGTCCCGCTATATAAAAAACCACCTTTGGTTTGCACAAATTAGTAACACATTTCTAATATTGCATTTTGGGATTGATGTTACTTGTCCCGCTATGAAAAAAATTACATACAACTTATAAAATTTAGTAGCATATTTCTATGTTGTATTTTGTCAAGATCAAAGTTACTTGTCCCACCAGAAAAAACTACCTTCGGCTTACACAAATTCATTAGCATATTTTTATGTTGCATTTTGCCAAGATCAAAAGTACTTGTCCCGCTATAAAATAACCCTCGATTTACACAAATCAATAACATAGTTCTAATGTTGCATTTTGCTAAGATCAATGTTACTTGTCTAGCTATGATAATCTACCTGCGGCTTACATAATTCAGTAGCATATTTCTATGTTGCAATTTGATAAGATCAAAAGTACTTGTCCCGCTTAAAAAAGCTACCTTTGGCTTAAACAAATCTATAACATATTTCTAATGTTGTATTTTGTCAAGATCAATAGTACTTGTCCCGCTATGAAAAATCTTCATTCGGCTTACAAAATTCAGTAGTATATTTCTATGTTACATTTTGCCAAGATCAAAAGTACTTGTCCCGTTACAAAAATACTACCCTCGGTTTATACAAATCAGTAACATAATTCCAATGTTGCATTTTGCCAGGATCAATGTTACTTGTCCCGCTATGAAAAAATCTACATACGCCTTACACAGTTCAGTAGCATATTTCTATTTTGCATTTTGCCAAAATCAAAAGTACTCTTCCCGCTATAAAAAAAAAACACCTTCGACTTACACAAATCAGTAACATATTTCTAATGTTGCATTTTACCAAGATCGATTATATTTGTCCCGCTATGAAAAAACTACCTAAGGCTTACACAATTAAGTAGCATATTCATTTTGTCAAGATCAAAAGTACTTGTCCCGCTATAAAAATACTACCCTCGGCTTACACAAATCAATAACATAGTTCTAATGTTGCATTTTACCAAGATCAATGTTACTTGTCCTGCTATGAAAAACTACCTAAGGTCTACACAATTCAGTTGCATATGCATTTGCCAATATCAAAAGTTCTTGTCCCGCTATAAAAAAACACTACCTTTGGCTTACACAAATCAGTAACATATTTCTAATTTTACATTTTGCCAAAATCAATGTTACTTGTCCTGCTATGAAAAATGTACTTTTGGCTTACACAAATTCATTAGCATATTTCTATGTTGTATTTTGCCAGGATCAAATGTACTTGTCCCGCTATAAAAATACTACATTCGGCTTACACAAATCAGTAACATAATTCTAATGTTGCATTTTGCCAAGATCAATGTTACTTGTCCCGCTACGAAAAAAGTACCTACGACTTACACAATTCAGTAGCATATTTCTATGTTGTATTTTGCCAAGATCAAAAGTACTCTTCCCGCTATAAAAAAATTCCACCTTCAGCTTGCAGAAATTAGTAAAATATTTCTAATGTTGCATTTTGCCAAGATCGATTATATTTGTCTAGCTATGATAAAAACAACCTGGCGGCTTACACAATTCAGTAGCATATTCATTTTGCCAAGATCAAAAGTACTTGTTCCGCTATAAAAATACTACCATCGGCTTACACAAATCAATATTATAGTTCTAATGTTGCATTTTTCCAAGATCAATGTTACTTGTCCCGCTATGAAAAACTACCTACGGCCTACACAATTCAGTTAGCATATGCATTTTGCCAAGATCAAAAGTTCTTGTCCCGCTATAAAAAAACACTACCTTTTGGCTTATACAAATCAATAATATATTTCTAATGTTACATTTTGCCAAGATCAATATTTTTTTCCTGCTATGAAAAAACTACTTTCGGTTTTTACAAATTCAGTAGCATATTTCTATGTTGCATTTTGCCAAGATCAAAAGTACTTGTCCCGCTATCAGTAGCATATTTCTATGATGCATTTTGCCAATATCAAATGTACTTGTCCCTCTATAAAAATACTACCCTCGGTTTACACAAATCAGTAATATAGTTCTAATGTTGCATTGTGCCAAGATTAATGTTACTTGTCCCGCTATGAAAAAACTACCTTCTACTTATACAATTCAATAGCATATTTCTATATTGCATTTTGCCAAGATCAAAAATACTTTTCCCGCTAAAAAAAAACTACTTTCAGCTTACACAAATCAGTAACATATTTCTAATGTTGCATTTTGCCAAGATCAATGTTACTTGTTCCGCTATGAAAAACTACCTTCGGCTTACACAAATTCAGTAGCATATTTCTATGTTGCATTTTGTCAAGATGAAAAGAATTTGTCCCGCTATAAAAATACTACCCCCAACTTACACAAATCAGTAACATAGTTCTAATGTTGCACTTTGTCAAGATCAATGTTACTTGTCCCGCTATGAAAAAAATACCTACGGCTTACACAATTCAATAGCATATTTCTATGTTGCATTTTGCCAAGATCCAAAGTACTTGACCCGCTATAAAAAAAACTACCTTCATACACAAATTAGTAACATATATCTAATGTTGCATTTTTCCAAGATCAATGTTACTTGTCCCGCTATGAAAAAAACTACATTCGGCTTACAAATTCAGTAGCATATCTCTATGTTGCATTTTGCCAAGATTAAAAGTACTTGTCCCGCTATAAAAATACTACCCTCAACTTACACAAATCAGTAACATAGTTCTAATGTTGCATTTTGCTAAAATCAATGTTACTTGTCCCGCTATGAAAAAACTATATACGGCTTACACAATTCAGTAACATATTTCTATATTGTATTTTGATAAGATCAAAAGTATTTGTCCCGCTAGAAAAAAACTACCCTCAGCTTACAGAAATCAGTAAAATATTTCTAATGTTGCATTTTACCAAGATCAATGTTACTTGTTCCGCTATGAAAAAAACTACCTTCGACTTACTCAAATTCAGTAGCATATTTCTATGTTGCATTTTACCAAGATCAAAAGTACTTGTCCCGTTATAAAAATACTACCCTCGGATTACACAAATCAAAAAAATAGTTTCAATGTTGCATTTTGCCAAGATCAATGTTGTTTGTCCCACTTTGAAAAAACTACCTATGGCTTACACAATTCAGTAGCATATGTTGCATTTTGCCAAGATCAAAGGTACATGTCACGCTATTAAAAAACTGCCTTCAGCTTGCATGATTCGGTAGCATATTTCAAATGTTGCATTTTGTCAAGATCAATGGTACTTGTCCCGCTATAGAAATGTACTAGTAAGTCTCACACAACAATGAAATTTTTACAATAGTTACCTTCGGCTTACTCAAATTAGTACTATCATATTTCTAGTGTTGCATTTTGTCAAGATCAAAGATACTTGTCCCGTTATGAAAAAACTACCTTCAGCTTACACAAATTAGTAACATATTTCTAATGTTGCATTTATCCAAGATCGATGTCCCACTATGAAAAAACTGCCTTCAACTTAAATAATTCAGTAGCATTTTAGCCAAGATCAAAGTTACTTGTTCTGCTATAGAAAAAGTACTAATAAATCTCACCGAACAACGAGACGTGTACTACTACTGTGTATCATATTTCTGAAGTTGCATTTTGCCAAGATCAAAGATACTGTCCCGTTATTGAAAAACTACCTTCGGCTTGCATAATTCTAATGTTTCATTTTGCCAAGATCAAAGGTACTTGTCAGTTGTCCCGCACATTACCTTCGGCTTACTCAAATCAATATCATACTTCTAATGTTTAATTTTGCCAAGATCAGTGTTACTTGTGCCGCTAATAAAAAAGTACAATAAGTTTTACGACTCTTACCAACAATGAGATGTGTACAATTGTTACCTTCGGCTTACTCAAATCAGTACCATATTTATAATTGCATTTTTTTAAGATCAAAAGTACACGTCCTGCAATGAACAATACAATAAACCTCACCCACCAATGATGTGTGTACAATTTTTACCTTTGGCTTACTCAAACCAATATCATATTTCTAGTGTTGCATTTTTCCAAGATCTTCATTATTTGAGGGAATCTATTATTAGATGACTTGAATTAACGTACTGTCCCTCTATGAAAAGAGTACAATAAGCCTCACCTCTCAATGAGATGTTTACTAAGGTTGCCTTAGGCTTACTAAAAAAATGTATCATATTTCTAATGTTGCATTTTGTCATGATCAAATGTGCTTGTCTCACTAAAAATAAATAAATAATAAACCTCACCGACAAATGAGATGTGTACTACTGTTACCTTCGGCCTACTCAAATCAATCTCATATTTCTAATGTTTCCTTTTGCCAAGATCGAAGTTACTTATCCTGCTATGAGAAAATAGAATAAGCCTCTCCCACCAATGAGATGTGTACAACTGTTACCTTCGGCTTATTCGAATCAAATCATATTTCTGATGTTGCATTTTGCCAAGATCTTTACATTACTTGAGGGAATCTATTATTAGATTGCTTGAAATAAAGGTACTTGTCCCTCTATGAAAAGAGTACAATAAGCCTCACCGCTCAATGAGATGTTTACTAAGGTTGCCTTAGGCTTACTAAAAAAAGTAGGATATTTTACACAAATCAAAGGTACTTGCCCAGCTAGGATAAAAGTACAATAAGCATCATCCTCCAATGAGATTTGTACTACTATTACATTAGACTTACGCAAGTAAGTGTCATATTTCTAATGCTGCATTTTGCCAAGTAAAAGGTACTTGTCCCGCTATAAAAAAAAAAGTACAATAAGTGTCACCCACCAATGAATGTGTACTGCAGTTACCCTCGACTTACTCAAATAATTATCACATTTCTATTGTTGCATTTTGCTTAGATCTTTCATTATTTGAGGGAATCTCTTATTAGATGGCTTGAAATAAAGGTACTTGTCTCCCTGTAAAGAAAGTACAATTAGCCTCACCGATCATTAACGTGTGTATACAATTAACCTCACCGATCATTAAGGTATGTATACGTTGCCTTCGGCTTACTAAAAAAAGTATCATATTTCATATGTTGCATTTTACCAAGATCCAAGATACTTGTCCCGCATGTTACAATCGGCATACTCAAATCAGTATCATACTTCTAATGTTGCATTTTTCCAAGATTAAAGTGCAATGAGCTTCACCATCAGTGAGATGTGTATTATTGTTACCTTCGGCTTTACTCAAATAAGTATCATATTTCTAATGTTGCATTCTGCCAAGATCTTTTCATTACATGAGGGAATTTCTTTTAGGTTGAAATAAAAATACTTGTCTCGCTATGAATAGAGTACAATTAGCCCCACAGGTCAATGAGATGTGTACTTCTGTTACCTCCGGCTTACTCAAATCAGTCTCATATTTCTCATGTTGCATTTAGCCAAGATCTTTCCATTACAGATGGCTTGATATAAAGGTACTTGCAAAGAGTACAATTAACCTCACTGATCATGAGTATCATATTTCTAAAATTCAATAAGTCTCACCCACTAATGAGATGTGTACTACAGTTATCAACACCATATTTCTAATGTTGCAGTTTGCCAGATTAAAGGTACTTGTCCCGCTATGAAAAAAGTACAATAAGCTTCACACTATAGTTACCTTCGGCTTACTCAAATCAGTAGCATGTTTTTGTTGTTGCATTTAGCAAGATCTTTCATTACTTGAGGGAATATCTTATTAGATGGCTTGAAATAAAGGTACTTGTCCTGCTATGAAATAAGTATAGTTAGCCTCACGGACAATGCAATGTGTATTATGATTGCCTTCAGCTTACTTAGAAAAATATTATATTTCTAATGTTGCATTTTTCCAAGATCAATGACACTTGTCCTGCTTTGAAAAAATTACAATAAACCTCATCCACCAATGATATGTGTACTAGTGTTGCCTTCGGCTTACTCAAAACAGTATCATATTTGATATTTCTAATTTTGCATTTTGCCAAGATCAAAGGTACTTGTCCTGCTATGAAAAAAAGTACAATAACTCTCACTCAACACTGAGATGTGTACTACTGTTACCTTTGGCTTACTGAAATAAGTTGCATATTTATAATGTTGCATTTTGCCAAGAGGCACAAGACCTTTTCATTACTTGATGGAATCTCTTGTTAGATTGATTGAAATAATGGTACTTGTCCCGCTATGAAAGAATTACAGTTCCTCACCGATCAATGAGATGTGTACTATGGTGCCTTCAGCTTACTAAAACAGTATCATATTTCTAATATTGTACTTTGCAAGATCAATGGTACTTTTCCCTTTATAGAAAAAGTACAGCATGTCTCACCTAACAATGAGATGTGTGATATTGTTACCTTTGGCTTACTCTAATTAGTAGCATAATTCTGATGAATTTTGCCAAGACTTTTTCATTACTTTATGTAATCTCTTATTAGATGGCGTGAAATAAAAATACTTGTCCTGTTATGAAGGAAGTACAATTAGCCTCACCTATCAATGAGATTTGTACTACGGCTGCCTTCAGCTTACAAATCAGTATTTATTTGTAATGTTGCATTTTGTCAAGATCTTCTCATTACCTGGGGGAATCTCTGAACAATTCAGGTTTATAATAGAGAATATAATAAAATATAAATTTATCTGTATTGTCCTTGGCTGGTCTTGGTTCATGAGCTTTTGTAAAGTTACATGAGCTTTTGCTGTATTTCGTTCGTTGTATCTTACAATTTTTATGCTTATGTTAGCAGGCATCAAGACCCTGAAGTTCTGCTTGTCTCCAGCATATAAATGATGATATAACAACTGTGAGAGCGTGCTTTTGTTGTACCCTTTTCTAGCTGAAATAAAGGTACTTGTAGCGCATATGGTCCTCCAGTTGGTCAATCTCTTATTATATGGGCTTGAAATATAGGCACTTGTCCTCTTTTGAATGTTCTCTTGCATGTACAATATTACTTAACATAGTGTTTTTTGCATTAACTTGTTTTTGAGATTTTGGAGGTAAAGCCTGGTAATTAGACATAGTCCTGTGTTGTGCCTGCAAAGTGCTTTGTCATAAGAATTTTATATATCATCAACTGAGAAGGGAATTTTGTGTGTCTTGAGCTTAATTAACACATGCACCACCTTGTAAAATTAACGTGGGACTTGTTTTTATTTGTGTGCTCTCCTTAGATAATTTCCATTATTGCAGTTGACATTAAAGGGAGGCTGCACTGTTGTTTTTGTATATAGGCAGATAGGCAATTGCTTCCAGTTGAGATCCATCGTCAGGTATGATCGAGCCCCTATTCTTTATTATTAGTACTTAATACAAATAGTACTTCCAGGTCAAAATTCACCCTTATAATTGTTTGATTCTTTTTATCATAATTGGTGCAAATGTGCAATCATTTAATTCTTCATTTTTTGAAAATTGTAAAACATGTTTCTTTTTGTTGGTAAAAATGCTACCCAAATATTTTGTTGGACCCAAATAATCCTCAACGCGAGCCAGGCCTGGTCCCAAACGACCCTTCCTATGGCCCATCTTGTTAGACGGTCTTTTCTATGCCCCGACTTGTTAGGCGCCTTTTCTATGACCTGACCTGTTAGGCGACCCGACTCTTCCAGCAGCCGACTTGGTCCCTGACCCTTTCCGCGAACTGACCTTCCCCATGATCTGACTTGGGAAGGTTAACTAGGTCCAACAATATTTTGGTGGCAATTTTACTAGAAAAAAAAAAAGCATGGGTGGCATTGCTCCTATTCCCCTCGTTTCAGTGTGTAATTTTGTAATGCATTTTTTTTTTTTTTTTCCATTTGTGTTCTATACTTTTGTTGCTGAATGGAGAATGACCACAAATATTTTTTGGGAAGACCAGCTTAGTGTAGATTTTTGACATGTGGAGGAAATCAACTTTAGTACAAAAGGCACCTATATAATCCATGTTATCTTTAATGCACCATCTTATAGAGTTTGTTTTTCTTCTTCGTATATGATGTGTTAATGATGTGGATTGTGTAGTAGTATTTCCTTTTCTATACTGGTTTCCAGGTATCAATGATTGTAAATGTTTGCTGCCCGGAATTCTGTATCATATGGCAAAACAGGTCCTGGGACAGGTCGGATTATTACCGAATTAATCCCCTTATTGGGCGCGCAACAGTTGCTGTTGAGGTGGATGGTATCTCTATGGAGGTACACGTTTTAGAACCAGTCCACACAAAAGTACTTTTTGCAAATAGCTGTGAGTGCTGTTTGGATACCTAGGAGATTTTGTGTTTGATTTTGAACTAGTTTTCAGCTGGGATAACGATGGATTTTCTGATCTCATCTTCTCATTGCCACCCTTCCAACAACATTGATCGCAAGAGATTTTTGGAGGTAAATCCTTTTTCTGTTCATTCAAGTATTTTATTTTCAACACATTCACTTTTTCTTTTGGGGGGTGGGGGGGGGGGATATAGGACAAGTGTTGTATGTATTTAGGTGCACCGAGTATTCATAGTGCATTTTAGAATTATGTAACCTGTTATATTAAAAGATACAATTTGTTTATATTGAACCGTGCAACTATTAATATGGAAAAATACTTGCACGGTTAGTGTAAACAAGTTGCATGATTTTAAAATTCACTATAAAGGCACGGTACAGTCGGAGTATATGTATGTATGTTGTGAGATTGATAAAGAGAAATAATTGCATTTATAATATATATACATTTAAAATTAGAGTCATCTCGTGTGAAAATTTTCATATATGAAAATAACTTAAAATAGATTTCTATTAATTCACCCGCATTAGCTCCCTATTCTCGCGGTTAGCTGATTTGTTATCTGTCATGATAAAAATTAATATGGTGATGCTGGTTATCAATTCAATTTAATTATTAAGGTAGTCAGTGACTTAGTGGTTGCCAAATTGGTCAACTAGCGTGGAGTTGCAGGGTCAAATTCTTTTTGGAGCAAATTTTTTCTTTTTTTCATTTTTCCTTCTTTTTTTTCTCTCTAATTTTTCCCCTTTTATTTTTATCAGAATATAAATCTTCATGTCTAATTTTTTCCCCCTTCTCATCTTTATCAAATTATAATAAAATATTTAAATTAATAAAATAATATTTATGCTTTTTTTCCTATCATCTTTATCAAATTATAATAAAAAAATTAAATTAAAATATAATAATATTTCTGTCAACAGTTGAACACAGATGTCAACCAAACAAAATGTAATAATATTGCAATAAAAATCATAAGAAAAAATAAATAAATTTTGAAGGGTATCAAATCAAAACGAAAGTAGTATTATAGTAAAAAACATATAGATTATATGCAAAAAATAAAAGATAGCTTGTTACCTGCTAGTAAAGAGAGCCTCTTTATTTATATTTATAATCACATTCGTCCTTAATTTACAAATTAAAAAAATCTAGTAGAACCATAGAGGCCGAAAATTAAATTATTCCTACCCTTATTTTTTGTTCATTGGATTTATTTTATTCATGGAGCCACATGATCGCAGAAAAAGCTTTTACGGTGATTTGGGGCACGATGAAGAAAGCGGATTCGGGAGAAGTATTTGCAAGCGAAGTACTACTGGTTTCAGAAACCAAGAACCTCGGTCCCAAATGCGATCCCGTTCCTATTCAATGTGTTCCGGGCAGATGGTTTGAAATTGATTCTAAAAGAACCTATTTCACCAAGTAGTGCTAATTTCTCCCTTTTTAGAATGGCTCCAGTGGCTACATTTATGTTAAGTCTGGTCGCTCGGGTCGTTGTACCTTTTGATTATGGTATGGTATTGTCAGATCCGAACGTTGTACTGAAATTGAGGTCTGATTTAAACGCCCAGGTACAACATCACATTTGACACCTAAGGAAGGTACAACCCAACTATGAGGTACATCAATTCCGAAAGACAAGACCTGCAACTATAGGAAAAAGCTTCTCTTTGATAGCAGTCATAGGGGAGTTCAGAAAGGATCTGATCGTAGATGTACATGCAAAACCATAATAGTATTACATTCAAAACATAAGAAAAAGACAAATTATAAAGGGTATTAAACCAACAGAAGCAATATTATAAACAAAATAAAATAGTATTACACATATGTTGTAAGCATATCGCGCGAGGTCTGATCTTCGACCGCAAATGCCCACAATAATGAGGATAAAATTTACTAAGGAAAACACATCGGAGGTCGGCCAAAAGGCTTGTCGCGGACAGCCAAGAGGACATGCGACCAACGAGATCTCATGGACATCGGACTGACACAAATGCAGAGCATTAATTACGATTGGACAGGTGTCAGGTGGACATCTCAAATAATCTTACTAAAATAGGCTTAAGTCAAAGATAAAGCGGCAAATGACGACTATGAATGACAGGACGAGATGTTTAGGCGGCTAATTACCTGCAAACCTAGAGGTTGCCTTGGACGACCTCCCAGCGACCTTCAACGTAAATCACATCAATCTTGTAGCATTTAATATCCTGCAGAGTAGCTTTCGGCCTGGTTGTACTTGTAACCTAGGAGAGTGAACTCCACTCTCCTAAACATTATAAATATGGCTCATTATGACCCAAATGGCTAGAGAATTGAATACCCTACCAAACCTCTTGCAAATTCATTACATCAAACACTTATTCTCTCAAGCAATCATAAATCATAAATGCTATCCATATCATACATTTATTGTTTGTGTCAGTAAGATCATTAAGCCACATCTTAATCCCTAATCCCGATATTTTAGTGCACAGCAACATAAAAACATAACAGTATGACATTAAAAATAAAAGAAAAAGGTAAAAATTCTAAAGGGTATTAAATCGGAATAGAAGTAGTATCACAAACAAATCATAATAGTTTATATTCAAAACATAGGTAAATTTTAAAGGATATTAATCATAACGAAATTTTTATATATGAGTGAATGTCGATAACTCTATGCAAACAAAATCGTAAAATTAAGCATATCAACAACAGAAATCTGCAAAATATATCAATAAAAACACACACAATGTTGAATGTATTATACGTACAATTTGAAAATAGAAGTACTAATAAAATATTTCATTATATATTTGAATCAACTAGATAATTAGAATTAGCTTTATTTTTCATTTATCAATCGATCGTTTGAATTTAAATTTATAGATAATTAAAATACACATCTATTTTTGTCATATATGGTGCGTAGATGCATAAATTCACTAAAAGTCATTATATAATGATAAATTATCGACTTGATAAATTAGTAATTGAAAAATCTAACATGAAAATTGAGAAATTGAAGAACATTACCTGAAAACCCCCAATAACAACACAAGAGGAGAACAGACAATTAAAAAAAGAAACGAAGAAATAAGCGAAGTATTAATAAATAATAAAACTAAACGTTAAACGATAATATCCAAACCATGCAAAATTATAATACTACATTGTAGTAGCCTAATGGTAGGTGGTCTTAATACATTCATGTTGGCTTAGGTTCGAGACCAATCGATAGCAAATTTTGGGCGAATTTTTTACATTGCTGTTAGCTCAGGTTCGAGACCCAACAGCGAATTTTTTTTGACCAAGTTAAAATTGTCAAAATTAGATTTTTTCATGTATGCAAATTTTCATACTAGACTTTATCTTAAAATTATGATTAAATCAGTATTAGTATAATAAATAATAGGATAAAAATTCTAATGTCACGTACAACATTTTCAATTCACACGGTGAATTTTCGGGCAGATAAAAATGGGATAATTGTGATTTAGTTCATGAAAAAATTGAAAATTTTCAACGTTCTCATAATTTAATCATGAATTAATGATTTAATAGTATCTTAGCTCTTTTAATTTTTATAATTATAGTATCAAATTATTTTCCTACAACTTGTTATCGATGTGACAATGTACATTGTCTTGATTATAAAACAAAATGTCATTAATTTATTTATATGTATTTTTTAAGTAATAATTAAATTATAAATATCAAAACATCTTTGATTTATTTGAATAAAATGCTAGTTAATTTTTATCCAGTATTTCATTTGTTTCATAAAATTTGTCATTTTGGGGCTCATTTTATGTTTCAAAATGCTCGTTCTTTTGCTAACTTTTTTTTTTCCACGTTTCTTTCTAATTTATTCATATATCTTTGGCAAAAATTTGTATGCAATGCTGCATACAAGTGATGTGCATTTATAGAGTGATTGGACTTTTTTTTATTTATTCACGGGTCAGGCTTTGTCGGGTTGGGTTAGGGCAAATTGATGGGCTTTCTTCTTTCGCGTTGCACAACGATTAACGCTGCCAGATTTATTCTTCTCCCTATTTTCTTTAGATTGATGGCGGATCTCATGGGTTTTCTTCTTCCTCGTTCATGCCCTAATTTCTTATCCAATTTAATTTTCTTTTATTCGCTCCGATCATTGGATGAAATCAGGTTTGTTCAATTGGGATTTTGGTGTGAATTATGCAAGAAGAAGAGAGAATATGTGTGTGGTGTTGGATTACCCCTCCACAAAAAATATGTGCTGAAATTCATATCCTTCTGTACTCTTCTCACGCTGAGGATTTTTTTTCGCGCTTGTATTGATTTTTGTTCATATAGTAACACTCTTTTGCTCATAGAGTAACACTCTTTTGTTTATGTAGTAACACATCAAGTTCTTTAAATTTGCAATTTTGGAATGAGAATTTCTTTTCACGCTTGTACTGATTTTGTTCACATGTTAACACATTTTTCTTGATAGAGTAACATTTTTGTTCATATAGTAACACACAAAAACATCTTGAAAAAAAAAATTGACTGATGATTTTTTTTTCGCGCTTGTATTGGTTTTTGTTCATTTAGTAACATAATTAACATTCTTTTGCTCATAGGGTAACACTCTTTTGTTCATATAGTAACACATCAAGTTGTTCTTTAAATTTGCAATTTTGGACTGAGGATTTCTTTTTACGCTTGTACTGGTTTTGTTCATGTGGTAACACTTTTTTCTTCATAGCGTAACATTTTTTGTTCATGTAGTAACACAAAAAATAACTTGGAAAAAAAATTAAAAATTATGTGCTCAATAAAAATTAAACCTACGACCAAATACACTAAAAATAAGTCAGAACCATTAGGCTGCAACACAATTTGATAAAAATATTCTTGCATAAAATATAATAGGTAAATAACCAAGTGGTCTGCCCAATCCGCTCAACCCGCCCCCCCTTCCGACTTGCCCCGCCCGACCGCCATATGACCCGCGAATTTTAGTCTATTTTACATTAATTGTGATGTATTGACATATACACTAATGTGCAATATTTCACACAAGACTTACTCTATATCTTTTATCATTATATTCTTAATTTAGCACCTATTACAATATATTCTTAAATTTACACATCCGCTTCCCAAAACCAATTAACAAGAGTTGATATAATAAGAAATAATTGATATCCCATATTTAGCTTTCCAATTAAAAATGGTAAATTTATTAAAAAAGTTATATTCCCTAATTTTATATAAAATGTATAAAACAATCAACTTTATTAAACAAAGGGAATTAGCATTTTTTCCTAATTCGATGTTCTTAGGGACGGGTTTTTCACTTAAGAAACATTATAGCAACCAAATTTTCATGTGGCCAGCAAATAATTAGGAAACCCATCTGAATACTCATCTTATATTTTTGGTGCAAGTGTTTATATGTGTTTCTCACACCATCAGAAAGTTTGTCTGGATTTACTTCTATATAATTCATTGCGTTAGCTATTTTAAAAAAAATAATTACTAAATAACAGAAATGTAAATTTAGAATTTAATAAAACAATTACTGGCACTTCATTTGTAAAATCGGTCAAAGAAATAGAAAACCCATTGATTGAGAAAAAACCTGAGAAAAATAATAGTATAAATTAATTAGAAGGTTTTTATTATTATTGTTGTGCACATAAATAATCTTTTTTCCACGCCACGCGTCTTTCTTCTATTTATTTAACACGTGACCACGAAAAACAAAAGGTGTCCGCTAGCCCATCGCACAAGTGCTCACCATTGATACACATCCCGCTCTTCCATCTGGGTTTCGCCAGAGCACGCCATTTAGGCGACCAGGTGGGTGTCACGCCGTAAGCCATCATATCAAAAAATTATGCTCTCCCCAAGAACCCAATGACCACTCACCAAGATAGACAAACAAGGGTAGTGGTCGAACGGAAAACCGCATTTAATAGAGAAGGAAAGACGAAGCCCAGATGAACAGAGAAGGAAAGACGGAAAACCGCATTTAACAGAGAAGGAAAGACGGGCCCGCATTTAACAGAGAAGGAAAGACATGCTCGCCTCCGGGCGAAATATACGGTAAGAATCAAGGCACATGGCCTACAACAATGTTTTTCTGTGCAAGCAAAGCGATTTATTGGGGAGCGAAACGCACGCATACGGGTTGACAGAGATCCGAGAGAGGAGAGAGAGAGAGTGTGCTCGCCCCAGACGCAGCAAGAATCAAGGCAATGGCGTTGACTTATTTAATCGCGACTTACTCAACGACCACAAGGGTCGGGCCTCGTGAGTACGGACCACAACCAAGCGAGCACAAGAATCGGGTCACCCACGACGCCACCATTACCACTGGATGACAAAGGCGAATACTTCTCACCACATAGATTCGTGCATGTTAAGAAATCACCACTGTCTTGCTAAAAACACCACCACCAAGCCTTGACATCACCACCATCCAAAGCCTATAAATAGGCCCAAAAATAACAAAAAGAAAGGTTCGTAAATTTTCCTAAGATAGCTCTTGTATCAACTCTCCCTCCCACATAACCATTGTGCTCAAATACTAACACATTGTGTTCGACGACTCCTAAACCATAAATAATATAATCCCGCTTGGTATGCCCCTCAGACGTAGTCAACTTTGATTTAACCGGGTCATCAAATCCTTGTTGTCATCCTACATACAAATTGTGCTTTCGTCACACCCACACACAAAGGTATTACACATCAATATTTTGTTTGTTAAGTCGTCACACACACATCCCACATCATATTATCCACGAAATACGACTTGCAAATAATTGGGCGCTAGAAGGAGGGTAGAAAAACTTGCCCATACACAATCCTAAAAACCGAGGCGTAAAAAGAAATATAATGTCTCAATCTAGAATACTTCAGATTCAGAGGTCGACATGAGCCGACCTCACGCCGTAAAAAGAGGCTCAACATTAAATTTCAAAAATCGACCGTGGAAACCATCACCTAGAAGATATCGCCAACGATCCGACGGCTACAACAAAGGCCATCACTTTCTTGTTATGAAAGCACGTAAAGAGAGATGGACAGCTCAAAAAGAAAATTAGACGAGCACTGGGGGTCTCGCGAAAGCAACTCAAAGAATCTACGGTAGTAGTCCTTTTACCCAACCCACCGTGTTTATTATGCTTATGTCTTCGTGGTTTCTCATTATTTCATTTTGGTCAGGTTTATAAATGGTCGCACCTAAAGCCGACGACCAACAAAGACGACGAGCCGAGCCTTATGTTCACTGACAAAACAAATCGTGACTTACAAAATGCGCCAAGAATAAAGCGAAAGCAATGGGTACGGGTCGCGCTAAATAAGACGCGATTCGAGTAGAATAGTGATCGCAAAGAAACATAAGACGATCACGAAGAAAAAGGGGGGGTTACACATAAGTTAACCCATCTGGTTACAAAGAAAATAAGATTTACCAATCCAATCGCAACTAAATAAGACGATTGAAAAACCAAAGAAGTCAGGTTGAACACAAGGACATATATCATGTTCGATTTCATTCAGAAGAAAATGGCACTACCGGCCAAATTATAAAAAAATCACTTGGGCTATTTATCTGAGGTCTCCGGCAGGGTGGTGTCGAGCACAATCTTGATAGCAAGCAGATCAAGAAAAGGGCTTACCAGGAAGGCGAGCATACGGGGCAACCCTGGAAGCAGCCCACGTGCTCGTCACCTCAGGCGAGCACGCACCACATCATCAGGCGAACACACAAGAGTTCAACATTGTGCTCGCTCGGGAACGAAGTGATTGTGCTCACCTTGCAGGCGAGCACCGGGCGAGCACAAGAAGTGATAGACCTAGAGCCCTGGACCAAAGACATAATCGACAAGAGAGGCGAACATCCACCCAAATACAGAAAGCGCATCACTCGCTCAACACAAAGACAAGCCACCTGCAAGGCGACAACCACCTGGAAGACAAGCCGGAGACTTCACGATGATTATGCTCACCTCCTCGGCGTGGTACTACCGACTTCACGATGATTATGCCCGCCTCCTCGGCGTGGCAATACCGTCTTTTCAGCGACGATTATGCATGCCTCATCGGCGTGGCAATACCGCCTTTTCGGTGATGATTATGCCCGCCTCCTCGGCGTGGCAATACCGCCTTTTCGGCGATGATTATGCATGCCTCCTCGGCGTGGCAATACCGCCTTTTTGGCGACGATTATGCCCGCCTCCTCGGCATGGCAATACCGTCTTTTCAGCAACGATTATGCTCGCCTATTCGGCGCCACTACATACCTTTTTTCGCGATTATTATGCCCACCTCTTAAACCTTTGGCCTTCCGTGATCGGCGACGCGTGATTCCGGCCGAAGGCTGAAAGCTCCTCGCCGTCACGACGACAGATCATTCTCCCTCCGGCTGTTAATCCGCTTTTTCTACAAGGATATGCCCGCCAGGCCGCTCTCATCGGGCTACATGTATTCCACCGCCGGTTAGCCTCGCCATCTCGCCGACGAGATCATTCGCCTCCCGACGCTCATCTACCTTTACGGTGTTGATTCGTCCGCTTTTAGACGCTGCCTTCCGTGATTTGCCGACAAGCAGAGTTCCACCGAAGCGAAGGCCTCGCCATCTCGGGCGATAAGATTATTCGCCCCGACGTTTGTCCGTTTTACGGCTGATCTCGCTTCGCTTTTTAGGGCGCTGGCCTTCCAAGACGGGCGAAGCGACCGCTGAAGGGAAAGCGCCAGTATCGCATGACGATCATTCGCTTCTCCCATATCCGCTTTTTACGCGTGATTGACCGTCATTTTTTAGCGCTGCCTTCGTGACGGCGACATATATTCGTCGAAGCGCTCGCCATTCGGTGACTAGATCATTCGCCTCTGGCGTTCATTCGCTTTATGAAGCGTTGATTCGCTTAATTTTGCGCTTCGGGTTTTCCGTGACGGGCGACGCTGGATTCCACCGAGCGGTTAGCTCGCTATCTCGACGATAGATCATTCGCCTCCCTGTTCATCCGCTTTACGACGTTGATCCGCCTTACTTTTTAGGCGCTGGGTCTTCCGTGACGGCTAAGCGTGATTTCGCCGAAATAAGCGCCTTCGCCATCTCGGCGATGAGATCATTTTCGCCTTTATGCTCCGCCGCGACGACGCTGATCTGCGCCGTTTTTTTGGCGCCGCCTTCCGTGACGGGGCGACGCCAGATTCCACCGGAAAGCAAAGCGCTCGCTATCTCGGCGACGATGATCATTCACCTCCCGGGCGTTCATCCGCTTTTTTACGGCGATTGATTCGCCCCCGCCAGAGGCACCGGGCCTTCCTCATCCCGGCCGACGCGTATTCTTCCGAGCGAAGCGCCTCGCCATCTTTTGCTTCTGAGATCATTCGCCTCCTGTTCATCCGCTTACGGTGTTGATTCGCCACCATTTAGTGCTGCGGCCCTTCCGTGATCGGCGGACGATATTCCGGGCCGAGCGGCACTCCTCGCCATCTCGGCGGCGAGATCATTCACCTCCCTAAAAACTCATCCGCCTTACGGCGTTGATCTACCCGCCTTTAGTTCGCCTTCAGATCGGGACGTGTATTCCACCGAGCAAAGCATTCTCGCCATCTCGGCGCCGAGATCATTCGTTTAACTACCCGAACTTGTTGGGCATACCGCACCACTTTGGTAACATCCACGAGTGAGACTGTTTCATTTTGGCTTTTGGTACTAAAGCGTTATTCGGCGGTCAAAATTACGGTACCATCAACTATGTGTTCCGCGAACATACCAATGACCAAAGCGCCGCCTCAAGACATGACTTGTTGGAGGAAAAAAGATACGAGGCCGACCTCAAGAATGCCATGTATAAACAAATGATCCGCATATTCAAAATCGGTGAGCTCGTTCTCAGGCGAGCAACGGGGGTCCCGGGTGGTGTGTTCGGCCTAGCGTGGTAAGGCCCATACCGAATATCGGAGCGCTTGCTAAACGGAGCATACGATTTGAAGACGATGGATGGAACTCCGCTTTCCTATTCATGGAATGCGTTAAATTTGAAAAAGTATTATTAGTAATGGTGATCGCAACAGAAAAACCAAGGTCGGGCACAAGCCTGTGTTCGCTTGGTCGCGAGCACATGGTCAGAACAAGGGGTGTTGAAAACATAACCAGAAAACCTCTGCTCGACCGGCAAAAGACAGAGACATCAAGGCATCAATAAGGTTATTACACGAGTGTAAATTTGTAAGCAAGTCTTGTCTACAAAAAATGAGTTTTAACAAGTATGGATAAGAGCCTCAAAGATTAAAAACATCCCAAGCGTGATGTTTATTCATTTATCTAGTTTGTTTGGCCATATGCCCAATCGGTCGCGCGCAAATAAGACGACGAAATCCAACAAGAATCGGACAGAGCAGCGAGTTTGTGTTTGCTTGGCGAAAAGAACGTGGCTTACCATATGCGCAACAAAAAGCACGATTTAGTACATAGGTCGCACCATAAATAAGACGACCAGAAAGCGTAAGTGATCGCCAGCTTATGTAAGTTCGTCGCTAACGAACGAACGGGTTGCACCTAAATAAGCCAACCATCATGATTGCACCAACGTAAGACAATCATAAAATGAAGTCAAGTTAAACACATACACATCGATGGTTCAGTTCTTATATTTTAAAAATAAAAAAATAACGGCCAAACTTACAAGAAGACCAAATAGAGTCAAACATCAAAAAGGCCATTCCTACCAAACAAAAAACGAGGCAATCCTAATCTAAACACAAAGAAACTTCAAACAACAAACCCGTAAAAAGTTTAAAAACTTCGAGGTCAACAGAGGAACTTTTCTATCCTCAATGCTTTGCTCGCCACCATGAGTACCATGCTCGCCACCCCCCAGGCGTTATGCTCGCCACCATCCCCCGAGCACTCTTTTCACACACCGAATTTTGTCTCCACCGCTTTCGCCCGTGTTGAGGTTATCCCTTTCCGGCTCCTTGATCGCCTTCATCCTCAAGAGGATCAACTACCGTAACCCCTTCGGTAAAAATGAAGAAGTCCATACCAATGTCCCGAAGGTCTCGCAAAAGGAGATCGCGACCGGGGACCGGGATAGTCGACCAACCATTCTTTCAGACGGTTTTAAATGGCTCGAGTTGGTCGAATCGGAAAACATACATGACGAAGTTATCGCGCGACGGCTTCCGCTGAAGAAGCACAGCATAGGAGAAGTTGATCATCTCCTGATGATAATCTTCTGTGAACATCTTCGACATCTTAACACTAAGGTTGGTGATCTCTTCTTCGCCTAGTGCGTATGAACACTCAAATCTTGGTTGTCTTTTTTTTTTTGGGTCAAAACTTCACAACGCCATCCCAAAAAGTAAAAAAAGGTTATCCTAGTCAAACATAGAGTTTACAAAGAAAAAGTCTAAGGAAAGGGCTCATTATCCAAAGTCGGCGGAAGCGAAAAGCTGAGCGGTCCCATCTTATCCTGACTGCCCTGTTTCGCCGCTATCCAGAACACTCTGATCGCCACCAACCTAAGCCCTCTGCTTTCGACGCCGACGCCTGGCGCTCTCATAAACCGTCAGATCGCCCCATGCTCTCGCCACGTCCGTGTCCTCGCTATCGATGGGGGGTCGACCATCTCGACTCCTCTGGCAAAAACAAGAAATCAAGGCCGATTTCGAGATCGATAAGCGAGATGGTGACCAATGACTCACACTTAGTTTGGGCGAACACGACCTCCCGGGGCTCCGGATGAGCATGGGCCATGTCGGTTGACGAAAGCACAAACCTCCTGTTCGGTGAACACGACCACCATCTATTGTGCTCGTCCAGACTTTGGTGACGACCTGCCCGCCTTCTCGACATCGGCTTTCCACTACCTCAGCGATGTCCAGTCCACCGTTTTAGCGAAGTATTCTCCGCCTTCTCCGGCGATGAGATCATCGGCCTTTACAAATATGACCAAAATTTCTCCTCGACGTCGGCTTTTTCGCTACCTCTGAGATGTCCAAATCCGCCATTTTAGCGAAGTATTCTCGCCTTCGGGATTGTTGTCCGCCTTCATTGGCATTGCACATGCTCGCCCGAAGTGGTCACAACGAGCATAGAAAAAACTTCGACAAGAGGGCTCGCTATCTCTCGAGTACGAAAGCACATAAAAATTGACGACGAGCGAGGGAAAGATCTTCAACTCCGAGATTCACAAGTTTATTCAAAGAATCTACGGACAATCCTTTTTTTGCCCATCCCTCCAAAGACCTAAATATGACGCGACCAGAACAAGGAGGTACAAGCAACAACAAGCTTTGTGTTCTCGATTTGGCATCAATTGAGCGATGGTAATGTCTCACTCAACGAGCAAATGGGAGATCGCCGAATGAAGAAGAATTGAGGCCCGCCCATGGTGTCAAGATTTTTCGCCACACAACCTTCGGAGGTCGATTCACATGCTCATCAGTCCGAAAGCACCCGAAAAAAATACATCTTTCGAGTATCATAAGCCCTGTAGACAACCCACCAAGCCAATCTGCATCAATTATGCTTACGCTTCGCCACGATAATTTATTCTCAACGGCAATCCGGAGGGGTCGATCGGGCCAATCAAAATTGTATTGAAAGACTATATTCGGGCGTGACTCAAGATATGAGGCCGTCCAAGCGCGATGTTCTACTCGCTATCGACCTCCACATTTTGCTCACCCACGCCCTCGACTCTATACTCGGCCCCAACATTATGTTCGCCAGTTTTTTTGGTTTCAGATTCACCAACAGTATAATCACCCACAACCCGGGCACCATCCCTCTGCGACAACCTATTCTCATCGGAATCATCCAGAAAATAGAACTTGCTCCTGACCTAGCTCGTTTATCGCCTCCTTGGAATCAGAGGAGAGAACAACAAATGGCTTTCGAACCCTCCGGTGAGGTCGTGGTCCAAAAGCATCCACCTTCGATGAACAAGTCATGCTGCAAGTAAATGGGTGGCGAGGTGAGACACCAACCCCCGAGAAATCTTAGACCCCTCGGAGTTGGATAAAGAATTGAAAGAGATGGAACGAGATAGCATAATAATTAAAAAAAAAACGAAGAGAAGAAATTACTACCTGAAGAAATTTGCTACCGGAGAAGACAAGGTTGCCGGAGTTCGAGAAAGAAAGGAATGAATGATCGGGATACGCCCCCACGGAGAACGAAACGATGCCTCGATCTCCTCTCTAAGGCCTTCATCATCGGGCCCCCTACGACAAACGCAGCGGCCCGACCGGGGGTATTCTTGTGCACATAAATAATCTTTTTTCGCGTGCTCGCATCGCATTTAACACGTGGACCAAGAAACAAAGGTGTCCGCTAAAGCCCATCGACAAAGTGCTCACCACTTGATAAACATCCCGCTCTTCCATCTCGGTTTCGCCAGAGCACGCCAGGGCGCCGGGCTCCGGGCTCATCATATCATACTGCAAAAATTATGCTCTCCCTGCAACCCAATGACCACTCACAAAGATAGACAAACAAGGGTAGTGGGGTCGAACGGAAAACCGTATGAATGCGAAGGAAAGACGAAGCCCGCATTTAACGAGAGAAGGAAAGACATGCTCGCCTCGGCGAATATGCGACAAGAATCAAGGCACATGGCCTACAACAATGTTTTCCAGGCAAGCAAAGCGATTTATCGGGGAGCGAGCACGCATACGTGGTTGACAGAGATCCGAGAGAGCGGAGAGCAGAAGAGTGTGCTCGCCCCCTAGGAAGAGCACATAATCAAGGCAATGGCGTTTGACTTACGACTTCACTTACTCAACGACCACAAGGGTCGGGCCTCGTGAGTACGGACCACAACCAAGCAAGCACAAGAATTGGGTCACCCACGACGCCACCATTACCACCTGGATGACAAGGCGAATACTTCTCGGGCAAGTAAAGACAAATGTCAACCAAAGAAGCACAAACAGAAAACGTGGCAACACCACATAGATTCGTGCATGTTAAGAAATCGACAGCTCGTGCTAGCCAGACACCACCAGCTCAAGCCTTGACATCACCAGCTCATCCAAAGCCTATAAATAGGCCCAAAAATAACAAAAGAAAGGTTCAGAAATTTTTCTAAGATAGCTCTTGTATCAACTCTCCCTCCCACATAACCATTGTGCTCGTCACTAACACATTGTGTTCGACGCACTCCCTAAACCATAAATAATATAATCCTGGCTTGGTATGCCCCCAGATGTAGTCAACTTTGACGAACTGGGTCATCAAATCCTTGTTGTCATCCTACATACAGCTGTGCTCGTCACACCCACACTCAGTGTATTACACATCAATATTTTGTTTGTTAAGTCGTCACACATATCGCCACATCATATTATCCACGAAATACGACTTGCAACAATTATAATGACACAAATATCTGCAATACTTATCAATGAAATAAATTAATCAATTAAAATACATAAATTGTTGTTAAAAGTCATATCAAAATATTTAGATTTATTAAATAAAAATCTTATTAAAGAACAATATTTTATTGAAAAAAAAGAATGACCAACCTCCTAGTGGCAAGTAAAAACGGACTGCTAAAATTTCAACCCAACATAATTTTCCGGCAGGATGAGTCAAACCCAACCCATTTCAGTGTTTAATACCTTACCTTAATCTAAATATTGATATGTGATCTTAAAGCTTACTTGTCTTCTCAAAACATCAATTATTGATAAATATAGAAATTGACATTGATAAGATATATTTTTCACTAATAAAAACAATATGTTTTTTTTTTAACTCTACAGCAAAACATTATTCCTAATATTGTATCATCTTATCTATTCCAAAGACAAATTCAATATAATTTTATTCCTAATTCTTTTACAATTACGCTATCATAATATAACAAGGAAAAGAGATAAATGTCAAGTGTGGATAACTCAAGTATTTAGAGTCTACTATCTAAAATTTCAAAGTCTTATGTTCAAGACACGGTGGTCCCTAGGAGTGACATACCGTACCATATTGGTCATACCGTATATCGTACCGTAATTTACGATATGTGAAAATGCATACCGTGTCGTGCCGAAAATTACGGTATACTAAAATCATATACCATACAGTACCGTACCGAAATTTTCGGTACATACCGAATTAACGGTATAGTGCTCATACCTTGATTATTTATTTAAAAAACCTATATTTTATGAATAATACTCTCTTAACAACATATATCTCCCTTAAAGACTGGTTTTTTAACCATGGGAACACTCAAAAAAATTCTATGAATTCCAATTTTCAGCTTGAATTAGGAAACCCACAGAGACAATTCGAAATAAAATGATAAATTTTCAATGTACGGTATATATCCAATGTATTAATTAAATTAAAAAAATAAAATATATTATATATTTTTCTAAATATGGTACGGTATGTATCCAATGTATCGGTATACCGATATACCAAAAAATATTTCGGTATACCGGTATATATTCGGTATATCGGTATACCAGGACTTTTGAAAATATATACCGTTACCGTACCGAAATTTTCGGTACGGTAAAATTTTCGGTATGGTACCATACCATACCGAAAATTTCGGTATACCGAAAATTCCGGTAAATTTGGTATATTTCCGGTATGGTAAGCCGGCATACCGGTATTTTCGGTAAATTTTTCACCCCTAGTAATCCCCTCTCTTGTGGTTTTATAGAGACGAAGAGAGTTGTGGTACGGTTGTGGTTTCGAATAGTCCCCCTTTTGTGGTGATTGACTAGTTGCGGTTCCGATTTATAGTGAGACGTAAAAATATACCCCTTTTGTGGTGATTGACTGGTTGCGGTTTTGATTTATAGCGAGACGAAAAAATGTGTTATATACCTGATGGTAGAAAGAATTATTATAATTGATTATTTTAAAAAAATATTATACTTTATTACCTTAAAATAAAAAGAGAGAAATTCTTATGACACACGCTGTAATATACGCTGTAATAAAAGGTATGAAAATTAGGACATTTTGTCCATTTAATTACTCGTTTATTTGATAATCTTTAATCATTTACCTTCGATATATTTGATGAATTTTTTTTTGACAAATATATTTGATGAATTTTAAGCGTCTTCCAAAGTATTTTTAAGAAAAAAAAACATAAAATGCAGATATTAGCTATTTAACCCAGGCAGTTGGAAACTCGGAAATAAATTGGTAATGCACAAAACTGGAAATAAAAATAAAACCAGTCACGTGGTTTGTTTTCTAACGAATTCTTTCGTAGAGATATTAATCCGGGCCGGGCTAAACGGGTTATGCAGGGTTATGGCCAAGTAATGTTTGGCCCATTTAAAATTGAGCCTTTTTGGCATGGCTCGATTAGCCCGTGGGCTAAATGGGCTAACCCGCCGATTAACTGGTCCAGCCCGTCGGCCCTCTATATTATATATTTATATATTATAGTTATATTAATAATATTTTATTTATATGTAATAATAAATATATATTCTGTTTCTATATTTTAATAATTATAACAGTTTATATAATATATTATGTTTATATATTATAGGTATATTAATAAACACAATTGTTCATATAGTCTAAATCACCTCAATAAACCAGTTAAATAACTTACATATATTATAGTTATATTAATAATACTATGTTTCTCATGTAAAAAAGAAAATTATTATGTTTCTACTTATTTAAGTTATTAATTTCTAATAATCATATTGTTTCTATTTATTTAAGTTATTTTGTTTATTATATTTTGATGTGATTTTGACTATATGAACAATGTCTGGATTATTAAGTTTGAACAATATCATAGTATGATTACAACTTTTTAATATATGAACAACATTTGGAGTATTTAATACTCCCACCTATTCAAAATATAAGATGTTTTAGTCTTTTGCACGTATTAATAAAGAAAAATTATACCAAAATTAGTCTTATTTAATGATAAATTATCTTTAATGACATGATAGGGAGTAAAACAAGAAAGTAAAAAAAGAGTATTAAATAAGGGCAGAGAGAAAGTAAAAGTCAGATCATCAAATAAAAAGTAAATAATGCAATAAGACAAAACATCTTATATTTTAAATAGGAGAGAGTATTAATTAAAAAAAAAATTGAGCTCATTAGGTGGCCTGTTTAGCCCGTAACCCGCTAGGGTTAGATTTATGTTTCAACAATTAGCGGCTCGTTAAAAATGAACCGATTAAGATCCCGGACCGTTTAGCCCGCAACCCTATAGGACCGACCCTAATGGGTTAGGGTCAATCCGTTTAACATTTCTATTCTTTCACTCATGAAAAAAATAAATAAATAATTAAACAATGAGAATCATCTCGAGTCATAAGACGAAAGCCCTCTAACATTATGTAAGGTGATGTTTTGAACCTCAACTTACACCCTAAAGTGCATATTTTTTGAAAAAATTGTATCTTATAACTTAAAAAAATAAATAAATTATTTATTTTAAAATAAGCACTTATTTTTCCCCAATCACAAGTCTACGTGTCACACTTTTGACCAAAAGATCTTATATTCACCTCCCAAAAGTAAGATCTCCAAGATCTAAAATTCCACTAAAATTGCCACTCTATTATCAAAGATTAGCCTTAAATAAAAAAAAACAATTACAACATGCTCGAAGTTTGTGTTACCACTTAACACCAGCAGGACACATGTTTCTACAATACGCATTTTAATGCCCGCCAGAATTCTGGTAAATACTTGTGGCCATTAAATTTCCAAATTATTTATTCACCCAAATTTTAGATCCCCACTTATGTGGTACAGAAAATCCCAGTCTCTCTCTCTCTAAAAAAAATACATATACAGCCTGTATATATACATCGCTTTCTCTCACTAAAAATATAGGCGTGGCGGCAATATAATATTGAGTGGCGTGACGTGACGTGGCGAAAAAGTGCAAAAAGGTAAGTCGACACCACCTGAGGGCCCCACATATTAAATTGGACTGACACGTCATCTCATCCTCATCTACTACCACCCACCATTATTATTTTTCACCTAATTTATCCACAAATATTAATTGTATTTTTAGAGGCCTTAGATATTTTGGATTTTGGTATAAATATCCTTTCGCAAGTTTATAACTGATGGATATTGAAAGTTGGAATCGGCTTCAGATGATAATTTGTTGGATATGGATATTAATATTCACATAACAGAGCAAATTGCTAAAATACAAGTGTGAGTTGTTATTATCGCCTCAAACAAATGCTACCCATCAAATTAAGAAATATATAAAAGATGAGTGTGATAATCGAATAACTAAAGAAAATAATAATTTGTGATACATAAAAGATATAAGGGATAATTTATTGAAATTTTGTAAAATATGAAATGAAGTATAATAAGAGATCTTTTATAAGATTTACATGGGGTGTAAATTGAGGGAGAATAGTTTAAAATGATAAATAATGAAGAATAAAATTTCGATTTATAAAAAATATAAAGAGTGTGGATTGTTGATTTACACAAATATGCTAAAATCTACGGATCGGATAAATAGATAAAAAACCACAACCACGGCATTTGTACGCTAGAATCTAGATAATGCTCCAGAATTTATATGCCCCACAAATAAGGGAAGATGGATTGTCCCCATAATTACTCGAGGAGTAGGTCACATATACACCAGGTACATCGTGTATTTATTCATTTTAAAATTATGTAATTTTTTATATTAAAAAATATAATTTATTTATATTAAATTTATATAATTTTTTATTATTTTAAAATAATTTATTTATATTAAATCAATAAAAATTTTAAATTACTTTTTTTTATATTAATATTTACACGATTTAATATAAATAATTTATATTTTTTAATATAATAAAATTATTGAAATTTTTTTAAATGACTATTAATACACGGTCAAACTCGCCTTACGTTGAATTTTAAATATATTTGAGATAAAACTTGGTACTATATCCTTTTTAAAAAAAAAGTTCAAACATTTAAAAAAAAAAATTTATATCCGGCCCATACTAAAATTATTGATTGATAGAGTAGATATGCCGAGGTTCCCCAGAATTTTTCATGAGATTTAATAAAATTAAATTATATTAAGGACATATATTAAAAAATAATTTCTACTATGTTTATATATATTGATCAGTATTAAAGTGTATATCTTCATGAAAAATAATTCAAAATTGATCATTAATTATATACATATTAAATAGGAGTTTGTGTAAAATTAAAAAACTTAAAATATTAATTAAAAAATGTAAAAAAAGAACTTGAGTATATATAAATATAACCAATATTAAACATAATGGCTTATTAACTCCATTCAATAATCGGTCCGGACTTCGTTTTAAATTAGACTCGTTGATTTGCCCATTTAGCCCGGCCCGGATTAACAATGCTAAGAGTAGATATAATTTATTTTTTCACGAGATTTAATAAAAATTAAATTAATTAAGGAATATATTAAAAAAAAATTTCTACTTGTGATTGTCTTTAAGTGTATATCTTCATGAAAAATAATTCAAAATTGATCATTAATTATATACATATTAAATAGGAGTGTGTAAATTATGTATATATATATATATATATATATATATATATATATATATATATATATATATTGATAGGAAAAGGAAATTTCATTGAAAACAGGCATTAGTAATACCCAAGTGTACAATGATTTCGAAAGAATTGGACTATAAAAGCCCAGTAAGAGGAAACCTGTTGCTCCTCACAAAATTACAATTTAAACATAACTAGTCAAGAATTTTCCTAAAAATTAAATGTAAGTTTGTCTCCATTCATTAAATGTTATCTTTTGATGTAAGTTTTATGTCTCCATGACTCTTTGTTTAAAATGGTCCATTTTTTAAGGGTATCTATCCATCTCCAAAGTTTTTTTTTTTGATATTCATTTAATATATAAAATTAATAATAAAATCAAAACTTTTTTCTCCTGCCGAAATATTATGGCATTTGTACATACGTTCCAAATTGGTCCATAAACATTAATACACTCCCCACAAATTTATTTCTATTTTTTGGACTTACTTAAAACCCTGGCCCATCTTCTTTTTTCAGCCCAATAATTTAAAATCAATTTTTTTTTTGTATATTCATATTATATATATAAAATTAAAAATAAAAATCAAAACTATTTTTTTTGTAATACTAAAATTAAAGATAATTATTTCTAGGGTTCTAAATTAATAAACACATTAATTTAATGTTTAAAGTTCAAATATTAATGTATTTTAATGTTGGTTAATAAATTATGTACATAAAATGATTTTACAATTTGGGTAAGATTTAATTGATACTTGATGAATTATTGTTAACAGAAAGATAAATAATGGCCCATATCGTTTTCCACCACTACTTTTTATAGTTCAAAATTTCATTAAAAAATTATTTAATTGCTTTTAAATACATTTTAGCTTTATATTCCCAAAACAAAACCCCATATTGTAGAAAAAAGCATCTTCAAAGGTTGATGTGTTGGACTCAAAATTTTCTTTCAAGTCTTTCTCCCCAAGCTTGGAGCACCAATTCAACCTAAAATATTGATTATCGTTTATTTTTTTTTCTTTTACTTTTGAAATTTATTACTTAGAAATTTGAACCCACTTTACATTAATAGTTTATTTCTATTTTTTTTGTATTTATACTAAATTAAAGATCATTAAATTTCTAGGGTTCTTAAATTAATAAACACTCTAGGATTTAGAAGAAATAATTTATGTTTAAAGTTCAAATATTAATGTATCTTTGTTGGTTAATACATTAATTCTTGTAGTTTAAATGATTAATTAGTATTTGGTAAAAGATTTGTTGTATACAGTATACTTGTATTAATATGATTCCATTTCCAAAATGCTATAGTTCATTGATTGTTCAATTATATATAATTTTCCACCATAATCACAATAGATTAATGGAATTATAGTTCATTGTTAAATTATATATTAAAAATTAATGCTACTTTAATTTGCTAACTATCTAAATACATTTTAGATAATGGAGTTGTTGGAGGTCTTGTTTTTATATTTCAAGAAAACCCCGGATATTGTAGAAAAGAAAGCATCTTCACCCGTTGATGTGTCTACTCAAAATGTTCACCTTCAAGAATCATCAAGCCAAAATTATGTGATGGATTTAGAGAATCTTCCTAGCGATCCGGGACTTCAACCTAAAATATTGAGCTATCCTCCGAACTCAATTGAACAGGTTCGTAGAGCTTATTTATTAAAAGGTCCATGTCAACCACATAATCATGTTTTTCCTCAAAAGGTAGATGGAAGTCGAAAACGTAAATTTGTTGCATCTTGGTTTGATGAATTTAAGGATTGGTTGGAGTATAGCATTACAAAAGATGCCTCATTTTGTTTGTATTGTTATCTTTTTTCAACGGGGATGAGTGAAAAGGGGCATGATGCTTTTATAACTGGGGGATTTAATGCGTGGAGAAAGAAAAAAAGGTTGAGGGATCATGTTGGAGATCATAATAGTGACCATAACAAGTGTAGATTGGCTTGTCAAGATTTGATGAATCGAGCTCAACACATTGAAGTGTCTTTCTCTAAAGTTTCAGAACAATCAAAAATTGATTATCGTTGTCGACTAAATGCATCTGTCATTTGCTTGCGTTATCTCACTAAGCAAGGATTAGCTTTTCGAGGCAATGATGAGTCTGAAGAATCATTAGATCGGGAACGTGGAATTTCATGGAGCTTCTCAAAGTTCTTTAATTGCTTCTTGTAATGAATAAATCCACAAAGTTGCTTTAAAAAATGCCCCTGAAAATCTCAAACTTACATCGCCAAAGATTCAAGAGGATATTATAAATGCAGCTGCAGTTGAGACTTCCAATGCTATCATTAATGATATTGGGGATGAATTTTTCTCCATATTAATTGATGAGTGCCGAGATGTTTCAGTCAAGGAGCAAATGGGGGTTGTTATACGTTATGTTAACAAGAGTGGTTGTGTTATTGAAAGCTTTCTTGGTCTTGTACATGTTAGTGACACATCAGTAACATCACTTGAGAAAGGCATTGATTCTTTGTTCTCCACTTATGACTTGAGTGTATCTAGTTTGAGAGGTCAAGGGTACGATGGGGCAAGTAATATGCGAGGTGAATTCAATGGGCTTAAAAGTTTGATATTGAGGAAGAATCCTAGTGCTTACTATGTTCATTATTTTGCTCATCAACTACAACTCACACTTGTTGCGGTTGCTAAGAAGAATGCAAGCATTGGTTCTTTTTTCAATATAATCACACATTTGTGTAATGTTGTTGGAGGGTCTTGTAAGCGTCGAGATCGATTTCGGGAGGATCAAATGAAGAGGATTGTCGAAGGGATCGCAAATGATGAAATTGAGATTAATTTGGAAAAGAATCAGAAATGACATTGAAAATACCTGGAGATACTCGTTGGAGTTTCTCATTACGGTACACTTATTAACCTGATGCATTTATATCCTTCTGTTATTGATATTCTTGAGTATGTTGGGGAGAGTGGTAATGATGATTCACAGAGGGATGAGGCATTGGATTTGCTTGATATTGTTAGTAAGTTTGAGTTTGTTTTTGTGCTACATTTGATGAAGAAAATTTTGGGAATTACACATGATTTGTCACAAGCTCTACAAAGAAAGGATCAAGAAATTGTTAATGCAATGAGTCTTGTGAAAGGAGCAAAAACTCGCTTTTCAATTAAATTAATGAGAGATAATGATTGGGATACTTTGTTAGATGAAGTTTTTAATTTCTCTAAAAAATATATGAGATAATTGTGATAAACATGAAAGATGTACATGTAGCCCGTGGAAGATCAAGGCGTGGAGTTGAAAAAATCACTAATCTTTATCATTACCGTGTTGAGCTCTTTTTATTATGTGATTGACTTTTATAACGCAAGCTCGGAGTTAGATCATCGTTTTGACCAAAGTGAACACGGAGTTGTTATTGTGTATGGCTTGTTTTGATCCGAGAGATTCATTTTCAAAGATTTGATAAAAATAAGCTACTTCGTCTTCTTAGAATTTTATCCGGCTGATTTCTCTAAAAATCAATGTAATAGACTTATTGGAACTTGAGAGTCAACTAGATAATTTTATTGTTGACATGCGTTTGGATGAAAGATTTTCTTCCGCTTGTAGGAATTTGAGGTCTTGCTCAGAAGATGGTTGCTACAAGAAAGCATTTTGTTTTTCCATTAGTCTACTTGTTTCTTAAGTTATCATTGGTCTTACCAGATTTGCCACAACAACCGTGGAAAGAGCATTTTTTAAATGTGAAACTTCGTCAAGAGTACACTCAAATCGAATGGGAGATGATTGTTGAATGATTGTTTGACTATTTACATTGAAAGGATGTTTTTCATAGAATTACTAACGAGGCTATCATGCAACGCTTTATGAACATGAAGTGTCGGAGAGGAATGCTATAATTTAGTTGTATTAAATATTAGTTTTTTAATGTTTATGTAATTATATTTAACATTTCAACTATATAAATATAGGTATTAGTTTATGTTCTTAATTTAAAATTTTATTTTTATTTTTTTAATTATTATTATTATTTTGGACCCCCTCTTCTTGAAAAATTATAATTGTCTGGTCCGCCAAAATCCTTCCCACAGCCCCCACCACCATGAGAGTTTTACCATTCTTCCTTCCGATGAGTCTACTAAAATGGAGTAGACTAATCTTTGGATTAGATGATAAAACTGTGCACAGTCCAAACTAACCTACACATTCCATCCAAATACGGGATGCAAAATAACATTCGAATAGAACGTGTCTTACAGATTCCAAATCGTTGGTACAAAACGGGCAATGAACGTTTGAGGCTTGTGGGAGTGCATTTCTTCTACTCAGATTCGTCATGGTTGGAATTCGTTCCCATAGTACACGCCAAGCATGGATACTCACTTTACTAGGCACCCAACTGTTCCATATTGCTGTGAATACTCTTCATTCCTCTTCCGATCCTTCATCGTCCAATAAAGAGACACTCGGTTGTATGTATGCATCGGATCGAGTAGATTTCGTTTGGTGAAAATCTCCATCTCTGTCTCATATATGAGACCGTCTTATACGAGTTTTTGTCATACATTTAATATTTTGAGACATTTAAAGAAAAAAAAATCATTATTATTATCGCAAATTCTCCTATAAAATGTGTTCATACAATGAAATTGATATTATTAGATTTATAAACTAATACAATTACTCTTATAAACAAATACTCATAACATAGGGCGAAAAGAGTAATAGATTCTTGAGGTCTTTGAGATTAAGCCGTTGAAGAGTCCAATTAATAATAAAACAAAAACTCGTATGAGGTGGTGACATGTATGAGACGAGATACAACCTAGTAAAAAATACTCCTCCTCTCCCGGTCAAGATGGCTTTTCTTAACTTGAAGACTTAACACACTTACTTTTTTTTGCTCGTGTTTTTGGACGTTTTGATCATGTAATAAGTTGTTTATTAATATTTGAAATAATAAAATGACTTTTAAGGTGGGATGTATGATGATGTTGCTATCTTTGATATGAAAGACTTAAAAAGTATGCTTTTATCTTTGTATAACCAAAAAACGATGAAGTTTCTTATTTATTTATTTGAAATAAATTATTTAATCCATCTATTGCATTAAATATGAATGAATGTTATATATGTTTATTGCAAACCCGTTCAATAAGATAAAAGAACCGTGATTACGTTGTAGTTAATTTGGTGATACCCGATCACTTCAAGATCAAATTAACCCCTCGTAATTAAGTACAAATTCACAACCTCAGGATGGAAATGAAAAGAACCATCATGAGAACTTAGGTTGAAGTGTGTCTAGACCCAGTTATTGGTCCAAGTCTTGACCAAACACATTAAAGGAAATCACACTTAAATTAAGATTTTATAGATGTGCGTTGAATGAGGACCTATTCATTCAAGAGGACAAATTCTTCGATGTGAATATACAAGAATTAGACCTCGGTGGTGTGTTATTTCTTAATCGTCACTTTAACTTAGACATGTTGTAGGATCGTAAAAATTATTATAACTTGAAAAGTTTTTTTACTTTATGATGAGAAGAGAAATATGTCAATGCGATTCGATTAATTTATATCTTGGACAATATTATTAATTACAACCATCGACGATTCTTTTACATTTAATCTTACACGAATCGCGGATAAATTAGTCGTCTTGTTTCTTAACTTGATTTGTCCCTCGTGGGCTCATATCCTTTATCATTTCAAATTTAATACGGAGCAAGTGGAAATTTATTTTCCAAGCATGGATAATAATGTTGAGATGTCTTTTGACTCTAAGGACAAATATATTAATTAATATAAAGCTTGTTAATTAATGGACTTAATTAATTAATGGACTAAGATAATCTTAAATGGATGGTGCAATATTAATTATGTAAAATAATGACCTTATGGGCTTGCCATGTTATATTCAAGTGAAATCGTAATATGGGTTAAGATGGATAGTTTGCAATATTAATTTTATAATTTATGGAGTAAATTAATATTAATGGACTTGAATACTATTTAAATTCCAAAATACTAAAGTTTCAAAATAGAAAGTCCATTTTCTTGAAAAAATATTATGGAAGATATGTATCTTAATTCTCCCATAAATTCAAGATCCCCAAATAAATTTCAAAATAAAGTCCAATTAATGAGAAAGAGAAAAAAATATTCTTGCTATATTTCCAAGAGATATTTTTCGAAAATTTCCTATAAATAGGATGATTAGTTCATTCCCAAGAAAAAAATAATATTAGAAAATATTGTCTTTATTTTCTTGTAGATATTTTATGGAAGAGATAATTATTATAGGAATACATAGTTATCCCATAAATTCAAGAAGTCAAATCTTTTACTCCTTTAGACTTGTAATTTTTGAAAATTATGAGGTAGAAGAGGATAAAAGAGATTTTTTCATGGAAAATTTAATTAAGGAGAAAATAATATAGAAGATATATTCAAGGAAAATTCTTGGAATATACAAGAAAAGATTTTCTTCCTTATATTTTTGACCTAAAATTTTGGTTTGACCACCTCCTCCCTTATTTATAGAGGATGAACTCTTTCATTCCCAAGAATCAATTCCACGTGTTGGAAATATTAGAAATCCAAGGAAATTGGTAGCAAAATATTTAATTTCTCTCCCATTAAAATCGTAATTAATTAATGGACTAACATAATCTTGAAATCTTCACATATGGATAATATGAGTTAAGATGATAGTTGATACTAATTTTTAGGGATATATTTGGGAAGAATAATATTTGTGTTGATTCATTCGTTTGATTCTTCAAGGGTTAGTAATTTAAGTAACTCCTATATTTTCGCATGTTTAGGATTTAAAATATTGTGAATTATGCAGAAGAGACGCGTGTTTATATTATTATGTTGAATTGATTTATGATTAATTCATGTTAAATCTTAACTGGCTTAATTTAAATATGTATTTAAATAATCAATGAATAATAGATCCCAAGACACCCGATTTTTCCCAACATATGATAGTCTTTACCACCTCTTCATCATTCATTTCTTAAAAATTACTTTTATCATTTCAAATAGTAATAAAAAACTCGACTTCGCTAAAAAAAGCGGGTTGATTCACCCGATTATTCAATGCTTGAATCTGCAAAGTCTTCCAGACGGATTATATTGAATTGATTTATGAGTAACATTTTTTAAAAAATATTAAATCGTCAATATAACTTAACTTCGCTTAAAATTACTTTATCATTTCAAATAAATCGCCAGCAAGAAAGTCTTCCTTAATGAGGAAGTAACATTTTTTTTTTTAAATATTAAATCGTCAACGCTAACTTCGCTGTTATAATATAAAAGATAAACACGTTCCATCAAAATTATAAGTAATGATGTGTCAATCAAACATATGACTTGCCTTAAACCCTAATGTGAATATTTGGCCATATGTTGTACGCATTTTCGATGTTTTGTAATCTTAAAATAAGTCTCTTGATAACAACGTGCAAACTAAACTGGTTGTTATAACAAAGTACCGCTAGATGTCCATATAAGTTATATCCAATCATACCTTAATCATCTAATTAAATATATTTGCTCTATAACTATATGGTTAGTCCTCGTATTTTGTACAATAAATTACTATAAATCGAAAAAAAATTAAAGCAACTAATCAAGTAACTGGTGGTCAGTGGCCACAATTGAGGAAACCTTAATAAGTTTTGTGTGGTGGAAATTGGAATATATACCACACTCTAGCTATTAACATCTGTATGTATACTAATATACCAATAAAGAAAAAAATAATGCTTGAAATTTAGGCTATTTTAAGAGGTGATAAGATATTTAAAAAGAATTTGGAAAATATATTATGATGGGAATATATATATTTTGTGATGGGAAAATGGGTTTTGGAAGCTGGTGAACACAAAAGTAAATTCACTCGCCCTCGTTACATGTGGGATGTCTAATATATTTAATTTCTGGTTGACATTTCTTTTCCAGTGGCCCATTTTTGCTCTTTTATTCATTTTCAGGGCTCCACTCACCCTAAATTATTCTAAAGTTGCACTGCCTTTCGGATAAATATCAGTCTTCTGATTTAATTTTACAGATTTTTTATAGTTTAATTTATTGCCATATGTATTCATAAATTTTAAGTGTTAACAGTCTCAGTTGAGGTAGATTAAGTGCTTGATTTAGAATACAAATATAATAATTAGAAGCACTTATTTTTTAAGTTGGTGAGATTCAACTTTTTTTAAAAATAAATATTTTTAGGGTGCAAGTTAAGGTTGAAAACATTTTCAAACATGCACAAAGAAAGAAGAATGGGCTTATAAATTCTGTATAATAACATTGTAAGAAAGAAATTACTAGAGTTTTTTATTATATTTGGAAATAGTATTTTTTGAAAGACAATCAATTACAATAGTTACCTAACATAATAAATTACAATAATTTCTTCTACCATCTAAGATACATAAGAACATCATTTCATCTCATTTGTGAATCGAACCACTGAATCATCATCACAAGGGACCAAAAACCGCAACTTTAAACCACAACCGCACCAAGCAATCGAACCAAGAATCCAACAACAGGGATCATCATCACCCCACAAGAGGGAACCACCACAAGAGAATAATATTCCTCTCCGTATTTTGAACCCTGACCCAGCCTCGGTGAAATTTCAATCACTGAAATTTATCCACGCTTGACTTGAAATAGTATTGAAAGTTGAAATTCCGACATTTTTTCTTGTTTGGAGGAATTTAATTAATTTCTAATATATACTATTAATCAAATTAACCCACACTTATTTTGAAGAATTTAGCGCACCAGATGATCATATCATATTATTCTTGATTTTTATTTTTGAAAAATAAAAATTTGAGTCTTTAACTCATCCGAAAATGAAATATTAATTTGTAATCAGTACTTCTTTGTCGCTCTTGAAAATAATTGAAATTTTAACTATTTAGCTATCATCACCTCATAATATATATTGTGGCACGCAAATGTCCTACCACGTACCATTTTGTATTTGAAGTGGGGTTTGAATTTCTTTATATCCCTTAATCTTATATAAAGAGTTCTATTTTTTCATTTCCAATTAAGTAAACTCAAAACAGAGAGCAACAGAGCCAAAACTACTTATTTTGATATGATATAATATCGTCTTTAATTCCTTTTAAAAAAAAAAATCGTCTTGAATATAAAGATCTATTTTTATGTTTAAATTAGTCAAGGCCTCGAGGTCATCCCACTATACGATGCGCTTTTATTTTTATTTGACAACTAAAGATCAATTCAAGATTTAATTATGTCGTTCAATTTCATTTTTTTTATTATTCTTCATTTTATACTCGTTTGTCAAATTAAGGGCACTTTTAGCTAAATTTATTTTAAATATCTTATAAGTTGTTTTAAGAGCTTATAAGATGTAACTTTTAAATAACTTATAAGTTGTTAAAGTGTTTGGCTAATACAATTTATAAGTTCTTTAATGATTTTTTAAAAATATACATTTTTATTATATAATATAATTTATTTTTTTAATATAATTTTTTCTTTTGAAACTAATTTATTTTTCAAAATATTTTGTTTTCAAAAAAAAAAAATCGAAAATAATTTTTTTTTTCCGAAAATAGTTTTTTTCCTGTAAAATGTAAATAACTTTTTTTTTCGAAAATAAATATTTTTTTCTGAAAATATTTTTTTTTCGAAAATAATTTTTTTTTTTTAAAGATAATTTTTTCTGAACATATATTTTTTAAATAATGTTTTTTCGAAAATAATTTTTTTCTGGAAATAAAATTTTTTCTAATTTTTTTTTCCAAAGAAAACGGGATGGGTTGGGTTGAATTCGGGCCGAGTTTGGATTGAAATGTGTTGAGATAGGATAGAATTTATATTATTTTTTGTAAAATAAATTGGGATATCACAATTTGTTTTTTTTGAACTTATAAGCTCTAAAGAGCTTTTTCTAAGATTTTATAAGATGTTAAACATCTTATTTTACCAAATAAAATTCAGGAGCTATTTTAAAGAACTTATAAACTGTATCAAACGCGCTCTAAATAGTAAACCTTATATAGTCAGGACAATGATATCAAATCATTAGTACTCAAAGTACTCAAATTGTTTCAGGATATGTCTAATTGGTGTTTTAAGTGACTTATAAAATTTTTAAAATTTTAAAATTCTAATAAATAATGTGTGTTATTTTTGGTATTTTTGAGTATGAAGATATAATTTTTTATATAAAAAAATATAAGAATGAGTGTTGTTGTATTATTATATTGTAGGTGGATGAATTTTACGTCAAATTAATATATAAAAGTAAATGATATTGTATTATTATATTATTATTAAAAAAATTGTAATAATTAAATTATTAAAAAAAAAGTTTTTAGATTGATAAGGGTGACTTTTTAAAATCAATTTATAAAATTTTAAAATGAAATTGATATAAAATTTTAAAACACAAATTTAAGTTTACAAAATTCAAAGTAAACATGGCTTTATGGTTTATTTGGAACAAATGTTCCCATTCATTCATTCCCGTAATACAAATGAGCTAAAACCTGTCAAAAAAATAAATAAATTCAGATGAGCTAAATATAAATTATTAAAAAAATGTCAATTCAGGATTTGAAAGATGACTCACACATTTTAAGACCATGTTTGACACTTATATTTCATGTCCTTATTTTTTTATTTTTAGGGTTCAGAGTTTAGAATTCATGGTTTAGAGTTTAGGATTTACGTTTCAGGGTTTAGGGTTTAGTGATAAACATGATCTTAAAATGTGTAGACCTCGAATTGATAGTTTCTATCTTTCATACCCTATATTATTCCTATATATTTTTTAAAATATTTACGTTTTAAATAATTTTAATACACTTATTTTAATTCAATTTTAAAAATATCCAATATGTACTGGTTGCCTATCCAAAGAAGAGCCACAAAACGGTCAACCGCCTATCCATATTAAATTTCCATTCCAGACAAATTCTATGCTCCCCCGTGAAAAATCACCCCTCCACTAAAACGTCGACGCGTGGCAGCCACTCTATGGCAAGTACAGCCCTTGATATGTAAACGCGCGAGTGCGGCAAAGCAAAGGCAAAAAAGTAAGAGAAAAAGCGATGGTGCCGTTGTCTGACATCGACCCGCCACGTGTCCTTGCCTCTCTTTCAATTTGAGCCACAAAATCCCATCGATTTCTCGATCGTTCCACTGGAAATACCCCTCGGAGTTGCATTTATTTACGCTTTAGCCCGATGATGTGGCGCCCATACACTTTCTTCTCCTCATTAAACCAACCCGAAATAAACATTTTTCTTCGCTTCACAATTTCCTCTTTGTCTCTTTGCACAGTGTTATATATTCCTTTTTGCCCTCTGCGCTTGTTCCTACCTGAAACAAAGAAGAACCTCTGATTCTTTCTTCTTTTCGTTCCAATCTCTGTTTGATCATTGGTTTCAGATAAGATCCAGTGTTTGAGGTGTTTTTATCCAATTTCAGCTACTTTTTGTGTGTGATTCAACCCCTATTTCTCGATTTTTTACCTAATTTTGTCGCCTGGCCTAGTTTCTGAACCTCTGTTCCACCATTTTTTCCTCCAAATCGAGGAGTTCGTTCACTGAAGTTTTGATTTTGAGAGCGCTGGTTTGCCTTTTTCTGGTTAAATTTGAGGTTGGAGATGTTTGGTTTTTTTGGGATCAAGAGGAGTTCCTTGTGTAATTTGTAAAAGACTTTCTATTTTTGGGATCGAGAGGTTTCGCAGCTGAAAAAAATTGGGGATTGCTGATGGATTCTGCAGTTATGGTTGAACAGGTGAGCTTTATCTCTCTAACTTTTGTACTTGATTTTGATTCTAGGTTGAATTATTAGGGCACCATGATTATGTTTATAGGATTAGGAACAAAAAGATGAGAAAGACAGAATGATTATGCTTTGTAGTTATGGTGAACTTTTATGGGATGTAATCTGGGCTTTGTTTAATTACAAATAAGGAATAATCATGAATAAATGGTAACTGTTTGTTTGTCAGGAAGAGTGCTAATTATAATTCGTGAACTGAGTCCCTGAATATAGATAGATGTTTTACAAAGATTGATATTATGTTCCAGCTTACTTTATAACCACTGTATTCATCTTTGCTATAATTTGTGTCCTTTCAAATTTTTTGGAGGATGTTTAATTACTTTAAGTGCATAATTTGTTTTCTGTAAGATGTTCAGGTTGTAGTTCTAATCTGCTTTATGGTAGTTGTTAAAAATGTCTCTGTGATTCATTTTGTGAACTTAAAGCAAAGAGATCGGAGATGAATCAGATGATGATGTTAAAGAGAGTTTGAGAAATGAAATAACTATGATTAATGTTACTAATTTACCAAATGTTGTGGATTAAACCTTGTGTTGGACTTTGTTGATATACATTTTAATTTTGTGCATCAGACTGAAAACCGATCTGCTATCGAAAATTCCGTTCTTGATTTTGGATTTTCAACTGCAGGAACTACATGGATGCATTATGTCGGGCTCTCCTTCACCTACAAACGACAATATTTTGTTAGATTTAGGCGCTGCAACTGTTGAGGATATCCAGATGAAAGAACAGTCGATCCTCGGGGATGACTTCGCTCCAAAGGTATATACACATACTCAATTAATAGTTATTGATATTGAAATAGCTTTGATTCAATCATTAAACTTATCTCTATATTTGGCCTTTTTTTCCCTTATGGTTAGGTGAGGAAGCCGTATACAATTACTAAACAAAGAGAAAGATGGACAGAAGAAGAGCATAAAAAGTTTCTCGAGGCATTGAAACTTTACGGTCGGGCATGGAGGAGAATTGAAGGTATTTAGTTGATACACATCGATTTTTTCATGAGACTATCTTGTTCTATTCGATGTATATTAATTGTATTTCGTTCTTGCAATTTTCCAGAGCATGTGGGTACCAAAACTGCGGTTCAAATTCGAAGCCATGCTCAGAAGTTTTTCTCCAAGGTTTTATGCTCTTAAGTTATATCTATATATCGCCTTTTTAAGTAAGTCATATCTTTTATGACACCAAGGCGTGCAATTTATTTATGGAAACTTGATCATAGCAATTATATTGATAAGTGAACATCGTATGTGTATGTATAGGTTGTTCGTGAGACTAATACTGGTGATGGAAACCCTGCTAAGCCAATTGAAATTCCACCTCCCCGTCCTAAAAGGAAACCAATGCACCCCTATCCTCGTAAGATGGTTTCACCAGTCAAAACCGGAATCTTGATACCTAAGAAACCGAATATGATGAGCCTAGAGAACCAGTCACCTACATCCGTGTTATCCAATGTGGGTTCAGATTTATCTGGCGGGCACGATTCTTGCATTATACCTGATGGCAGCCCATCATCATTTTCATCAGATCCTGCTCTCAATCCTAGAAATGTTTTCAGCTCAGATGAAAATTCGTGTACAGATGAAGATATTCCTCTGGTACTAGCTCATTTCTTTCTAGATGCTTGGTATTGCATTCTTTTTATATGATCTACGTTGTTCTTAGCTAACTAAGTTAACTGAACAGGACTTGGATATTCCATCTCCAAACACGCCCTATGTTAAACGAGATCTGATCGAATCAGCTACACAAAGCTTGAAGCTGTTCGGTAAGACCTTACTAGTCGATCTTAATGAACAATCTTGTTCCACTGAAGAAACTTGCAACCCCAAAAGGGAGAATACTCGTTTTTTTCCTTTGAGAGTTGTGCCTGTAAAATTACCCACGAGTCCTTCGGAGGATCTCCTTACCATGTTTTCCGATAGATTGCCTATGCTAGTCCACACCACTCCTGAAATAAAAAGTGATATTGATGAACAGCAGGAGGGATTCCCTTTTCTTTGGCTAACTCTTCGTAGTAATGGTGATTTGTCTCCAGAGGTGCTTAGTCCTACTCCGGTCAAAGCTCGATCGTTGTACGCTAAGCAGGAAAAGTTGGACAGTGATGAACAGAAGGAGGGATCTTCAAGTGGTTCAAATACTGATATAGTTGGAGATAAGAACTGGGACATTGACAGCTGTCCTCCATCACGAAAAGGGAAGGACGAGACAATGTTCTCGTCTTACAAGCTAAGTAAGAGAACCTCCGCCACCTCTTCAAAAAGCAGGAGAGGCTTTGTTCCGTACAAGAGATGTTTTGCTGAGCAGGTTTCCTCGACAGAAGTAGTCGAAGAGAGGGAGAAACAGAGGATTCGTCTCTGTTTGTAGTTAGTCGTAAGTTTGTTGATGATGAAGATGATCGAGGCTCGATGACTATTAACCTGTAGCAGTCGGATTGTTCGAGGGGGCCCGGTAAATTACGTCGGACTTATCTGGTATTTGGTCTCCTCGTATGTGTCAGTAAATTTTTGGAATCCTTGTTATGATATGCAAGAAGCTGTTAGCTTTTGCATTGTAATTTTACCTTGTCAAGTAACTGTGAATTTTGTGAGGACTCTTCAGTGCTCTTTGTAAATGATTGTGTAATTAGGTTAAGAGGAGCTTGAAATCAACAAGTTTTTCTCAGCTTAAAAGAGTTGCTACCTTTCTTCATTGCCGTTATTTTGGGGTTCAATGCCATGTAAATTATAATGTGGCAAAGAGCCAACTCCATTTATAATTCCAGTTATTATTCGTAGTTTCTGTTTCACCATCGATCTAACATTACATTAGAACACATGAATTTCCTAATTTTCTTTTTGTGTACGTGTGATATTGATTTTATTGATATGGATTTTCGGGAAGTGAAATAAGATGGCTTAAAAATTAAAGCAGAATTATAAGATATACTCTCTCCGTCCCAATCATAATGACATTTTTACTGTTCATAAGAATTTAGTGGAATAGTGATAAAGTGATAAAGTGGTGGGGTAGAAAGAATTGTTTATTAATATTTTATATGATAAAGTGATAAAGTGATGAGTAATTGGGGGCAGAAACTGTTATTTATTAATATTTTATATGATAAAGTGATAAAGTAATAAAGTGTGTAAGTAACTTTACCATTATGATTGTGACAAAAATATGGAGTACTTTTCCATTATGATTGAGACGGAGGGAGTACAAATTTGTATTATATCATGAATATTGTCAGAATAAAGTTTTGTATACATCAGGTTATTGTATACATCGGGTGTGTATTGTCTAACAAAAATAAATTTGTTAAGCGTGTACTTGTTTTAATTGAAAAATGTAGTATTAGTTTAAATTGCTTGCAGTTTTCAATTAAAACAACTGCATATACAAAAGATGCATTTAAATTGTATTATGCATTTATCTAACACCAGTTAATTCTTTTGAGTTATACTCGTGCTAGTATACGCAGCTAAGACATTAATCATAGTCACTGAGGTCTCAATCTAATTAAACGATAGTTAAATAAATTAAACTCTTGCACTTTCTCTGCGTTATCTTCACTATAAATTTGTAATTCGATGATTTGTAGTTAGAGAAATCGCTCGAGGAAAAAATAATTATCAATATAAATAAATAAGATTAATGTATTAAATATGATCATAAAATTTATGGGTTTTATATTGATAATTTTATGTAGTAAAGTTTCAAATGGATAATTTTCTGAGTGTAGTGCATTTCCATTCACTAGATAACGGTGCTCTCACTCAGACACGTTCACAAGAAAATAATAACCAAACATCAATAAAATTATCCTAAAATTTCGCTTCAAAATTTGTGGGTTTGTAATTGTATGTGTGGATCTCAATATTTTAACACAAGATCAAAGTCAAGATTGAGAAAAATTAGTTGAATACAGATTTATTTCTCGGATCTCCCTTCCTTACAAACCTAAATTTTTTTTTTTTAATTTTTCAACAACAACAAATATTTTATTTTTATATTAACTTTACATTTTTGAGAGATTAATACACTTTCTCTATATAAAAAAAAAATTGTCTCTTCAGCATGAAAAACACTTTAGTACGAATACTCATAAAAAATTAATACAAATTAAATTTGTGCAATTACAATCATGCATTGCACGAGTTCAATTATTATTGTATATAATATACATTAATATTCACGTCATCCAGTTTTATCTTAATGGTTCAACCGGTCAAACCAGTGTAACTAAATAACTCAAACTCTCAAACAATGTAATAATTTTTTTCACACTCTTAATAGGAACCAAGTGCAACCTACTCAAGTTAATTAGTTGCTAGATACATCACAATTAACACTATTCCTAACACCAATAAGATGCTTAAACATAGCCATTTGATTATGCTACATAAGATCATGGGAAGGGGATTTGGAACAAGAAAAATGAAACGTGGTCGAAAAATTGGTACTACCCACCTGACACCACCAAAAATTTCAGGGTGCCTTATCAAACGGCTTTGTATCATTGTAGCAAATATCCCAAACAGAGTCCATCGCCAACTTTGTCATATACTTTGTGCAGCGCAACGTGGTCCGCTAACCGACTTTGTTGCCATTCGTCTCACACACTCCTTCAAAGAATGAAAGAAAGGAGTAATGCAATGTAGACATAAAACACAAGTAATAAGAGTAAGAAACTCACTGGCTCTTGGCCTCGAAAATTATGGTGACCGCGAAAATACTCCCTCACATAGTGGCAATCGCTACTTAGACGATAAGCTCGAATCTGCATGATTTGCAATGAATGATGATCAGAAGAATGAAAGACAAACGAACAAGATCAAGATGGATGATAGCATACCTCAGGATGATAACAATCATCCAAATTGAAAATTTTAGCACGACAATCATCATACACATGAATGAGCTCGTGGGTAATCGATTGTCTCACGTCATCTTGGGATCTCAAATAATTACAACATAATACTATCTACAACCAATTAACCAAAAGAGTGAAAAATAAGAAGAAAAAAAAACACTTCATCTCCTTCAAGTCTCACGATCTATTTATTCTTTGCACAACATTCATACTTGCAGATTTCAGAAATTATAATATTTTACTATAAACTAAATTTAATGAATTTCCCTGAAAATTAGATACTAAAATTGTGTGGACAATTAATTAATTAATTACAGTATACTACTATCTACAACGAAATAACCAAAACAATGAAAAAATAAAAAAAAATAAAAAAACCAACACTTTCATCTCCTTCAACTCTCACAATTTCTATATAAAATTCAAACTTGCAGACTTAGAAATTACAACATTATATAATCCAAAATCAATCAAGTTCTCTGAAAATTAGAAAATTAGATAAAATGAACTTACCTCTTTACCGGGAATGTAACCGGCACTAAAGGGCCTGGCGCAACGGACGGCGTTGATGAATTTATGGGGATTGATGGGGCATCCAGATTTCTCTAATTGCTCAATTATAAACTTCACATTTGGATCTGCAAATTAAATCAATCTCAATCAATTTGGGGGAAATGAGAAGAAGATGTGAAACACCAAATATAAGAAGAAGGTGATTAAACAAAATTACTTTGCATAGCTTTTTGAATCTTTCGGCGGCATTCCAGCTTGTCCATTCCGCCGTGACGGCGGCCATCGGAGCCATTCCTGGCATCCAGCATAAGCTTGAAAAAGGTTAGTACGTCGCCCATTATCCTGACTTCAAATGCAAATGCAAATGCAAATGCAAATGCAAATGCAAGGGAATAAATATTGTTAAGTTAAAAGAATAAATATTGTAAATAATGGTACATGTTATGGGCTCCTATTTGTGATTTTATATTTGGGTATTGCGTTTATCTAATTACTAGTCCGTATATCCCAAGGTTGAAATAATTTTGATGTTATAAAAAAAATTCAAATATTTTGATTTATTTATTATAAAAAAATTCGTAATTCGAAAAGAATATTATGATAATTAATAGATATATAGTAAATTTCTTTTTTTAAAAAAAAATAGATATATAGTAAATAAGAATTTTGGAAAAAACAAATCTTGTTTAGATATAATTAGCTATAACTCTTTAAAATCCTTCATAAAATTTTGAAAAATATTTATATAGCAAATCTTGCATAGATATAATTAGCTATAACTCTTTAAAAATTTGGTTAAAATCAAACATTCTATTGAACAAAGATAATTAATTAAAAATCAAGAAAATAAAGTCATTAAATCAAAATCTATGTATGTGTGTGTATATATATCTCTAAAAAAAAGCAGGAAACAACAAAAGAACCCCAACAATACATGATTAAATAAACAAATTTGCCTCCAGAAGAAGATTTGAAGACTATTGTGAGTTTCAATTAAACATGCAATTACAATTTCGCACATCTGCAAAAATTTGAACAAAATTAAACAGTTTAATTAAGTGATCTACATAATCGAATAAGAATATCTCATTGTAAATTAATAAAATTATATTACAATTTACGTCTAAAACTCAAATATTTACCTCAATACTCCATGCAATACATAAAACAAAATAAGATTAACAAATTCATCAAATTAAATTTAAAATGTGTATTTTTAAATTAGATATGATAAACAAAATAAAAAATTAACTCAAATTACTTACCTCAATACCTCAATACTCTCTGCAATATACAAAATAAAATAAAATTGTCAAATTCATCAAATTAAATTGAAAAATCTGCATTACAAAACAAAATCGGAACAACATTAGATTAATAAATTCTTCAAATTATAAAAAAAAAATCCTAGAGAAAAGGTCTCATAGGAACATTGTTGGGGAATTAATTGTCCGGATCTATTCGGGATGAATATTTAAATACAAATTTAATTCTAACAATTATTACTAGCATGAATTAACCCATATTAATTCAAATAATAATTTCAACAACAAATCATGCATATAAACAACTCACGTAAATCCTACGCATGCGGAAATACTACGAGTTTATGTGAACGTACCTCTTGGAATGACAATGGTCTTGTATGTGAAAACACACCAAAAGTCCTTCCTAAGTATTCCCACGTCCTTGCTCGACAATCCGGTGGAAGGACACTCGCGAACAATTAACAAAAGGAAAAAATAAACTTTGTTGCACCACTTTCGTGGATTTGCTAATTTTTTCAGCACATGGAATTGCACTTGGGAATGAAAGAATCATCCCCTATTTATAGATGAGTTGTGGTCGAATTTTTAGGGGAAAAAACAATGTGGAAAAATATTTTCTTGATCTCCAAGAAATCTTGAATATATCTCCTATATTCTTTTCCCCATAATTAAAATATTCCACAAAAATCCCACCACATCATGTTATGGTATATTTTTCGAAAAAAGAGGGAACAAGAATCCAAGATTTGGATCTTCTTGAATTTATGAGATATTCTTGTATTTCAAGAAATACATATCTTCCATAATATATTTTCAAGAAAATCAAGAAAATCTTTCTTGTCCTTTATTCTTCAAAAATTTCGAAACTTGCTATATCAATAACCAAGTGGGAGATTTCTTGAATTTAATGAGATAATCTTGTATTCCAAGAATACATATCTTCATTCCATAACAAAATTCAAAGAAATTTTTTCTCCCCTTTTATCCATAAATTTCGAAAAATACAAGGAAAAATAGGCAACAAATTTATTTTATTTTTAAACACCTTTTTCAATTATTGAACTTTATCTTGGGCTACTTGGGGGGCCTTTATGAGAATTAAGATTGGACCTTCCAATGGACCTTGAATTATCAATATTGAGCCACAATATTATTCAAGCCCATAAATATTAATTAATCCCACTACATAATTAATATTGCACTATCCATCTTAACCCATATTACAGTTAATATGGCTCTCAGTTATTATTTCCCGTGTTTAAGATTATCTAGCTCATTAATTAATTCAAGCCACTGAAATAGCTTTCCATTAATTAATATCTTTTATCCTTGGTAAAGGAACGGTTCAACATTATTATCCATACCGGAAACTAGTTCCACTTGCAAGATTTGGTATGATAAAACTTATGAACCTCCCAAGGGGGCAAATCGAACAAGCGTACTTGCACACGATTCTCCGTATTAAATCTTAGCAATCGCATGTGACCAATAATATTGCCCAAGATATAGGGTATTGAATCTCACTGATTCTCTTCCCTTAATAAGTCAAAGCAATAGTCACTAACCACACACAATCTTATTTAAGGGACGAAGATTAAGAAATAACTAACCACTGAGGTCTAATTCTTCCCAGTTCAGTTCTGAAGAATTTATCCTCCTGTAGGTCCTCTTCAATGCATAAGTCATGCACTAGTGTAATCTCTTGGTCAAGACAAATCAATCTGAGCCTTACACTACAACCTTTCACGATGGATTGTTCATTTCCATCTAGGTCGTGAATGGTGTACTTTTAGTTACAAGGAACTGTTAATTTTATCTTCTATGATCTTGGTATCACTAAATTAACTACAATGTAACACGTACTATTTAATGAACGGTTATGCAGTAAATATATGTAACATTCAATCATATTTAAAGCATCGATGATAAACAATTTATTTCAAAAATAAATCCGAAATTGATTAGTCCGATTATACAAAGTAAAAGCATATTTTCCAAAGATAATCCCAACAATCTCCCCACTTATACTCAAAGTCCGCTTTTAAGTATACATCAAAGATGTGTCTCGTGTAAGACGTGACAACTAATGCCACCTACACGAACCTAATAATGTCTCCCACTTATACTCAAAGCAGATTGACAATGGTCTTGACACCCATTCCTTTCACATGTCTCTCGAATGTATTCAGAGGACCAGCACTTTTGTGAATGGATCGGCCTAGGTCATCATCCCACACGATCTTTAAGCCACCTTATATCTCCTCTCTTAACTATTTCTCGCCTAAGATTCCTTTCCTTCAAAGGTGTGCTTGTTTGACTCGTGGACTCTTGGTTCCTCAATTTGGTAAATCGCCCCTAGCAAATATTGCTAGACAAATTCGAAACTTCATCCAAGTCCACTAAGAATGTCTAGAGCCAAACGTTCTTTCACCGCTTCACAAGTTAGCCTACTTACCCGGCCTATGGGTTGAGTTAGTGATGCATTTCGCTTCACACTCGTCCCATTTCATGGCTACACTTCCCAAATGAAAACACACTAACCGAGGTAGATAGTTTCGAATCTAAGTCCGATTGGAAATCCGAAATCCGCGGTAGCCGATGGGGACTAGACTATCGGATCGATAAACCAACATTCTATCTCGAGTTCTTTTCGATACTTGAATGTTTTTTACAAATTGTCCGATGTTTCTTCCCCGGTTACTCGATATCTTGCCACCATGCCAATAAAGCAGCGATATATCCGGTCTTGTACACAACATTGCATACATAAGGCTTCCGAAACCAAGCATAAAGAATGCCTCTCATGTCATCTATCTCTCAGGTGTCTTAGGGCACATTTTCTTGGATAGATGGATTCCATGCCCGAAAAGGTACGAAGCCTTTCTTGGAATCTCAGATGTTGAATCGTTTCAAGATTAATGTCTATGTATGAAGCTTGCGATAAGCCTATCATCCTTTTCTTGCGATCTTGAGTGATTTTGATCCCAATGATGTGCCCGGCTTTCCCTAAGTCCTTCATATCAAACTATTTTGAAAGTCATGCCCTTACGTCTGATAACACCTTTACATCGTTTCCGATGAGCAGAATGTCATCTACGTACAGTACTAAGAATACCAATGCAGTTCTGACACGCTTTTTATACACACAACTCTCGAACTCATTTTGATCAAACCCGTAAGACTTTATAACATGATTAAAACATTGGTTCCAAGCTCTGGATGCCTGTTTGAGTCCGTAAATGGACTTCATGAGCTTACAAACTAGGTGTTCTTGGCCCTTTTCAATGAAGTCTTGGGGTTGTTGCATATAGATATCCTCATCAAGACTTCTTGAATTAAGAAAAGTTGTCTTGACATCCATTTGCTAGATATCAAAATCGAGATCTTGTGACTATCGACAAGAGAATCCGGATGGACTTAAGCATTGCTTCATGCGTGAAAAGGTTTCCTCATAATCGATCCTTCTTTCCGAGTATAACCTTTCGCCACAAGCCTTTCGCTTGAAGGTTTCCACCTTCCCGTCCGGTCCCTCTTTCTCTTGTATACCCACTGGCAACCAATAGGTTTGACCCCATTAAGTGGTTCGACTAGCTCCCACACTCTGTTATGATCCATAGACCCCATTTATGCTTTCATTGCCTTTTGCCAAGAACCGCATCCTTATCTTGGATCGCCTTCATCGATGTCCCATGGGTCTCGATTCATCTTGTCCCGAATCAAGTCCGATGACTCTCCTATCCCCATGAATCTCTCGGTCGTCTCACAACCCTCCCACTACGACGAGGGCTCCGATTGTGAAAGTGTGTCGCTTTGGTATATCATCTTGTACAGTTAGCAATGAGGTTAACCCCTTATCTCACTTAAGGTAATCTCACTTCGGTCTTCTTTCGCTCATATAGTCTTCCTCCAAAAATCTAAAGTGGGTGTTTATGACCACCTTTTGATCTTTGGGACCATAAAACATACACCCTTTTTGTTCCTCGGGGTATCCTATAAACAAATTTTAATTCCGATCGAGGATCCAATTTCCTCTTCCTTGTCCAACACGTGGGCGGACACCCCCAAATTCTCATGTGTCTCATACTAGGCTTGACCGTCCACAATTCTTTGGGAGTTTTGGGAACCGATTTGATGGCACCAAGTTCGAGAATGTAAGCCGTTGTTTCCAAGGCATGACCCCGAATCGACTTGGGAAGATCCGCGATAACACATCATTGATCTAACCATTTCCAAAAGAGTTACTTTTTTTTCGCTCTGCAATCCCGCTTTTGTTGAGGGGTTCCGGTGCGATCGGTTTGGGATGCAATCCTTTCATCCGAACAATTAGTTCAAAACTCATCATTTGAGGTACTCGCCTCCACGATCGGATAGTAGAAACTGATGATACGCTTTTCCCTATGATTATCTCGCTTGAGCCTTAAATTCTTTGAATTTCTCAAAGGTCTCAGATTTATGCTTCATAAGGAAAATATAATCGTACCTCGAGTAGTCATCAAAAAAAATGACGAAATACTCGTAACCTCCTCTTGTCATGGTTGACATTGGACCACATACGTCATGTGAACAATTTCTAACACTTCTTTGGCTCTATTCCTTGGCTCAATGCCCTCTTGGTCATTTTTACCCTTCAAACATGATTCGCGATGTTGAATCGGTTCAACTTGGAGAGACTCCAATTGACCATCTTTCACCAACCTTTTGATTATCGTTGGATTAATATGTCCCAATCTTAGATGCCATAGAAGTGTTTCGTTCACATCGATGAATGTTTTCTTTTACCTAAATAGTTGATGTGTTATAGAATGCATTTAAGTGAAGGTGTGCATGATTAATTGTATAGAGATTACTTGACAACGTTCCATGACGATAAATTTATCATAAAGAGAAATGGTAACGACTTTATCAAAAATAACGAATATCCATCAAGGTAAAGTTTAGAAACCAAAATCAAGTTCTTTCTAAAATTCGAACGTAAAGTACATCTCTTAAAATTAAAACTCGTCTTCAAAAGACAAGTGCACTTCTCCCATCAAGCTCACCGCCACTCTCGTGGCATCGCCCGATGTGATGAGGATCTCCTCCCACTAAGTTGTTTCGTCCGCTTGAACCCCTCAGAAATTGAAACATACATGATCGGTGATCCCGTATCCACCACCCATAAATGGGAGGCATACGCCGCTAAGCAAGTTTCAACAACTAAAGGCGTGAGAATTACCTTTTTTTCCATTCCTTTTGGGATTGGAACAGACCTCCAATGTCCTCTCTCACATCACTTGAAGCACCTCCCCAGCCGGGCTTGCTCACTCCTCCACCTCCCTTCACCTTTTCTTTACCTTTGGCAACACTTGAGTTCACTTGCACCGCGGCTCTTGTCCTTTTTTGTTCTTACCACCCTTGGACTAGAAGAAGAAGGTCCATTTGCCACCAAGACTTGGCTCTTTCCCCCAATATCGCCTCCTCCGAAACCAAAGCTTGCAATAGATCGCATCGAGAACTTTTGATTATTCATCCGATAGTTCAACTTGAACTGCTCAAAACTTTTCGGGCAGAGAATCGAGCACCAAATCAATTTGGGTCTCGATGTCGATTCGGTGCCAAGTACCTCAAGTTTGTTAAGGTGAGCCATCATCCGAGAACGTGCTCCCTTTACGCGTTCCTCCACCATTTTCATAGAGAAGCAAGTCCTCATGGTGATCCGACGCCAGCCACGGTTACGATGTTGAAACATTGCTTTAAGACTAGTCATGATGTCTCACAATGGTCTCAACGCTCGGTGTTGGTGTTGTTGCAACACATCCGACATTGAAGCCAATATGGTACACTTTGCCATTTCGTTGAACGCCTCCCAACAAGATACTTTTTCTTAACCGATTTACTTGACTCGTCATTTGGCTTTTCGGTTTAGGTGTAGTGAGAACCCGATTATGACTTTGTGCGCATGAGGACAATAGTAAGTTTATGACTCCAATCAACAAAGTTTTCACCAAGAAGCAAATTGTCTTTAAGTATATTGAATAATGGATTAAAAGGTTGCGACATCTTTGAATCGAAATAAATAATAATATGCATAAGCATAAATATATCACAAAATTCGATCACATGTTTCATATTAAAATCTCCAAAAAATATGAACATGCATCACCAACATCTCAAAAAATGTTTTAAATAAGTCACGCAAGGGTGGGTCATTATTTAAACACATTCATTTAACGATTACAAACAAGAACACTTACAAACCTTTAATATCCAGATTAATAGTTGGCTCCCACTGACCAATATAAAATTGACAGGGGACTTGGGGAAGTATATGCATATCAATTTTATACCTAAGTAATAACCATGATTAAATACATAATTATTATTTCGCTTTGAATGAGCCTCGTGGGGAGGGTCATCGTCGCCACTAGTAATAATCCACAATCATCCGTTAGGAATTTATTCATGTGAAAGCTATCTTTTGACCGTCCCGTGGGGGGAATTTCTCCAAAAGAATTCACAAATAAATAAATCATGGAGGTCAATAATTAATTCAATTTTATTATCCAGAATAAAATTGTCAATTAATTGTTTAAACATACTTAGTAATTTTCGAAAGTGAGATTTTTCAAAACATTTTCTCATGCATCGCAAATTTAAACACAATTTAAATAAGCATAAATAATGCATAAACATCAAGACAAAAATTAAACATATTGGGCACATTTATCCAATTGTCATGGTTAATTTTGTCATGTCTTTGATCTTAAAATCGTCTTCATAGACTTCATCGCTTCATCTCAAAAAGCTCCCACTTGACCGCTTAAAAAAAAATGTCTTGTCAAGCCACGTCATCGACCATTTCATGGTCGGAGTTCCCGCCAAAGACTCCCAAGCCGTGTCGAATGGCACTTTCGTCTTGCGGCGCCGAAGTGCTTCCAAGACGCCGGCGACGCCGCCCACGACGCATCGGGCGCGTCGAAAGCCGTCGGCATCGATCGGCTTCGTCACATCGCCATACCCGCCATCAAGGTTCGTCGGATCCGTGCTTCGGTCCCCTCGGCCTATGCCTGTCGCCGCCCAAGCGTCCACGTCATGTTTTCTCCTCGCAGACGTTCGAGGCTGACGACGCCGCGCCTTTCGCGGTTCGGATCCCGCCCTTTTAATTCTTCATTTTCACCTCCGCTTTTCCGATCCGGTTATAATTTATTTACAAAATAAATAAACCTAGATCTAGAAGTAGTCTATTACATTGATCAAATCAAACAAATACTAATCTACTCGTGGATTTTCTCACTAGGCAAAAAATCGAATCCGAACGAATCAATTAAAAAACCACAATTTATATGCATGCTTAAATTAAACACATTAAATTCCATGACAATTGGATACGTGCAAAAAAGATCTAGCAATTCTACTATCCAATTTCAAAATTTAATGACAGCGAATTAAATTACAATTTAAAATTACCGAGGCTCTGATACCAGTTGTTGGGTAATTAATTGCCCGGATCTATTCGGGATGAATATTTAAATACAAATTTAATTCTTGACAATTATTACTAGCATGAATTAACCCATATTAATTCAAATAATAATTCAACAACAAATCATGCATATAAACAATTCACGAAATCCTACGACGAAATACTACGAGTTTACGTGAACTTACCTCTTGGAATGGCAATGGTCTTGTATATGAAAACACACCAAAAGTCATTCCCAAGTATTCCTTAGTCCTTGCTCAACAATCCGGTGGAAGGATACTCGCGAACAATTAACAAAAGGAAAAATAAACTTTGTTGCACCACTTTTGTGGATTTACTAATTTTTCCAGCACATGGAATTGCACTTGGGAATGAAAGAATCATCCCCTATTTATAGATGGGGTGGTGGGCGATTTTTAGGGAAGAAAAACAATGTGGGAAAATCTTTTCTTGATCTCCAAGAAATCTTGAATATATCTCATATATTCTTTTCCCCATAATTAAAATATTCCACAAAAATCCCACCTCATCATGTTATGGAAAATTTTCGAAAATTTAGGGACAAGATTCCAAGATTTGGATCTTTTTGAATTTATGAGATATACTTGTACTTCAAGAAATACATATCTTCCATAATATATTTTCAAGAAAATCAAGAAAATCTTTCTTTCCCTTAATTATCAAAAATTTTGAAAATATCAAATATGAATAACCAAGTGAGAGATTTCTTGAATTTAATGAGATAATCTTGTATTCCAAGAATAGATATCTTCATTCCATAACAAAATTCAAAGAAAATCTTTCTCCCCTTTTATCCATAATTTTCGAAAAACAAGGAAAAATATGCAACAAGATTTATTTTATTTTTAAACACTTTTTTCAGTTATTGGACTTTATCTTGGGCTACTTGGGGGCCTTTAGGAGAATTAAGATTGGACCTTCCAATGGACTTGAATTATCAATATTGAGCCACAATATTATTCAAGCCCATAAATATTAATTAATCCCACTACATAATTAATATTGCACTATCCATCTTAACCCATATTACAGTTAATATGGCTCCCGGTTATTATTTCCCGTGTTTAAGATTATCTAGCCCATTAATTAATTCAAGCCACTGAAATAGTTTTCCATTAATTAATATATTTTATCCTTGGTAAAGAAACGGTTCAACATTATTATCCATACCGAAAACTAGTTCCACTTGCAAGATTTGGTATGATAAAACTTATGAACCTCCCAAGGGGGCAAATCGAACAAGCGTACTTGCACACGATTCTCCGTATTAAATCTTAGCAATCGCATGTGACCAATAATATTGCCCAAGATATAGGGTATTGAATCTCACTGATTCTCTTCCCGTAATAAGTCAAAGCAATAGTTACTAGCCACACACAATCCTATTTAAGGGACGAAGATTAAGAAATAACTAACCACTGAGGTCTAATTCTTCCTAGTTCAGTTCTGAAGAATTTGTCCTCCTGTAGGTCCTCTTCAATGCACCAGTCATGCACTAGTGTAACCTCTTGGTCAAGACAAACCAATCTGAGCCTTACACTACAACCTTTCACGATGGATTGTTCATTTTCATCTAGGTCGTGAATGGTGTACTTTTAGTTACAAGGAACTGTTAATTTAATCTTCTGTGATCTTGGTATCACTAAATTAACTACAATGTAACACGTACTATTTAATAAACGGTTATGTAGTAAATATATGTAACATTCGATGATATTTAAAACATCAGTGATAAACAATTTATTTCAGTAAATAAGTCCGAAATTCAGTTAGTCTGATTATACAAAGTAAAAGCATACTTTCCAGTATAATCCCAACAACACAACCTTCTGGAGGTTGATCTGCTCTCTCATTGGCCTCCGGAACCCAAAAGAAAACATCCTTTGGGGTTTCATAATTTATGTACAATTGGGCGAGCATATCCGGTTCGATCACACTGGACAGTTTGCTCGCTGGATATTCGTTCTCCACTCCAACTCGATGAGGTTGCTCTGGCCATTTAAAATCATAGCGAGCAGCGTACTCAGCATACTTAGGGCTATGCGGAACCCCTACAGGGATGTGCGGGGCATTTTGCTCGCCAGCAAGCATAGCATCTTGCTCATTCCCATCTTCCACATCCGGCTCACCCCCAGATCTATCCGCTGGCTCGACGCTTACGACCGGCTCGTTCTCAACTTTTTCATCTTGCTCGGTCCAATCAACCCCATCTTGCTCGCCCATCCTAGTGACATTCAGAGCGCTAACATCACGATCACCCACGCCTCCGGCGACACCCGCCGACCGAGTTTCTTCATCCAATCACCAAAATCAGATCGGGCCAATTCTCGATCCAACTCATTTATAGCCTTATCGGAATCTGATGATATAATCACAGAAGGTTGCCGGATTTTCCAGCGAGGACTCACCTCAGCTCTCTCTCCCACTGAAGAACCAGCCATACTACGGGTAATCGGGCGACGATACGAAGAATCTGACCCATGAGATGATTCGGATTCGCCGGAACTCGACAGGGAATCAATAGGGATCGATGACGACATGATAAACTAAGAAAAATGTGAAGGAAGAAAAAAATAAAAATCAAGAATCTTTACCTGAGAAATCTCAAAGAAATCACCAGAAAATGAAAAAAGAAAGTAATGAAGGAGAAGGGGTATTTATAAACCCCGACAATTTGGATTTCGAGAAATTAGGTTTGAAATTCAAAATTCAAAAGAGTGTCTGCAATCATTGAACTTGTCCATATGCGTGCACTTTTTGAATTACAGAAGTCGAGACGACGCCTCGAAACCCTTCCCAAAGTCCAACAGTCGGACCCCCGTGACAAGCACAAGGACGGTCCAACTGGGGGGTATTGTTGTGATCGGCAGAAATTAATTACCACATCGCGCTTGCTAGCCGAACACGTGGACCAATCAGGCAATAAAAGTGCCTTATCACGGGTACAACTTAGCCTGACGAGCAAACATGCTCGCCAGGCGGGCGAACGAATGGTCGAACATACCGCCGCCAGCGGGCGAAAGGTGGTGGTGAATGTGTCCAAATTGATCTACCCTTTTCATCTTTTAAATTCCACGCAAGAACATCCCGCCGCCAAAAAATAAGTATATCCCGCGACGCCTAATCAAGCGTAAAAAAATAATAAGAAAAGTTAACTTGTTCGCCCCTGAAGGTGAAAAAGAAATACTACCTAAAGCATTTGGCCTATGGCCATGTCAGCCAGACGAACAGGATGGTCAGACGAGGGCGAATGCAATATCACTAATCAAGTCACCTACTAAGCCTATATCACCTGGATGACAAGTCAGAAACTTCTCCAGCAGGCAAACACAGATGTCCATCAGAGACACATAGCAAGAGACGTGGCAATCCCGCACCATCACTTACATGACAAGGAATCGACATCTCATACTCACAGGACAACACGTGCTTGTCTCAAACTCTATAAATAGACCCTCATACATCAAGAATAGGGTTCAGAAGTTGGAGAAAGAAACAACACTAGTCATATCCACTCACACCCTCATATGTAACTTTTGCTCGTCACAAGTAAATTGTGATCGACACATATCTCAAACCGTAAATAATATAACCCTGGCTTGGTTCGCCCCCAGAAGTAGTTAATTAAGACGAATTGGGTCATCAAAATCATCTTCGTCATATTACATCACAACCGGTTCACCTCACACGTATTTATCGTTCTGACTTGTAAACACTTTGTTTGTTAAGTCGTCACATATATTGCCACATCATAAATTTCACATCATACGACTAACAACAGAGACCAAATTGGAATCTATGGAAAAAATGGATGTGCAGAGCAATTTGGGGAAATAATCAGTTTGACTGGGCATACAGAGGCTCTGTAGGACGCTCAGGAGGTATTCTTACTATTTGGAACAATTTACTTTTTTGTAAGTCTAGTTGATGGTTTTCGAATGGTTTTCTTGTTGTAAATGGTTTTTGGCGGGACGATGGGACCCATGGATGTTTAATTAATGTTTACGCGCCTTGTGATCCTGCTGAGAAACGTGCTCTTTGGGAGGCAATTTTGCCGGTTCTGGAACAATTTGATGAGGGTGTCTTATGTCTGGCCGGGGATTTCAATTCGGTCCACGTTTCTTCGGAAAGAAATGGTAGTGGTAGTGTGACTGATAACAGAGAGATTGCGGCTTTTGATAATTTCATCAATCAAAGTGGCTTGCTTGATTTACCTCTCTCAGGACATAAATTCACACACTATAGGTCGGATGGGTCATGTAAAAGCAAACTGGACCACATTCTTGTTAATGATGAGTGGATTCAGAAGTGGCCTCATCAATGTTTGAAAGGGTTGCGCCGGACTACCTCGGATCATTGCCCGATTGTCCTAAACCGTTCAAGTACTTTAACTGCTGGTCGACGCACTCTGATTTCAAACCGTTCATTACTTCAAAGTGGCAAAGCTATCAGGTTAATGGTGGTCATCTTTTGTGCTCAAGGAAAAGTTAAAGATGCTGAAACAGGACTTGAAGGTTTGGAGTAGGAATATCTTTGGGAAATTGGACAGGGATATCGAGGCTAAAACTCTGGAGCTCGAGGCCTTAGACAAGATCGATGACACTTTCGGATTGGATGACGAGGAAATTATTCGCAGGAAAAGATGCTCGGCTGAACTTTTGAGATCGTTGCACTTTCAAGAAGGAATGCTTTACCAAAAAGCGAAAAATTGTTGGATTTTGGAGGGCGACGCCAATTCTAAGTTCTTTCACAACTGGATCAAGAGGAGAAGCAAAAGTAATGTTATTGATGGGCTGGTCATTCAGAATGTGTGGACTGATTCGGTTGAGGGAGTTCGAAAAGGGGTGCTTGATCACTTCAAAAACCATTTTCGGTTGAGGTACAAACCGGTTGCTGCTTTACCACCTCAGTTATTTCTTAATCACATCGACGAGGTGTAACATCTTCTTGGAATCCCCTTTCACGGAAGAAGAAGTGTGGAAGAACATTTGGGAATGTGAGTCGAATAAAAGTCCTGGGCCGGATGGCTTTTCTTTTGGTTTCATCAAGGAAAACTGGGAATTGGTGAAATCCGAAATCATGAGTATGATGCACGAGTTCCATGTGAACGGAAAGTTTGTTTAGGGGACTGAATCCATCCTTCATTGTGCTCATCCCCAAAAAGGATGGCCCTCAATCTCTTAATGATTATAGACCTATTTCGTTGGTTGGATGCTTATACAAAATTATCTCCAAGACCCCGGCGTCCAGATTAAGCAAAGTTTTGGAGTCGGTCATCTCTAACACCCAATTGGCTTTCTTGAGTGGACGGCAGATCCTTGATGGAGTGGTTATTCTCAATGAGATCATCGACGAAGCAAAGAAGAGAAAGCTGAGCAGATTGATTTTCAAGGTGGATTTTGAGAAAACGTATGATTCGGTGGATTGGCAATACTTAATTGATATGATGGTTGGAATGAAATTTGGTGATTGTTGGCGCAGCTGGATTCGTGAGTGCATATCCACTGCCTATGCCTCGGTTTTGGTGAATGGATGCCCTACGGAGGAATTCAAGCTGGAAAAGGGACTTCGACAAGGTGATCCGTTATCACCGTTTCTCTACCTCATTGCAGCCAAGGGTCTTAATCTGCTTATGTCAAGAGCGGTGGAGTTAGGGATATTGGAAGCAGCCCGGGTTGGCCGTGATAGAGTGCACATCTCACATTTACAGTACGCGGATGATACCATCTTTGTCTGTCCAGGTAAGCTACAATATGCATACTCACTAAAATACATCTTGAGAAATTTTGAAATCGTATCCGGACTCAAAGTAAAATTCAATAAGTGTAGTATAGTGGGTATAAATGTTGAGCAGAACATGGTTCGGTATATGGCTGAGGTGTTGAGTTGCGAGGTGGCAAAGTTACCGGTGTCATATATGGGGCTACATGTTGGTGTTGAGCATAGAAAGACCACCTCTTGGGTGAAGTTGGTCGATAAAATTAGGGAAAGGTTAGCGAAATGGAATGACAAAAACATCTCGTTCGGGGGTCGAATTACCCTTATTCAAGCAGTGCACTCTGCCGTTCCGATCTATAGCTTGTCCTTCTATCGTATTCTGAAGAAGACGATTAATGAAATCATTAGTCTTCAAAGAGCCTTTTTGTGGGGAGGGTGTGAGAATAAAAGTAAAACCCCTTAGGTGAGTTGGGAGGTCATCTGTAAGGATAAGAGTGAGGGGGGCCGGGTATTCGGGATCTGTACCGCTTTAATTTATATCTTTTGGGAAAATGGATATGGAGGTTTTTGAATGATTCTAATTGTTTGTGGGTCATGGTCATTAAGTCCAGGTATGGGGGGGGTTCTAATGTGGGAGAGAGTTCGAGACGGATGTCGGGGAGGGGTGGGTGTGGTTTTCCTTCGTCTTGGTCGGGTGGTGGGTGGATATTTGTAAAATCTATTGGGGGATGGTTGGGGTGGGGTTTCGGGATAACTTCTCAAGAGTGATTGGGAATGGAGAGGGTACTAAATTTTGGCATGACGTTTGGGATGGTGAGGTTGCGTTCAAGGTCAAATTCAATAGGTTGTTTAGGGTTAGCGCGCAGAGGGAGGCGGTAGTGAGTGAGTGTGGGAATTGGGGTCTTAATGGGTGGGAATGGGGCCTATCTTGGTGTCGTGAGCTGAGGGGGGGGGAAGTGTCTTTATATAATGATTTGTTACTATGCATTAACAGGTTGAAGCTTTCTCGAGATTCAAAGGATTCGTGGAGGTGGAAATTCTCTCCAAATGGTATCTATGTTGCAAAATTTGCGTATTAGAAACTTTTAGCTTGACAATCTCAAGGAAACAACAATGGGCAGCAGCAGGGCAAAGCGTTCAAAATGCTATGGAAGAGTTATGCTCCAAGGGCGGTCCAGGCGATAGTTTGGAAAATTCTTCATCAAAGAGTTCCAACCAAAGCAAGCCTTCAAGTCAAGAACATCATTCCTAGTAATGGTGATATCTCGGTGCAGCGTTTGTGGTAGTGGGAACGAGGACTTTGTTCATCTTTTCTTCGAGTGTCAGTTTAGCTCTCATCTTTGGGTGGAGTTTCATCGCTGGCTCAACATTTCGATTACACATAGCTCCTACCCTTCTACTCACTTTCTTCGTCATCTTAACTTGATTGGTCCAGGTAAACGTAAAAGATTTTCTGCCACGTTTTGGATTTGTGTGGTTTGGATGATTTGGAGGTTAGAAACGATACTATTTTTAATAATGCGAGCCCGGTGTTGCATAAGGTGTTAGACGAAATAAAAGGAAGACTATGGTCTTGGTTTTCAGCTAAATGTCAAGGTGTTAGATCATTAACTTTTCTTGGATGGGTTGCTGATCCGTTAGGTAGTAATGGCGATATTTATGATATGAGATAGTGTGTCTCTTGTATTACTATGTCGCTAGGCAGGTTTGGTGTTTGAGAAATTCTTTTCGTTGTGAGGAAGGTCAGGTTGCAATTTGTAATGGTTTGGGTGTGAAGTACCCATGGTGCTTCTTGTAACTGTTTTCCCTTTTCTCTGTTAAAAAAAAACATCACATACAAAAAGATTTTATACATGAGACGAAATTCAATCATATTTATAATTTTTATTATATAATTCATGAACTTATAATTTCATAATTTGAATTATATTTCAAATAAAATAGAATGTAATTAAGTATTAAAATGGAGCTCCATCTCCATAAATTTGCTAATTGTAACCCTATATTGTTAATTGATTTCATTATACATCTTTCCAAAATTACGTCAAGAATAAAATATATATTTAATTAAATATTATTTGATAGATTGAAATAATGATTTCCGAACTCATTCATGAATTTTGGTAACAAATCTCCATAATTTTGCTAATTTTAACCCTACATTGTTAAGTGATTTCATTATACATTTTTTTTCAAATTTACGTTAAGAATAAAATATATATTTAAATAAATTATTTTTGATAGATTTTTTTTTTAAAGGAATTTTATTTGATAGATTGAAATAATTAATGTTTTATTATTTAAAAAAAACCCTCAAATATTTATTTAGATAAATTATGTGTATTATATATGAAGAATTTCACATAGTGATATTTAAATTTAAGTAGCCGGAGAAAATCGTACTAACTTATACAAAAAAAAAAAAAATCATTTAATAAGGAAAGAATATATCAAGTACTATATTAAGTGATATTTAGTTGCCTACTTTTGCAATATATGGATGGCAATATAAGATTTAGTTTTGTGATTGATTGCGCGGAAATTATTTTGATTAACACAATTTAGTAAATCATCCCATCTTAATTCATTGTTTAACCAGAGAGAATATAGGGAGTGTGAAATCCAAGGAGTGGAAATTCACAATTAATCATCAAATCTTCTTCGATTAATCCATGGCGCTTTGGGGTAAATTTCTTTTCTGTCGTGATTATCTTCATTCATTTTCTTTTCTTTTTCTATTTTTGTGGGAATGTAAGATTTATGGCGTGAGAATCGATAATCTGGGCTTGTTTGGTCTTATTATTAATTTAGGGTTCGGGGCTCGTTTAATGTTTACTGGAAAATATTCACCTCTTTTTAGAATAATTTCGCAGCCCGAATTCACATTAGTGCACTATAATTAATATTATGCATATTCATTATTGTTGTTAAAAAAAATCAATTTTTTAAAAAAAACATAAGATAGTACATATGTATTCTTTAATGATATTAGAGTCTTTCAAGTTCACGATTCCCACTGAAAGCAACTCTATCCATATTAAATTGTTCACTTATTGGTTTCCTCTCAATGAAAGGAAAGGGTAAGAGAAAAAAATTAAATAAATGAATTAATTCAACACCTCTCTACCAGTTCATGATTTTTAAATGAGACGAAATTCTTACAATATGTATAACTGGATACTGCTTATACTGACAATAAAATAAGTTCACGTAATATATATGTTTTGCTCAACTAAATATATGTCTTTCATTATAGTTATTTGAATAATGTTGTGATTTTGATATTATCTCTCGTGCCTTTTATTCAACAATTAACTCATATATATATATATATATATATATATATATATATATATATATATATATATATTATGCCATACATTTATTTTCTCCATCTAAAAGTACATTTTCCAGAAATAATTAATTTGAATGCCAAAAGTAAGAACAAACAACCTCGATCGTTCTGTATTTTCCCTTTCTGTATATCTCTACTATCACAACACAAACATAAGCCTTTGTCCTTTATATGTTCAATTTGATTTTGGTATGTTTAGGTGTGGTTGTTAGACCAAATTGCCCAGTAACTCATCCTGGTGGCGGCAGGAGGTAACGAATTACCCAGGTACGTAATTACGAATTTTGAAATTTAACTAAATCATATATATACGGTCTCAGGATGAGACGGGGGGTTAATTTGCACTAGTTCGTACCCCGTTTTATGTATAATATCGTGTCTCGGGGTGAGATTTGATTTGAAATTGAAATTGTGGGTTCGATCAGGCAATTCTTGAATCTGGTAGTGTATCGGATGGAAGGACTGTATTGCAATGCAAAGTGGGGGATAAAAATCCATTTTCTATTCAAGCTCGATCTTATGGCAGTAGATTTCCACAGGGTGTTCACCTCTCTGGTTATTATATTCGTTGACTTTATCCGATTAAATTTACATGATAACATTATTATTATTTGTGAAATTTCCTATATGCTAAATATTACTACTATAATTTTATTTATGGTTTTCTTTCTATTCATTGTTTTAATTAAATATGGGCCTTAAATTTACACAGTAAGCATGTAACGCATCATCTCATAATTTACAACACATCGGTTGAAAAGATTATACACAACGTTAAGTCACGAATGAAATTAAGAGGCACATTTGTATGAGACGATCTCACGGTAGGACAGAACATAATTTGAGTATAATGTTTTAACACTTTTAAATAAAAATGTGTTAATAACCAAAAAGGCTTTAATTACACCCACCACCTGGCCTCTCAATTGAGTGGGAGACCTGTTCTCGATTCTCTTTGAATCTAATTGGAGTAAGGGAGTTATAAGGTGGCTTGATGAATTTATGGAGTGTTTAGGTATTTGGTGTACTAACTACTAACATCTAATCACTAACTTTATTCGATAAAAAAAAAGTGTTAAAAAGTGTTAATTTATGTTAATTTACGCCTCGTTTCATACGAGTTTTTGTCGTTAAATGTTAGAAACAACACATTGTAGTTGTACCACGAAAAAGTAAAGGAAAATGAGTAAAGAAATATTAAGCAATTTGAGTATAATAGTGCATCAGTGCATGCCTAATTGTGGGCCTAATAATATTAAAAGAAAAGCCCATGGACCAGGGCCGGCCCTACCTTAATCTCGTGTTCTCCACAAATATATTATATATCCATTACAATTTACATCAAATACATGTACAAAATGTTTATAAAATATAATGTAATTTTTTTTAAAGAAATGAAACATGACATTAATATAAAAATATAATATAATGTAAGATATTTTTTGTGAGGTTGTCATCCAACAATTAAATTGAAAAGATTAAATGGATAGATATTGTGATGTGGTCCGACTCACAAAAAATTGTTACAACAAAAAAGAAATCATGAGGTTCAAGAATACACGTACTCTATTATTTATGTGTTTTACACCATTTCATGAAATCTAACTTAAATATTACATCTCGAAATTTAACTTGAGTACAAATGTAAGATAGAATTATAATAGGTAATTGCTAAGAATAATGACTTCGTTTAGGAATTCTCCGAGCTAGTAGAATACATGAGCACAATTTTATGTTAAATGTTCAAATACGTCATCTACATTTCCTCGATCAAGTCCATATTTTATTTTTTTCCTCCTATATATTTTGCAAGTTATTACATAATAATACAGTTATGATTTCCGAAAAAAAAAAAAAGAAGATACAGTTATGATTCTCTTTATAAAAATAGAGGATTTTGTGTGAAATATTGCACACTAGTGTTATGTGCAATACAACATAAATAAGACAAATAATTAAAAATTCTTCAGGATATACGCGGGTCGGTCGGGATGGGGCGGGTTGGGCGTGGCGGGCCGGCGCTGTGGGCTCTGTGGGTTGTGGGCTTGGACGAACAAGCATATGTATTTATAGAATGATATCTTTATCAAAAATGTGTTGTAGCCTAGTGGTTTCAGGCCTATTGTTAATGTACAGTAAAACCTCTATAAATTAATAACTTTGGAACCAGAGGATTTTATTAATTTATAGAGATATTATTATATCGATAAATTAATAATTTATTAATTTAAAGAGATTTTAATGTATATGCACAGTTGACCTTCAAAATTTCAAATTTTTGAATAACTTTAAGTATACATGCATAGTTATTGATGAAAATTAAGTTAAAATACAAATGTACTAGTAGAATTCTATGAATACAAACTCACGTGGAAGTTGGAATGACTTGTTTAAATTAATTGGTTTTGGAAAATACAAAAATATGGTTCATTGCTAACATTTGTGCATTGAATCATGGATAGAAATCAGCACTATATATTTATCCATTGGAATCTTGGTAAATCACACACAAAAATGGTCACCCATCTAAAAGGAATTCAAAAATCAACAATGACCAACCAACAACGAAAGATGTTATGTGAGTATAAGAGAGGTCAACCTGAATGCACTCAGAATGATTTGGTGAAATGGGTTGAAAAATCTTTCAATTTGAAAGTTAGTCAAGCAACAATTTCGAACACTCTTAAGAGATCTGCAGAATTCCTATCATCTGATTTTGAGAAAGGTGGGTCGTCTAAGCGTCAGAAATCAGCCAAGTATCCGGACCTTGAGAAGATTGTTTATGAGTGGTTTCTCCAACATCAAGAGCGTGTGAATATAACCGGGGAGCTAATCTTAGAGAAGGCGAATGAGGCGCTTAAGCTTTTACATCCAGAGGATCCCACAGATCATCGCCTTTCACAAGGTTGGCTTGAGAAATTCAAATCAAGGCATGGTATCAAATCATATTGCCGTTTCGGAGATAGTGGATCAGTCGACATGCATGATATGGAGAATAAATTGGAGTCCATTAGGGAAAAAATTGATCAATTTCCAAGGAAAGTTGTTTTTAATATGGATGAAACTAGTTTGTTTTACAGGTTACAAACTGATCATTCACTTGCAACAAAGCAACTTGAAGGTGGAAAACAAGATAAGGAGAGGTTGACAATTGTTATTTGTTGCAATGAAGATGGCTCTTAAAAAATTCCTCTATGGATTATTGGTAAGTATGCAAAGCCCCGTTGTTTTAAAAATGTCAATATGAATAGCTTGAACTGTCAATACCGTGCCAACAAGAGAGCTTGGATGACTGGAGTGCTTTTCGAAGAATATGTTCGTTGGCTGGATGAACAAATGCATGGAAGAAAAATTATTTTGGTAGTCGATAACTGTCCAACTCATTCAAACAATATTCAAGGTTTACGAAACATCGAGTTATTTTTCCTACCCCCAAACATGACCTCAAAAATTCAACCATGTGATGCCGGCATAATAAGAGCCTTCAAAATGTATTACCGCAAAAGATTTTACCGTAAGATTTTGGAAGGCTATGAGTTAGACATACCATCTCCAGAAAAGATCAATGTTTTAGATGCTATCAATATGGCAGTGTTAGCTTGGACCGAAAATGTTCATCAAGAAGCAATAGCAAATTGCTTTCGACACTGCAAAATTTGCTCGGAAAATCAAAGCGACTCAAGTGCAAATGATGCAACTCCTGGAGAAGACAATCGTGAGCTTGAGAATTTGATCACCGGTATGCAATATCACCACAAAATGGATGTGAATCAATTGCTCGACTTTTCGGGTGAAAATAATCAATGTCAGGAAGTTCAGAGTCTAGAAGAGATAGTGATCGATGTCATTCATAATCTGGAAGATGATGAAGCGGAGGATGATTCAATAGCTTTGGAACCGGTCACTCTAAAAGAAGCATTGCAAGTATCAACAACTCTTTATAACTTTTTGTTGCATTACGAGAAGACAACGCCACAACTATTGGGTGCAGTAAGGAGATTTAAAGATGAGATCAACATAGATTTGAAGTTCAAGAAAAAGCAAGTTACAGTAGATTCTTATTTTACTAAGTTGTCTTAAGAATATTCAAGTGCATCATATATATGTATATTAATTGTTTTTAATAATTATTAATTTATAGTTTCGTCGGGACCAATATATATACACTGAGATCTCAAAAAAATTATTATCTTATAATTTTATTAATTGGGTCCCAAATTTGTACTGGTCCCAACTTGAGACCGGACAAATTATTAGTTTTAGCGAGGTTATTAATTTATCGAGTATTAATTTAACGAGGTTTTATTGTATGTGGTCGCAAGTTTGATTCCTATTGAGCACATAATTTTTAAAATATTTTTTTTATGTGATACTACATGAAAAAAAATGTGATACTTATAGAAACAAAATGTGTTACTACGTGAAATAAAAATTACATTATCATTTTTTTTAAAATACATTATCATATGGTAACACATTATTGTTCATATGGTAACACATGAATATTCATTTAGTATCACGACGACATGTGTACAGTGTTACTACATGAACAAAAAGTGTTATCCTATGAAGAAAAATGTGTTACCACATGAACAAAACCAGTACAAGCGCGAAAAGAAATTTTGAGTCAAAATTACAGGTTTAAAGAACAACTTGATGTGTTACTACATGACCAAAAGAGTGTTACCCTATGAACAAAAGAGTGTTACTACATGAACAAAAACCAGTACATGCGAGAAAAAAATATTCAGTCCAAAATTACAAATTTAAAAAACAACATGAGAAGAGTGCAGAAGGATTTAAAAAATTGCATCACAAAATTGTGAGGAAAAAATCTAAAAAACCTGTAAATTTGTGAGTGTGAAAAAACAAAAGAAATCAAAAGGAATATGACAAACAATAGAATAAGCATTATACTGAACATATTCCGCCATGCGTGGCTCCGTCCCACTAATCTTATGTCTAATGTTTTTATCAGCAGATTGAAAAAAAAAAAAAAAATTATAGGATATTATTGGTATTGTGGGGTCCATGTATAGATAAAAGAGTAGCTCTAGTGTAAAAAAATTTTCATGTATGAAAATTTATAAAATTGTCCTAAATCAACCATCAACACGCTAAACACTAAATAATGAATCTTAAATTATGATCTATTCGGGCCGGGTGAACCATGAACCACTTGGGTCGAGTGAACCATAAACCACTCAATTTTGTCTTACCTTCACCAATTATAGAATTTGGTTGTAAATTAAAAAAAATTCATGTATGAAAAATTTCACACTAGACTTAGTGTGAAAATTTTCATGTATGAAAATCTATAAAATTGCCAAAAAAAAAATCTATAAAATTGTTTGTGAGTAAAGTACAATATAATTTGAAGTAATTAAGTGATGATTTAAAAAATAAATATAAAGTAATTTTTGCCAAAAATTGAGTGTATATAAGATTGGTGCACGGAGGGAGTAATGTTTTTAAAAATAAAAGAAAATATTTAAATTTTTTTCACAATAATTATTTATTTATACTATATATTTATTGCCTTTATCTTTTTAAAAAAATATTACATATATTTGACAAGTATGATTTTTTCTTCATTATACCAAACACATTTCTATCCCACACAAGATTTACTATTGGTTAAAATTAGTCAATATCAAGATCAATATAATTTTAGAGTAGATAACAAAGTAATAATGGTAATGGTTTGGATATTTATCTGATCTTATCCGCTAGCTTTCTTTGTATTTTTTTTTATTATTGATTGTATGGATTTATTTTCAAAAGTTGAAAAGGTCATTGTTAATTGTTGCAAAAGAGGACTACAAGGGATGAGCTTTCAATATAATTGTCACTTTTCTTCCTTTCTGGTGAGAGAGAGAGAAATCGCCATCTTTTTTCGAAAAAAAAGTAAACGATTTAATTTTCCATTGATTAATATTCACAATATATATCATTTGATAACATTATATATAAAAATTAATAAAAATTAATAATGCATTATGAAGAAAGTACTCGAACAAAAGGATATATATATCATACCCCAACACAACATAATACCATATTATATTCATTTTTTATGGTCCTAATACTTTTCATGCAACCTCTAGATATATTTTCCACAAATACCCACATAAACTTCACAAGTAAACGCAATTAAGAAAGAATATTTTTTAAATAAGAATCACAAATAATTCATAAGCTAATGATGAATAAACATTCTTTTATCTTATTATCTATCTATCCACCCACCACCTTTTAATCGGAAAATGGAGATCTTGTTACAATTCCGACACAAGACAAAATATCCCAGAAAAACACTTTTCCCAATTTTATTACTCCATAAATTTTATGATTCAGAGATAGTTAGATGCCCGAATTTTTAATAATTTTATTTCTAATGAAAGAGACCAACAATCTTTCACTCCGACATAAAATTAAAATATCTAACTATTTACCAGTATTATTTATTTATGAGATATCAGTGATACTACCAGAAACAAATTGACAGACACAGAAATTAGATAAGGACCTATTAAATGAAAATAATCAATTCACTTGTACGCATAAAGGGTATTGTGGTAAACACAGCATAAAAAAAAAAAAAGAAGCCAAATTAGATAAGTCCCATTAAATAATACACTTAGGCACTGATTGGTAGCTATGAATACAGGTTCAACAGTGGTTTTGATTAAATTAGTAGCCCACTTGGTACAGCTAAATACGACCATCTTATTGTAGTCAGGATCCGGAATTAATCACCCCCCGCCACGTATTACCCCCATTTCCCTGTTCCCTTTCTTGTTAATTAATGTCTTCCTCCCCAGGGTATTAGACGAAGAGGGCTTCTGCAGTACTCCTTCCATGCCCAAATTACCCCCTCCCCATAATTATTATATCATATTTTTCTCACCTCATTTGTTCATTCTCATTTCATTTCGTTTTTTTAAAACCCTAAACAAGATTCACCCGCTGCACATTTCCACCATCGGCATCGTTCTCGCCGGAGCGGTGGCGGCGTGGTTCGGCACCTCCGTAATGGTTGTTTCTGTGATTTTTCTTTTTCTTGCTTTATTATTCTGTTTGCGCGTTGATTGTATGGTGAATTTCGGTGGAATTTTGGGAAATTGTGGGAACTTTGTGGGTTTGATTGGGTCTTTGGTGATCGCTCAATTTTGAAAAGAGAATTTTTGAAAAGGGAAGTTTTGATTTAATTGTTTTCTCAAAATGCAAATCATGTTTAAAACAATTAAATCAAAACAATTTTGTGTTTATGTTTGTATTTACTGTTTGCCAGTAATTCCGAAAATGAAATCGGATTTTAAGCTAGCAATGCTCCTGGTGGTTTAAAAATCATGTCGGTAATTTTTGTTTATTCTAATCCTAGAACTTTATTCATAGTTTTTTTGTTTTTGGGGAAAATAAACATTAATATTAGCTTCTTGCTCTCCTTTGTTGATCTTTATTTCGTTGTTGAAAAAGCAACTTTATGCAGTGGTTTGTTTCTGGAAGAACAACGAGCTGCTATTAGAAACAGGAACATCATTGTTGACTCTATATAAAATCTCTAGGAATAATTTAAGGACTGTTGAAGCTCGAAGAAAAGAGAATGGTTTTTTCATATATTGGGTTTTCTTGACCCAAATTCTGTTGTGTTTTGGTGTGATTACTATGGTATGTTCTAGAATCTCTAGATATTTATGCTTGTGCTAATATGGTTACAAGATTTCATGAAGTGCTTTGTGAACATGATCTTATTTGAACTAAATAAACAGTTCCTTGTGTGTGTATATTTCAGTACAGGGATGATAACTCTCTTAGATGCAGGTAATGGTTAGTTTTATATTTGTATTTCAATGATTTTGAATAATATTTTCCTACTACTAGGCTGTTGGAATGTTTATTAATACGTTGTTTTGGGTTATAAACAATTGTTTTGCAACCACACACAAATTTATCTACATCTTATAGTCATTTTGACACTGAAACTTGAACCAAAACAGATTCATGCAAGTATGCAATGGTGTTGCACGGCCTGGAAACATTTGGTTATATTTTGTTTCGTTTCTAAAACTTGGTGATCTGTGACTGTGAGTTAAAATTGTTTCAAGTTTTGCTTGGGTAAAAATGCTTGTAAATAGCCAATTGCTTGCTAATGTGTATCACATGTGCTAAGCTCCAAACATAATTATGCCTACAAGTAATAACTGTTTTCTTATAATAAAGCATAATTTGATGAAATATGGATGCATTTTATATGCTTCTCTTGTGTGTTCTTATGAACTAGTTGTGATTAGGGAGATGAGTCTTCTTTATGCCTATTGCTTTTGCCACTCTTTTACTTCTGTTCATTGTTCTTGTCCTATATTTCTTCATTGGATGACCATTTATTGCTTGTAACCTTCCATGTTATTGCTTAATAGCAAATTATCTTAGGGACTGTGGAGTTGTACAAGATATTGTAGTTGAAATTGTAAAAGCTCCATCTTTAGCCTTAAAAAATCAAGTTCATTATATCTAAGGACTATATAAAGAGAGGGTTCATTATCTATAAGGACTATATAAAGTGAGGGGGGAATGTTGAGCTTGCCCTCCACATTTTGTTTGTTGCTGGGTTTCCTTTTTGTGCACTAAAAAATTCCTCTGTTTTCCTTTTTGTGCACTAAAAAATTGAATTGCTCTGTTTTTTTTTTTTTGTTACATTTGGGTATCAAGATAAAATGGTTGATTAAGTGTTGTGATTTCAGGTATTTCAAGGTGTTCGATGATGAAAATTGAAGGTGGATACACGGTTGAAACAGTGTTTGATGGGAGTAAGCATGGAATTGAGCCTCACTCGGTGGAGATCTCACAAGATGGAGAGATTTTTATTTTAGATACTCAAAATATCAACATTTATAAGATTCCATCTCCTTTATCTCGATGTGAGTTTCTTTAATTTCATAAAAAATGTTTCACGACATAATTACTAGAAAATGCTGCACAATTTCAAATTATTGTATTTGCTATAAAGTTTGATAATTATATGTCTAAATTAACACCTTGAATTCACTTGCAATGCCTTGAACGTCATGAGAAAGTTGTTGTATTGATGGAAGTTTACAAGTATCAAATCAACTTGCTTTTTATATACAAGATTGCTTCTTCAAAGTAAAATTTAAATGCCACAAATATAATTCTTGCTATGATTGTTAATACCACATATACATGATCATTATTAATACCACTTGTTAGCCCACAATTAAAAAAACGAGGCTTTTATGTTTTGGTAAAAGGGGCAAAATCGAATATTTCATGAAAATCTCAATTTTATACATGTTTATTACTCCCTATATGTATAAAATATATTTAATTTAAAATATATGTATAAAAATATATTTAATTTGAATATATTCCATTTAAATATTTTTAAAAACAACAAAATTGACTTTTAATTATGATTTGGGTACAGGGGTAAATAGGACATTTCAATGAAATCCTCAATTTTATACATATTTATTACCCCATATCAAGTGACTTACTAATTTTATACATGTTTATTACCATCTACCAAGTGGATTATTAATTTTATGTTGTCACTCATATTACGTCGTACCAAATGACGTAATATTATCAACCCGTATTATATTATACGAATCTTCTTTATCTCATACTAATTTCATACCCCCTACCAAGTGGAGCCTTATCAAAAAAACTGTCCGTTCCAAAAAAAATTACACATTTTTTAAAATTCTCTCACAATATTTTAAAATTATATTCGCTCACAATATTTTAAAATTATATCGCATATCGAACTTAATCACATTCATAAAGTAGAAATAAAAAATAATTTTATTCCATCGAAAACTAATGAACAACTTGTCCATTAACCTTTTTTTTTTTTTAAGAGTTTGCCCATTAAACTCAGCACAGGAGTTAGTTGAAAATTGAAATAATTTATTATGAGCGGAGGCCGGAGGGGTATTATGGTCAACTCAGCACAAATTAAAAAAGGGGAAAATTGTTAGAATTGCATTATTTAAGAGGGTATCCACTTCCTGTGACTTTCCCTGCATCACCGTTGAACACTATCAAAACCCTCAAGCACCACTTCACCTACTCATTTTCCCATTTTCAGCATTTCTTCAAACAGTTGTAGGTGGAGATTTGTCGTTTGAATCTGCGTCGAATTCACGAATATCTGTTCCGTTTTGTGCTGTAGAAGAGAGGGACAAAAATGGCGTTCGATAAGATCAAGGTGGCCAACCCCATCGTTGAGATGGACGGTTAGATTTTAGATCTCTATCTTATTCATTTTCTGATCTGTTATGGAGCATGTTTACTGTTGAATTTTTCGATTTTGTTGGTTTGTTGTTTATTGATTTCTACTGGTTGCTGTTGTTTGGATATTTTTGTGTGCGTGTGTGTGTGACGAACTGACTTGCGGATCAGATCATGATTTTCTTCAATTTTTATATCTGATTTGAAGTAGAAAGTGAAATTTGTGGAGATAGCAACTTATTGGCTGGATATTTTAGTTGAAGCTTGGGGAACGAGTTCTGTTTGCTAGATATTTTGAGTCTCAGTTATGATCTATTCTTTGAATAACAATTTTCAGATTTAGTTTGGATTTGACTTAATTGTTGAATGTCTGATTAGAAGCGAACTTTGAGCAATATGATTTATCTTTCGATCTTTTAATATGCTTATACAATTGTTGGATTGATGAAATTTCTCCGTTATCAGGAGATGAGATGACAAGGGTCATTTGGAAATTCATCAAAGACAAGGTAGTAAAAACAACTTTTCACCATTATTATTAGTATCGGTTTTCTACTTGTTCATGTGAAGCTAAACCTCTGGTTTTCTGGATGCATAATCGCTTCTTTTACCTTTATTATAGTTGATCTTCCCTTTCTTGGAGTTGGATATTAAGTACTATGACCTCGGTCTACCTCATCGTGATGCCACAGATGACAAAGTTACTGTTGAGAGTGCCGAAGCTACTCTCAAGTATGTGACCTCTGTGTTTTTTTTTATTTTATTTCCTTCTGAATGAAGATGGTGCATTGTCTTGTTCAAATGTGTGGCAGCTATTCTTACATTTTCGTTGTCTATATTCAAACTTGCAGGTATAATGTGGCAATTAAGTGTGCAACGATCACTCCAGGTAAGCAGGCTCTGAATCATTATTTTCTTTATTCTGGATTTAATTGTTAATCATAGAACATAGTTTCAAGCTACGAAGTACGATACTTGCAGATGAAGCTCGTGTAAAGGAGTTTGGCTTGAAGAGTATGTGGAGGAGTCCAAATGGTACAATTAGGAACATTTTGAATGGTGAGTTAAGCTGGCAATTGGTTTTCTTGTAACAAACAACTTCCAATCAATCTGACCTAATATAATTCACTTTTCATGGCAGGAACGGTCTTTAGAGAACCAATTATGTGCAAAAATGTTCCTCGACTTGTCCCAGGTATAACTGATGTCTTTTAAATTTTGTTTTGGCCATATCTGTACTATATTATTGAAGCAGTGCTATTTTATTTGTGACTGCATTCAGGATGGACGAAACCTATTTGCATTGGGAGGCATGCTTTTGGTGATCAATACCGAGCAACTGATACAGTAATTAAAGGACCTGGAAAGCTGAAATTGGTGTTTGGTATGTTTGACTTCTTATGTTATTTGTCTTTCCTTATCTCACATTAACTTTTGCCATTAGTTATCCTTATAATTCTTATACATTCAACATTTCCTTATGTCTTCTCTCACATTTTATGGAAGTGTTTGATTGATTGATGTTTTGTATGCAGTGCCAGAAGGGTCGGATAAGGAGACAGAATTTGAGGTCTACAATTTCACTGGGGCTGGGGGAGTTGCTTTGTCAATGTACAACACTGATGAGGTTTGTGCTTTGCCAAATCTTTGATGAAATCTTGCACTAAATGAATTCTTTTATTGGTCACTGAATTTTAATTTTGGACTGCAATGTATTACGTTTGGATAGTCAATTCGTTCTTTCGCTGAGGCTTCAATGAACACTGCATACCTGAAGAAGTGGCCATTGTATCTTAGCACAAAGAATACTATTCTCAAGAAATATGATGGCAGGTAAGCAGCTACCGTGCTTAAGAACACAATACACGTCTATTGCTTCTTATGGCCATCTGCCACTCCCAGTGTATTTATTTTGTGCCTATTTGTTTTTTTAATGTTTAATCACTATTTTCTGTCTTGAATAAAGATTCAAGGACATATTTCAAGAAGTTTATGAAGCAAACTGGAAATCAAAGTACGAGGAAGCAGGAATATGGTGAGTTTCTCAGCTTAATGTTGAATATATGGTTATATCAGTAATTATTTAACAAATGTAACACTATACATTTAGGTATGAGCACCGTCTCATTGATGATATGGTTGCATATGCTCTAAAGAGTGAAGGAGGTTATGTGTGGGCTTGCAAGAACTATGATGGAGATGTGCAGAGTGACTTCTTAGCACAAGGTATGAAAATTTCTCTTCCAAAATCCTTAATCTGCTTAACTCTTGAGATTGGCTTTGCCAGTGTATATACTTCCTATATTCATTTTTTCTCTTTTTATACTGTCATTTCGACTTAAATTTATGCTTACATTCTCACAGGGTTTGGATCTCTTGGGCTGATGACCTCAGTCTTGGTATGTTTGTTCTTTCCCTCATGATAAACGTTATGTTTTCCTAGACTTTTCTAGTTCTGAACTTCTATAATAAGATCTCTCTATTGGGTTGGGTTCATTTAGGTGTGCCCTGATGGTAAGACAATCGAGTCTGAAGCAGCCCATGGAACTGTCACACGCCACTTCAGGGTTCACCAAAAAGGTGGTGAAACCAGTACAAATAGCATCGCGTCAATCTTTGCTTGGACTCGTGGGCTTGCACACAGGTAAATATAAATGTTTTATCTAATCATCCTGCTTTAATACCTTGCTCAACTTTTACGTGGGAAATGATAACAAATAATAATGCATGCAAATTATTTTCAGGGCAAAGTTGGATGACAATGCTAAACTCTTGGAGTTCACTGAGAAATTAGAAGCAGCTTGTATTGGTGTTGTTGAATCTGGAAAGATGACCAAGGATCTTTCCCTCATCATCCATGGATCCAAGTAACTTACTCTGCCTATAATCTTTTTGCCCCTATTTCTTGCTTGTAAAAGTTGTCTCATTTTAATTGTATCTCAATGCAAAATGGTATAGGATGACAAGAGACCATTATCTTAACACTGAGGACTTTATTGATGCGGTTGCTGAGGAGCTTAAAGCAAAACTTTCCGCCTGAGAATAATTGTACGTAAATACTTTCTGAAGTTTGATATTCTAACCCATTAATTATGCCAATTATTCATTTGTTTCTGGTCCTCTTCTTGCAGGTCTGGATTGGTTGGTTTGAGAGGCATATTTCTTTATGATATTCAGATTCGACTGGGATGGTAACTTGTGGTCATGGTTAAAGGTTATATGCTGGTGGGAAGTTATCCTGTCAAAACTTGCTGCTTTCAAATAATTTATCCTCCATTTTCATATGTTTTTCTTGCTGCATTTGTGCTTTTCTTTTGCTCATTTGAACTATATGTATTCTAAACATTCAAACAAGCTATGACGAGTCATCAATAGAAGAAACTTGAGCATATCCTAAACCAGTTATACATATTTGAAAATTTTGATATTTCGTTGCTTATTTCTCTTTCTTGCCACCCATTTTCCGTAGTTGATAAGCTGGTTCGTGACGTCAGATCCAACTGTGTTCTTTATTTGGTGATTTTTTGTTTTGGAATTATTTGTGTGGTCCAACCTGCATTTATCTCTTTGGAGCATTTCTTATCCATATAGAAAATTTGCGCCGTTGTGTTGATTTTCTGACATGACTTTTTATTAAAGTTGTGGATTTGGTGGCTTTGATCTTTGAGTAAAGGTGTAGTAATGGGTCGTTTAGAACCTAATTCTATTTGCTCCACTGTGTTGATTTTTTTGACATGGCTTTGTACTATAGTTGTGGATTTGGTTTTTGGATCTTTTAGTTTAAAAGGTACAGGACCAGTAAATGATCCATTGTGGGACCCAAGTACATTTCTCCGTGCGTGGCCTTACTTGGATTCAACAACCCCAACTTGTATGTTCAGTTGTTCACCAATGCTCGAGTCTAGATATTTTACATTCTATTCTTAATATAATTAGGGGCATTTGTTTGGAATTTTTTTAATGGGAATGAGAAATGAGTATAAAATAATTATGATGATTAGCGAGAATAGAAAACGAATAATGATATCATTTTGATTAATTATTTTCAATTCTAAAATCATTTTTTCTTGATGGTTTCTCCCTTCCAGAATAATTTTTTTTTTTTTAAATTAGAACGCATATAATATTGCTGAAAATGGTGAATTGTAATATATTCAAGTATTAAATAAAGCATATACTAGATTTGGATAGAAGAAAAAACATGTACTAGAATTGATAAAAAACAAAAAATCTGATCATTTGGTCAAATTAATATGCATCTATCGTTTGGTTTTTTGATGGTTTTATGTTTTTTGTATTTTGCTTACTGTAATGTCAGAATTGACAGAAAATACCGGTAGATTTCCACTAGACCCCGCAAGTTAGAAGTTCAAATCAATTGATATTTGCACGATTAGGAATATTTACGCAATTAAGAAGTTCAAATCAACACGATTACGAATATTCACCTAACTTTAGGTAAAATGTAACATCCAACAAGTAACTTTTGCACCCAAAATTTCGTGATCGATTACCTGTTAGCAAAGCAAACGTCTCCACTTTCCAACTATCAATGAATCCGAAGACCTGTAACAGGAGGTTTATCTTTCCTTTAACTGATGTGTGCCCTCTTAAAAAGCAAGAAGTATCGAGTAGTTTACCTTTTAACACTCCAGCTTCACCAACACGGCTGTTCTTTAGGTATAAAAGTATTACGTCCAATAATTTCTTAGAGGTGTAATCTAAGTATACAATCTCTAGTTGATAACATGATTTGTTTTAGTTTAGTAGCCAGTGAGACTCTCACTTCATTCATGTAAGCAGCAAATTCCATAATTTCTGCAGATGAATCTGTAAGTTACTTTTCATCTTCTTCCCCACAAAGGTAAAAAAATTGGTGCAAAAACTCTCTTACCAAGAAGTAACCTCAGTTGAATGTATTTGATGGTCGTCTTAAATCTGGACAAAACATACACTGCAGAATCTGAGAGTAGCAAGGAATTCTGCGTAAGTTATGGGTGTACAATAAGTAAACCAGATTTTATATGGAAAATGATAATCGGCACATGTTTTACCTGATCCAGAACTTGCCTCGGGAGAGAGACCACGCGAGGCACATCTAGCATAAGTTAGTAGTCGTAATCTTTGAGAAGCACCCAACTTGCTGATCAAAGATCTCAGTAGCCCACTACATGATATATTAATATGAGGAATTGAAAGTAACAATTTAAATATCCTTCAATTTCTAGTAATGGGTAGAGGCTATGGAATCCAATTCTTACTCAGTGCGTAGTATGGTGAGAAAATCAGGAGGCAACGATTCCATGAAGGAAGATATGTCTTCCATTTTCAAGGACTTCAGTTCCTCCTTCAAATGCCTTTTCTCTTCAAGTGACATTGTTTTCCCAAGACCTGTTTTACTATCAAATGTTGCAGATATAATCAGCAGTAACTTCAACATATAATATTCACAATTGTAATGTTAACTTGCTAAATACTAAACCTAAACTGAAAAGGTAATAAAAAAGGAGCTCATGGTTTAGTTGTCGATAATGTCGACCATTTATTCAACGTTGAAAACTTGTCATATATCTAGCACATTCAAAGGGTTTCTCTCTATGTAAATGTGATTGAATAAGTTGAATCAACAAATAAATGGAGAAGATAAGTGGAAAGTGATGACTTATAAAAGGTTGTACTTTCATTCAGTCGACCAAAAATAATAAGTTGTACTTCAGAGAAACATAGGTGTGCTTGGTTGTGAAAACTTCTCCACTTTTCTGCTCTCAAAATTCAAATTTCAAAATATCATCAATTCTCATTACTATTCACCTTTTATGGGGTGGGGGGGTGGGGGGAGGGAGTACTACTATGGCATTTATAAGCAAGAAATTGGGAGAGAGCCATGAAAAGTTCAACTGACTTCATGTTGTACAGAATGTAAGCATTTAGACCAGTACGGATAAATTTAATATACGAAGTACAATAAGAAACTGTTGCTCCGAAATTAGAAGTACAACTCTCAGTCTCATCTATAACTGAAAACATCCAATCATGAAAGAAAATCAAAGAAAATACCTGTTAATGGTTCTTCCAGTAAATATAACAGGAAAATATCTAGCATACATCCTAACACCAAAGGTTTCACCAAGCTGTTGTATTCTTTGTGAATCAAGTCTAATTAAAGCCTCCCAGAGTTGGCAATAGTTTTTTCTGAAATCTTCAGACAACTGTTTATAGATCCCATGATCCAGAATGACTACATTTATTAAGTTTATGCAAATCCGAAGTCAATTTCATAATCAAGTAAAGATATGACAGAATAATTTTTCCTATTGAAAGAACTATTTTTAGAAGCACCAGATGATTTATCATACCTAATGAAAAGCCATTGGGCCCCTGAGGAGAAACTAATATGTTCCCAGGATGTGGATCTCCATGCAGGAAACCATGGACAAATATCATCTCAGCAAACACATCTACTAGTGTTTTTGCAACCTAAATTAATAAGAGAAGCATCTCACATTTTTAGGACTAACAGTTGAACCCTGTAGTCAGAAATCAAAGAAAAGAACTGTGATTTATGAAATTCAGATTTCTATTTTAAATCTAATCTATCTCATACTTAGGAGTAACAGTTGAACCACGTAGCCATATTACATGAAAAACAAATTATTATTGGTTTAACAATCAAACCTCAGATGGACTGATGCCCAATTGTTTCATATATTCCAAGTCATCAACCTGAAAGCCAAGGAAGCTCCTATCAGCAGAGGGGTCAGTAGAAAGTCAATAGAAAGTGAGACATTTGTATGTAAGATATAAAATAAAGCAAAATTCCCTGCTACTAGTCAAAGAAAAGAAGTTAAAACAGCTTCCGATAGATACTACTCTAAGTGTATATGAATTTTTTAAGATGACTAGTGTGGTTACTGCTTTCTAACAACCGTAAACCGACCTAACTGCTTTCTTCAGGCTTGACAGCAATCTTGACAATTCCCTCTACTGGGTGAATTTTTTTAATGCCAAGGTAATTCACAAAATTAAGACAGATATTTTCTAGTTATTTTAAGCACCCAATGACCTGAACTGTTGACATCTTTTCATGCAAACTCAATCACAAAATTAGATCATAAACATAAATATACATCTCTGTATGCAAACATATCAATAGCAGAATATATTAATACATTTTCCATAGTTTAACATCATGAAGAAGTGCCATTTCTCAGCTATAAACCAGATTTCTATCTCTATTTCCTGAGTTGGATGTTGATATATGACTACTTTATCAGTTTATCTGGAAACTAAAATGTGTACACTTATCATATTTATGCAAACATCTTCCGATCATTCTAGCATTACTTTAGTTATAACGACCAAAGAGGTGTTTTTATATGATACATAGAGAAGCATCAGTAGAAAGGAAGACACTTAACTTTCAAACTGGTTGTGGTCATAGGTGGTTGCTGTTTGTATAACTTAGAAAATACTTAGTCCATTAGTACGATATACAATATAGAGTTTAATCTCAATCAGTAATTTCACATGGATGATGACCGTCTTTAGGTGTCTGAACAACATATGTCAAACAACCAACAGCCCTCCATCACATATGAAGTTTCCCACAGAGAAAGATGGTTTAACTGATTAGGGAATTGGGCATCTGATAAGTACAGATCAACCACTGAGGTACAAAGATTTCGCAAGAGCCTTTTATGTAATTGTGCAGAAAATATTTGGAGAACTAGTCTATAACCGACTTTGACAGAAACTGAATAAGCATAGCCCACAGTTTTTTCATGCATGTCAGAGTTATACCTTTTTTCCTTCACAAAACTGCATTGTCAAAACCTGACTGCTTGTGAAATCCTGGCAATTAGACCATGATATAGAGCTTAGTATTATACAAAGAATTTCAGCATAGACACATTCAATAAAAATGACATATTGCTTCTCTTAAAAGCTGATGAATATGTAGCATACCCAATAGACACTGGGAATCTTGACCATCCTGTTCTTTTTAAAATTATTTGCTGCTCTTTCTGAGTTTTTAGCCTCTTGAATGAAATCTATGGAGCATAAGAAATTATACCAGTGTCATCCAAGCATATTGGCAAATTCATAGAAAGCAGCTGAGTTGCATATTTTCATACTTGTTTTCCTTCCACCAAGAACAGTGTATGTAGGGAGAGGGGCAAATACAGTTTATACATAAAATGCCGTAAAGAAAAGAAAAAGGCCAAAAATACAAGAAGTCATTCATAAAAGCTTAAGCTATTGGACAGAAGTCCTCAGGGCTCTAAACATGGTGATGAATGATTTTTGGATAGAGTTTAATGACCACCTCATTTGAAACCTTAAGTTATTCGAGAGGATTAACAGTATAACATTTTATCACAATATATTTAAAAGCTGAGCTCTTAGAGAGGAGAATCAATTTAACACTTTATGCAATATCTTCAGCAGACATCATGAACAGGCTAATAAACAGCTAGATAAGACGTGACCAATAAAAATAGCATAATTCCTTAGCAAAAAGTTGTTGAATGTTTGTACTTTCAAAATAAACATGAATTATGTATGAAACCTACAATATTAAAGAACTCGAAAAATTATCCAAGATAAATTACAATTTTTGTTTTGATGGAAAAAAGGGGGATATGCTCACCAAGTTCACAAGCAATAGACTTTGTAAATTCTGATACCATCCACTCAAACCTGTATTCCGGAAAAAGCTGTAAATAAGCAGCAATTAACATTCTAGAATATGAAACCACATGGGAAAAAGACCCTTGGAACTTAAATCATTTGACCATCAATTTTTTTTCCCTCTATTTCAATTCAATATCTATGCTTTGTGTCATCTTCATCTATGCTAGTGCTGACAAATTATTAGGCAAAACAAATGTGGAACAAGAATAGAAGATTTTCTCTCCATGATCTTGCTCTCTTTCTCACACACACACTCATTTTCCAAGGAAAAAGAATGATTACGAAGAAACTGAAAACTATGCTAAGCCTCTAGAATAGCATAAATATGTTGTTTTACAGAAAAAGAAAGAACAAGACTGATAGTGATCACCAGCGACAGTGGGTCTTTATAAGAAAAGTACACCTCCTTTTGATTATTTTTCTATTTGGAAGGTTTATATATCAAAAAACAGAACACAAGCCCATGTAGTTGCATCATAAGTGGGGGAAGGGGAAAGCTGGAGTACTCATGTTGAAGTGAATTTTGCTTTTGCCAATTTACAATATGTAGCACATTTGCTTTGCACACATGCTTTTCTTGAATTGTTACATATAAGATCTTTTCGACAAAAAATAAAATGTCACCAGGACTGTGACATTTTAGGTCAATAAGACATTATAATCTTACCAATGTAACTGATCTGGAGAGGAATTTCATGGTTATAAGGTCAAACTTCATTTGATACTCTAATCCTGGATATTGGATCTGTGGTACGGTATCAGAATAAAAGTTAACCATATGTTCTCATCCAGTATTGTACCAAGAACTAAAAGAATTACAAGAGCAATATAAAGGATTATATAGTTTTTTAATGGTCAGGTACGTAAAACCAGTTGGTCTTAATATGGTTTATTCATTTAACACAGCCAAGTCAAACCACAGTATATAACGATTAAGAAACACAAGTTATATAATATCATCGTTAGCTCAACGAGAGGGGCTCAGCTTATCGGATAAGAACCTATCTGCTATGAAAAAAGTTTTTCACCACTATGATCACCTTATTAAGGTGGTTCATGGTGAAAATAGATTTTTTAAGAACACCCAGGTTAATTTTATTAACTGCAAAACCTTCAATCTAGTAAAAGTATAATATATGACAGGTTATCCAAAGGAAAAGATATCACAGACTTCTGCTAATTGCTAAATTGAAGTGTCCGCTCAAAACTCCCCACCCCCCCCCACCAATAGGAGCCACATGTGTAAAGCTAAGGACACTGTACCATGTTAAAAAAAACCCTCATTTTGCAAACCAATCTGACAATCAATTGTTGGACATAATCGTAAAGCTAGGTTCAAAGATTAACCTTGACTGCCACTTCCTGATGGTCCTTCAAAATGGCATGGTGTACTTGAGCAATCGAAGCAGCAGCAATTGGTTGCTCATCAAATGAGAGGAATCTGAGATTTATATATCCACAACTCAACAAGTCATTTTGTCCTCTAACAAATAAATTAAGGACGAAATGCACTCAAAGGAATGAAGGAAAATTGAAAAAAGTCATTAAATCCGAACAGTTGGTCATTTAGATTAGTGGAATTTATTTAATGCAAATACTTAATAAAAGATCCACGTTCTATATGTAAAAAACTAGAACCCTACAGTTGGATACATAGGTGAAATTAATGCTAAAATAAGTCATCTCTTGGTTCCATTTAGTAGGAGAACTAAAATTTCCATAAGGCTGCTATAACCAACCACTACTTTAGCTAGTGTATGTTTAATGGATTAGCCTGTTGAAACTTACATCTCGGACAACTCCTTCCCCAGACTCTTGACAATAACTTCTTTGGCAGCTTCAAATTTACAAGGAACTGCCTATATCATCATTAAGAACGCATTAGCAAATAATTCAACAAAAACAGTCCACCACCAAAAAGATAAAGCAAAAAATATCTTCAAAAAAGAACCTTATCCTGTAGAGATGAGAGTGTTGACGAGTATTCGCTTGGAACTTGGCGGACTGCTGCAACAAACTGACCAGCTTTGACATAGAAACCTCTGTTGGCATCAGACAATTTTAGGATCCTCCTTGCTGACCGCAGATGAATCTTAAAAAAAACATCATTCGAGGAGTCTTTATCAAATACACATATTCACTCTTAAAAGTCTCTGCAAACTACTAATACACATTAACTATTCAACATCAATTTGTAAGAACTCATCTAAGACAACATCAATAGTTCATGATAGGTAACATTAGATACAATACTCAACTACATTAGCAAATAAGAATGTGACTGCATATTTAATTTCTCAGTGCAGGTCCTAAACATACAGGTTACTTTACACCAGATACATAAGCCCTGTAGTTTGAGCTAGTGTTAAAAATATACACCATTATTTAAAAGACAGCACACATCACATCTATAATATACATATCAGCAATACCCTTGATCCATGAACCAAATGACATCACAATAATTTCATCATAATCTCATTTGTTTCCAGTCCATCATGTAAGCAGTTTTATTTCTCTCTCTTTTATTTGTCCTTCTACATTCTCTTACGCTCCTAACTCAATATTCCTCGACAATAACATACAGCGCAGCGCAGAAACAGAAATAAGTCACAGCAAAATCTAAAAATAGACACGCATTAGAGAATCAAATGGACTTTGCAAACCTCAGATAACGTGCGTCCATACTCATCGGAATCGGCGGGTAAACCGTGCAGCGAGTACTTGTAATCAACCACGCAGGAAGTAATCTGCAAAATTGAAAATATAACCGGCGAAGAAGAATCGTAAAGAGATTTGAGAATCGCAAAACGGTGCCGTATAGATACTCACAGCGAAGAGGGCGCGGGAGGAGCGGACGACGCCGTTTAAAAAGCTAGTGGGGAAGTCGCTTGTGTTTGTGGAGTTATAAGAGTGGTAGGTGAAGGCTGCGACGCCGGAGGTGGTGAGCAAGTAGACCGATGTTTTGGCGCCAAACTTGAAACCTCCATATCTCCGCATGATTCTCAGCTGGAAACTCGGAATGGAGGTAATTGTTTGGTAGAACGAATCCCTCCTAATTTTGTTGAATCCGAACCCGTACTATTATCAACGGTTGATAACGTGTCACGTCGAGGATTTAATAAACACATAAATCAGGGAAAATGAAATTAGATGATACTACTAAATAGGATAAATTGCAAAAATATGTTTTAACTTTCCCACTTATTGTGCTTTAAGGACCGAACTTTCGTATTTTGTATTGTATATAATGAACTATATCAAATTGTTACAATAAAAGGACTCTATATAATTTTAAGGATAAAACATGAGATATTTTTATCATTTCATATATCACTTTATATAAGAAGTGAAATAATTATCGAACTTTCTATTTTTTTCAAATAGAGAACGTGCTGCATAATAATAACATTATGAAACGAATTTCCTATTATTTTATCAAGTGATTTCTGTAGTGAACAATTTAATACTATTATAAAAATAATATTTTTAATATGAAAAATACTAATGATAATTTACTAATATATTTTGCAAAAAAATATATTATACTTCAAAAGTATCAATTGATATTACTTTCTCTTCAAGAAGCGAAAAAGGTAATTTGGTAAATAGATCTTTAAAACATTCAGCATTTCAAAATTATAATTAACTAATTTGTTCCTAATTCTAATAAATTAACTACTACACATCTTATACTTTGATCAATAATCAATATCATTTTTATATGTCAAGATTTGTTGTAAAGTGATACATCATAGGGTTATAAATGAATCGAGCCAAGTCGAACGAACTTTTATTGAGCCGAACACGAGTCAAACTAGAATAGTTTGATATTTTTACATTTTTTGGTTTTTTTTTTTAACTTATTGAGTTAGAGCTTGAGCCGAGTTTCACATTGTACTGAACATAAATTTATGTTTAAATTTGTTGTATATCTTTGTCGAATCGAGCTCAAACGAGCTCTTACCTAACACTCTAGAATCGAGTATCAAATAGTTTAGTTTCATTTTCAACCCAATACATCATTGTGTTATTATATTAAACAATAATCAGATTCATTATAATTATATTGTGATTTATGTAGTTGGTCATTTTATTTATAACAATTTGAAAGTTCGGTCATATCTAGCTTCTTATGTAAAGTGATATACAAATTGACATAAAAATTCCTTCTTTTGTTTTTAAAATTGCTCAAAGTCATTTTTACAATAATTTAATAGTTTGGTATATGTTCTATAAAAGATAAAGATTTGGTCCTTAAAATATAATAAATGACAATATTAAATCTTATTTTTGTAATTTGTCCTATTAAATATTTAAGTGAAAACTTATTTCGCTAATATTACATTAGATATTTCGTTGCAAATATTATTTCATCTTTCAATACCATCAAATAGCAGGCAATGTTGGGAAATTATATAGTCGATTCTGGTTTGTAGTCAATTTACATCTTTATGTTGAGTCCAAATTACTATTCAAATGAAAACGGGTAACGAAAAATAACCGAAAAATAAAATTTTATCGGTTCCGGTCAAACCATAGATGACATCATTATGTTATTATATTAAACAATAGTTTACAAATTCATTATAATTATATTGTGATTTATGCAACTGGTCATTTATTTATAATAATTTAAAAGTTCGGTACATGTTTAATTTCTTATGTAAAATGATATATAAACTGACACAAAAATCCCTTTTTTTATCTTTAAAATTGCTCAAAGTCATTTTTATAATAATTTAATAATTTAGAACCCGTTCTATGAAAGATAAAGATTTGGTTCTTAAAATATAATAAATGACAAAATTAAAACTTAATTTTGTAATTTATCCTATTAAATGTTTAAGTAAAAACTTATTTCTCTAATATTACACGAGATATTTCGTTGCAAATACTATTTCATCTTTCAATACGATCAAATAGCAGCAATGTTGGGAAATTATATAGTGGATTCTGTCTGTAGTCATTTTACATCTTTATGTTGGGTCCAAATTATTATTCAAATGAAAATGAGTAATGAAAAATAACCGAAGAATAAAATTTTGTCGGTTCTGGTCAAACCATAGATGATAAAGCATGTTATAGAGAAGTCTATATATTGTATGCATAACTAAGTTTTTATTTTAATTTCAACTTTATATTTTTTTTAGGGGAAATGACCATCTATCAATATCATCAAGTGAGAACATTAAATGGTATTTGACCAATTTGAGAATATCATATTTTTCATATCAATAACAACTGGCCAAGCCAGAAACCGAGGGAAGAAAATACGAAGTATCATGATATTAGATTTATAAATTGAGTGTCACTAAACACATCCCAAAATCCTCTAAACTTATCCCATAATTTTTAAGATAAAAATAGATATATAGAATGACTAAGTTACCCTATTTAAAATTATTTGTCTTTTAAATTTTATTTATTTTGATTTTAGTCCTCTAAAATTTTTTGTCACTTTGATTGATCATTTTTTTTTTGTCCATCTAATTTTTTAAGTTTAATACATGGAAAAATAATTGAAATTTTTGGAAAAATTAAATTAAAATATAAAAATAATCAAATAAGCAAAAATAAAAAAAAAATTAAATTAAATAAAAATATTATAAAAATCAACGAAATCTTAGAAAATAAGAAAGTTAAGAAAAATCAAAAAAAAAATTAAAACTAAATAAAATATTAAAAATAAAATAAATCTCCAAAATTAATTTAATTAAATTTTTTCAGATTTTATTTAGGTTTACTGATTTTTTTAATTTAATTATTTTTTAGATATAGATGTTTTTTTTTTTTAATATTTTACAAATTTTATTTAATTTTATCATTTTTTTCGTTTAATTTTTTTTATTTAGTTGATTTTTTTAATATTTTTATTTTATATTTAGCCTTTTTTTTATGATTTTGGAGTTTTTTTTTAAATTAATTTTTTTTGAATATATTTATGTTTGAAAAATATTAGTTGATTTTTTTATAATATTTTCTGAATTTATATAAAATTCTAAGAATTTTTTTATAAAAAATTAATGAATACGAAAGAATCAAATAATTTTTTTAGGAGAAATATTCATTAAAAAATAAAAGGTAGAAAAATGTTATTTCTCAATTTTAATAGAGCAAATATATAATATGAAAGAAATGAGGTGTGTTTAGTAATACAATTTAATTTTTAAATTTTATTGGGGCGTGTTTAATAAATGGGGTATGTTTAGTGGAACTCTTATAAATTATAGAATGTGATCAGATATTGATTTAAGTGGTTTTTTTTTTTTAAATCAATAATTAAATTGTAAATTAAGGGAATGCACCTGAATATGTTGTACAATTAATTCAATGAAAACGCGTTTGGACAATCATATGATGGCATTGTCTTGCATTAGGGGTATAGTGACAGTGTGACTCAAAACTCAATGCATTTTTAGAATATGTAATTTATTCTATTAAAATGCTTAATTTATTTTATATCAGACAAACACTAATAAATAATATAGTTTGGTTAATATCTTCGAGAGATGACGTTGGAAATGTATATGTGTGTATATATTATATTTTTTTAAAGTGAAAGTGAGTGTTGATGCAAATAATCTTAGTGCTTTCGGTTCAATCGGGTCTAATTGTTATTCAAACAGTTGAACCGACATGACATCATAATTACATAATATATAATATAATTTATATAAATTATAAATAACAATCTATATTTTTAAAGTAATAACCCCTCAAATTTAATTTATCAAAATATATAGCCTAGCCCCTAAAATTGCATTCAATAAGCATTAAGAAATATAAAATAACCCTCAATTATTTATTAATTTTTTGAAACGAAAACCCTAGATTTTATTTTATTTTTCAAATAATGCCAAAGCGGTGAATCAGTCGGTTCAACCGGTCAGCGCTTTGTACTGCCGCTTTTCTCGTTTTGAGCGCTTTGTATGTGGTTCAAAAGTCAAACGGTTCAACACTTTAAATCGAGTAGCAGATGGACCGACCTGATTGATCCAATTCGCTTTTTAAAATATAGTGTATATATATAGAATTGACAAATATTTTTGGGCTAAGTTTTTATGCATTCAGGTACACCGCGTATTCATAGTGCATTTTAGAATCGTGCAACTTGTTATCTTGAAAGATGTAACTTGTTTATACTAAAACGGTCAACTATTTTTCCATATTAATAGTTACACGGTTCAATATAAATAAATTGCATCTTTCAGCATAATAAATTTTACAACTTTAAAATGCATTATGAGTGCAGGGTGCACCTGCAAGCACATGAACCCCACCTCTTTTTTTTTTTAAATGTTACTTTGGGTGATAAAAGATAGTAGACAGTTTATATTAACCAAGTTCATAACTTGGTAGGTTTACTATAGTTTTCATTGTACAGGCGAAAACAACTATTTTTAAGGAATAAATTTCTTTTAGGAGAAGAATGCTGAATATGCATAATTTTTAAGAGACCGTCCCACGGTGAGACGGAGTGTAATTTATGTATTGAAGCTTTAACATTTTGTAAGGGGTTGATGTTTAATTGTGCTAAATTGTACTCCGTCTCATGCATGAGACCGTCTCATACTAGTTTTTGTCAATTTTTAATAATAAGAAAATTTAGTTTTTCCTTTTAATAATTAAGACCAACATGGCACTTTATTTTTACGTAATCAAATTTCGATGGCTAGACTATGGCCATGGGTAAAATTCTATGTATGCTTGTCATGTTTGACTTTTTAATTCTTGAATTATATTAGACCATTGATTAAGGGTAGTAATGTTAAATGTGTTCAACACCCATTAAATCGACCCTCTACAGCGGTCATGGGCTAAACGGTCCTGGGCCTTAAGCGGTTCATTTTAAACGGGCCTCTAATAGTTGAGACCTAACCCTAACCCTAGCGGGTTACGGGCTAAACGGGCCCCCTAACGGGCTCCCAAATTTTTTTAAAAAAAAATCAAAAAATGTTCAAACATTAATATTACATAATGACAAAAATTCGATCTAGACTGCCCCATCATCTTTAATAATTAATGTTCAAAAGTTCAAACATTAACATAATAACAAATGTTCAAAAAAAATAAAAACATAACATAATGACAAAAGTTCAAACATTAATAAATCATAATCGAAAAATGTCTCCAGACTCTTCACTCTTCGGCATTCGATCCTTCCATGGACAAAGACAGGGCATCATCTTCCAACTCATCATCATCATCATCTATAACAATTAACACATATATATATATAAAAATCATATATTAATATTGATGAAATTTTATGTAACTACGTGAAAATAAATAATCTATGAAAATAAATAATTTACCAACAACAAAGTCTTGCAACCAACTCATGAAAGTACATATAAGGGCTTCCACATGTTTCCCAAGAAGTTTCTCCTATACTTGTTAAGAACACGAGCACCAATGCCGAAAAGCGATTCGAAAGGTTACCGTGGTGATTGGGATGCTAAGAATATCACAAGCCATAACAGATAATGTTGGGAATTTGATTTTGTTGCTTTTCCAAAACTCCAACACATTCAGATTTGGATTGTATCTTGTTTCCATAATCGGATCATCCAAATATTGATCCAATTCAGATTTTTCAACATTAACATCGCTTGTTTGACTTTGTCAATCTTCCATAACCTAAAATAATAATAATAGACAATTAACAAATGTATTTTGCAACTAAGGGCATAATAATGAATTCATAAAGCAAAAAATAAAGATTAAGACTTACATAGATATCTTCTACTTGCATTTTTCCTTTTCCACCAAGTGTTGGTGTAGTCGAAATTGATGAATATGAAGAGCTTTGGTGACTACTTCCACTTGCATCATTCTTCAAGGACATCCATTTCACATAATCACCAAAAAATTCTTGCATTTTACTTCTTACAAGATCAACCTTCACTTGACTTGTATTAGGATCAAGTTGAGTGCAATAATGCTTGATCATTCCTAATTTTCCTCGAGGATCAAGCACAACCCCCATTGCAAGCACGGTACTGTAACCACTCCAATACTTATCAAACTTTACTTGCATTTTCATAGCCATAGACTTAATGATGAGATCTTCACTCAAAACATTTGTTTTCAAGAAACATTCTATCTTCCATACTTGCATAAAATACAAATTGGAAGTAGGATAAGATGAACCAGAAATCAGATTTGTAATCACAAAAAATGGGCGCAAGAACTCACACATTTTCTCTCCCCTTGCCCACTCTTCATTCGTTGGAGCAAATTGAACCCTTGATCGTTCAATTGAAGCAAACTAAAAGCTCGCTTATATCTAATTGAACTTTCAAGCATAGTGTAAGTAGAATTCCATCTTGTGCATACATCCATGCGCAAACCGGCTTTATCATCAATACCACCAACTTGAGTCACACTTTCAAGAAAATTTTTCATTCTTCCCTCCGAACTCTTAACATATTTGATACTTTGCCTAATCTTTTTTAAAGCCTCATCAGCCACTGTCAAGCCCTCTTTAACTATAAGATTTAACACATGGGCACAACATCTCATGTGAAAAAACTCACCATTGCAAAGAAGACTATTCGTAAGGAAAAGTCTTTCTTTCAAGTTGTCTTCACGTATTATCATTGCGGGATTTATCTAAAGTAAGAGAGAACATTTTTTCTCAATTCCCCAATCTTTCAAGCAAGCAAACACCTTATTTGCCAATTCAAGCCCAGTATGTGGAGGCTCCATTCTACAAAAATTGATTATCTTGCTATTTAACTTCCAATTCGATCTACAAAGTGTCTTTGTCAAAGTAATGAAACCCGCACCAAGACAAGCAAAATCCAACAATCGATGTTAAACAAATTCTACCCGGACACTTTCGATCATCACACGCTTTTTTTTTTCTTTTTCAACATTATACAAGTTCAAGACATCAAGAGTAATTTGTTAATCTACCAAAATTTTTGATATCGATTCAAGTACTTGTGCAACTCTCTAACATATTTGTATTCAACAAAGGAAAGCGGAAGATCATGTGCAATAATTATCATACTAAACAATTCACGCACATGATTTTGATCAATACTCCTAGATCTTAGCTTCCCTTCACCATCTAACATTAAACCAACATCTTTATATTTTGGACTATTCACACAAACTTTAATATGACGGTTAAGTGTAGAAGTCCCATGACCAGAATCACGCCAAACATATTCTTTAGGACAATGATGGCATTTCACCTTACCATTAGGGAGTTTAGCAAAATGTGACCATACCTCTGAGGTCGTTGTTCTAACCCTTTTTTATTTATTTTCCATCATGGTCACCAAAGATTTATATTCTCAAAGAAAGAGGAGCTCTAGATTCTAAAATCTCCATATCATTGTTTGTCATTTGTCAATTAATTGCCCTTTCGTGATTCCATCTTTGGTTCACGAATATATATTTAAACATATTTAGAAACATACATTAATTATTCATATAAAACAGAACAACTATGATTTAAGTGAATATTGAGTCAGAATCAGAAGTACAATTGGTCACGGTTAAAGGAGGCCTAAAAATCAACAGAGACCAAATAAGACAAAGTTGGCCCAAACTTTGGCCATATTTCTGGACTTTAAGGTTTCAGATGATGAGGAAAAGAAAAGCCAATAGCAACTAGAGATTCTAGAAGACTCTACACAGAATTGATTAGTTTACATTTGTTCTCAACCAAGTATAACAGAGAATCAATGAAGCTTAGAAGTAAACATTCACTTTCCAGAAAGATCTTCAAGCTCAAATAATTCATTTCTTATGTTGGTTGATGATTAAATAAACTCTCAGCAACATCAAAATATTTCTAAATAACTTGATTTACAATAAAAAAAAAAAATCTCAATAGCATTAAGGAGTGACTTAAGAGATACATATAATCCTACAAGATCTCGTGACTCGTAATCAATTAAATTAAACAAGACTATGGAAATTACTAAATGATCTCAATAGCATTAGGAAACAATACCTTTAAAGTGGCGGTGGCGATGGCGCTGCGGAGATGGAGAAACGCAGCGATGGCGCTGCGGAGATGGAGAAACGCAGCGATGGAGAGGCGGCGATGGAGAACCGCGACGATGGAGAGGCGGTGATGGAGAACCGCGACGATGGAGAGGCGGCGATGGAGAGGCTGCGATGGAGAACCGCGACGATGGAGAGACGGCGATGGAGAACCGCGACGATGGAGAGGCGGCGATGGAGAGGCGGCGATGGAGAATGGGTTGGCTGGAAGTGGAGGATGGTTTATTAAGGGGATTTCTAATATTTAACCTAATCAGCAATCGCATTCGCACGGTAAGTAAATGTAAGTTTTTACTTTTTATTAATATACATATTATATTATTATATATATATATTAATATAAACGGTTTTTGGGCCCGTTTAGTCATGCTGGCCGGGCTTCGCTTAGCCCGCAGCCCTAATCGTCCCGCCAAAAAAGCCCGATTTTAAACGGGCCTCCATTTGCTCGGCCCTAACCCTACATATAATAGGTTTAAACGGGCCGGCCCGTTTAGCCCGGCCCGGATTAACAATGCTAATTAAGGGTTCATCTAGCTAGCTAGAATCCTCCTCTTTTGTTGCCTAATAAAATTTTGATTTCTCGTTTACCGTTTTATTCAATTAAATGAATATTCCTAGTCGTTGTATTCACACTAAAATAATTCACTTGCATTACGCCGCGTCGTCTGCTATGCTATCCCCTTTTTATTTGCGAGGGAGAGTCAATTATTCCATTTTATTTTATTTCCCCTTTTATGTTCGACCGAGTTAAATACAAATAGAAAATTTTATGTTTCTCTTACTCCCACAATATTCGCGAGGGGCAAAAGTTTGTGAGAATGTGGGCTGAGGTTTCATGTCGGTGGGCCGCGTTACAACTTACCACAAATTGTGTGTAAAAATAGAGTGAGTGTCATGTGCAAGATCCCGGCATCCCAGACGCATCGTTTTTAGCAGTGTGTATATAAAAATAAAACGATATAATTATTTCAAATGTTAGAGCATCAACTATATTCTCATATTAACAAATTGCATTTTTACGTAAAATAAATTGTACTTTTTCAAAGATAAGAAGTTGCACGCTTCTAAAATCACTAAGAAGATTAATGCGGCATCATACAAGACCTAGCCGTAAAAATATCATGTAAGGTGTGATTTTCAAGTCCAAATCGAATTATATACTATTGAATAAGATGACATTTTTATTAAAGCAAGCTAATTAGATATAGACAAAAATTTATGTGAATTTGAGTTCACGAATTTTTTAATATTATTATTAAAAAAATTCTTATTATTATGTATAAAAATTATGTCTGTTTAAAAAGTAAAACTCTTTTTAAAATAATGATAATTTTTGTGCACAACAATAATAATTTTTTTGTATAACGTTAATTATAGTTCATGTATAGATTTAATTTTTCTTATATTACTCTTAATTATATGCTAAATGGAGTTTCGTGTCAACGAAAAAATAATTGTGAGACGGTCTCACCCAAATTTTTACCTTTAGATAAAATAGCAAATATCGTTAGTTTATCTCCTCTTCTATTTATTTGAGATCCGAAGCAATTTCTTTGTTTTTCTTATAACAAAACAGGAACTATGAAATAATTGTAAGACAAAAATTCGTATGAAACGGTTTCATGCATTAGACGAAGTACAACTTAGTACAAATCAACACCCATATTTTTCAAAGTGTCAAAAAACTACAATGCCCAAATTACACTCCGTCTCACCGTGAGATCGTTTTATGCAAGTATGGTCGTAAAGGTGTAAAACATAAAAGTAGAATATAATATCTTGACCATTGGATTAAAACTACTGGCAGTGAGACAAGAGTGTTTGAGGAAAAACCATGAACGCACATTTAAAAGAGAATGTGTTTCGTGAATTATAATGTGAGTGTGTATGACAATCTCTTTCAATCGATCTCTCTCACGCATATATCTTTCTCTTTAGCCATTACCCACAATTTGAAGAAAAAAAGAATCCATTCCTGCATGATTGACGGTGGCGTTACACTCTACATTATTCTCTCGCTAGTTTCAAACAAATTTTAAATTTAAATTGTCAGTATAGAAAATATGAAATGACTGATAATGAGTAATGACAAATTAAGTTCAAGAAAATTAAGAGCCAGATACACAATAAATAATATTAAGCTTTCCTGAAAAAGAAAAATCTTAGCAAGAAATATTTGGATGGACGAAGCCGTGAATGTCTCTCACTTGTTGTCAAATTAAATACAACTAGTAGTTTTTAAATAGAATTAATATAGTGTCTTTTATTTGGCAAGATTTTGTATACATAGTGTGTATGTGTAATTTAAGTGCATTTTTTATATATAATTTATTTCACTAAAATATGTAATTTGCTTTTACTGACACAAACTAAATATTTCAATATTATAAATTATATATTAAAAAAATATACATAAATTGCACGGTGTACTAAGTACACTGGAGACCCACTCATTTTAAAAAATATATTTGAAAAATACATATGTGTTTTCACTAAAACTTTATAATGCTTAGTGGTTTATAAAGTTATTTTATAATTTATCAATTAATATCCCCTAGATTTGGTGCTTTTTACTATGAATAATTACTATTAGGTACAAAATTTTGAAAAAACTTACTAATAGGTATAAACTTCTAAAAAATTTACTATCAGGTACAAAATAATTACATATATGCAGTCGAAGTTGCACCGAATATGCAATTTTACTTGCTTATGTGCAATATTTTTGTACCTATGTACCTAGCAGTAAGTTTGGAGCTATCAATTGTAGTTATTAGTCATCCTCTCTTTTACTTATTCTTTTTCTCTTCTTCTATCAAATTTAAAATAAAATTGAATATGTGGATATCAAGGGATGTATAAACATTACTGTCGAATACATATCGGACCAAGTCACCAAGCCAATGTCAACTTGATCTTCCATGTTCATTGGAGTATATATATAATTTTAAAAAAATAAAAAAAAATAACAACACGAATTCATAATTTTACTATATAGATTAATGATGTTTTAATCACATAAATTATTGGACTTCGTCCATATTCATAGGAATGATAAAGAAGTCTTAATTAATTTAAGTTCCTCAAAAAAAAAAAAAATCTTCAAAAAAAAATAAAAAAAATCAAAGTATGGTTATGACCCATGCGATGAAGTGCAACTTGCAGCAGGTAGTGGGAAGCTTGGTCCGTTAACAACTCAAATAATATTTTTATTGCTATAATTTAGGGGTCTTATATTTTAGTATTCATTTACAAATTCCGTTTAATATTAGGTGGAGTGCAATTATAGTCATAGCACTACTACAATTAGACATGCAATTTCCGAGCACCCACAGTTAAAAGGATCCACATCTTTGTGTTGTATACATAAAAGAATTTTATAATTTGAAAATGGGTAAATTTGCGCTTCACAATTCTCATTAAAGGCATTTTCTTGAATACATAATTATTAGTATATTTTAAGGTTTTTATAATACATATACCTAAAAATGTTTCCTTTAGAAAAATATTTTTAAAATGTAATTAATTTATCCGTGGTTTCTTGTTAAAAATACGAAATATTATAATATATACTACCTCCGTCCCAAGATAACGTGCACGCTAACTTTATTATCGAGTTTTTGCAAGCGAGTTGTTTATTAGTATTTGAAATGATAAAGTGATTTTTAAGGAGGGGTATGATAGATCTACCTATCTTCTATTATATACATCTTTAAAAAATATTTTATCATTTTAAATACTAATAAAAAACTCACTAGCTAAAACACGTGAAAACAGTAAATTAACGTACACGTTATTATGGGAGGGAGAGAGTATTTGTTAATTTTTGTTGAAACTATTTGTTAGTTAATTGTTTGAAATGAAAGATAGTCGGCTAATATATTGCAGTATTTCGTCAAAAATGAAATATTTTAATATAATTATCAATTAAGAACAAAACGAATTTGAATATCTTTGTATATTTCACGTTTTATATCGTTAGATTTTATTCTACAATTCTTTAGCTTCTCGACATAAACATAATCAAATTCATGTTTTTGCATCAACGTGGAATGTATTCCTTCCTTTCAAATTAAGATGTCAATCTAATGACCTAGAAATATAAAACATATTTTCCTTCCCAAAAGCCTATAAAAATATTTTTCATTTAAATCAATTTTTTCAAGTATCACTATTACATAAAGTATCATTATTCAACATATTAAAAAAAATATCACCATTTATAAAATATTAAAATTTCATGTGTAACCATAACAAACATCATCATCAAATTAATACTTGAAAAATATTACGCGTTTTCTAGCTTTAGTTATTTATATAACTAGAACATACGCATATGTTGAATATAAAAAGTAGTTTGACCTATTGGAAGGGGTGAGGTGGGAGCCTACTTAAAAAAATCAAATTCAATAACAGAACTATTTCTGATCAATTATAGTTTATAACCAAGAACATACAAAATTGGCCAATATATAATTCATGACCAAGAACATAGAAAATTGGCCAATAATGGGGTGAGTGGGTCTCATGTGCATCTTGAATTCTTGATGCACCGTGCATTCATAATGCACTTCAAAATTATACAATTTTGTTATATTGAAATATACAACTTATTTATAATGAACCGTGTAACTATTAATATAAAAAAATAATTATATTTTTCTAAAATACAGTATGAATGCACGATGCACCAGAATACATAAAAGACTTAGCCTAATTGAAGAGGCATCAAATTTCAATAAATTGAATAATTCTTAATTATGACTTTTTATTTTTTGAAAGCAAATTCTTAATTATGACTAGACCTTAGAAAAAGCCAATTACTGGGTCAGCTGCCTACCCCTGTTCTTCCTACATACCTAACAAAAATATTATTAGTAAACGCAATAGAATTGTAAACTCTTTTAATTCCAGGAAAGAAACAACCACCACTTCTCCCACTATATAAACTCAACCATAACACCTTCTTCAAATATCATTCAACAACAACCCAGATAATCAATCTTACATTCTCTTTCTCATATCATTTTCCATCTCTCCAAACATGGTTCTGTCGAAAACCGCCTCCCAGAGCGACGTCTCTGTCCACTCTACGTTCGCTTCCCGATACGTTCGGGACTCTCTCCCTAGGTACATTCTTTTAACACAAACTCTCGTGTGAAATTTATTCATATTATGAAATTGATACCATTAAATTTATGATCTGATACTATTACTCTTATAAACTAATACTTATAACGTTTGATGCTATGATATCAATTTATAAATATACTTACATAAATTTCATACTGTGAATAAATATCACCGAAGACCTACATTTTTTTATATGCATTTGCCAATAATTAATATATCTTGTGTTCTAATTAATTATATTTTGATGTATGTTAGGTTTAAGATGCCGGAGAATTCGATACCGAAGGAAGCAGCGTTCCAGATCATAAATGATGAACTGATGCTGGATGGGAATCCGAGGTTGAATTTGGCGTCATTTGTGACCACATGGATGGAGCCGGAGTGTGATAAGCTTATTATGGCTTCAATTAATAAGAATTATGTTGACATGGATGAATACCCTGTTACTACTGAGTTACAGGCAAGACACTTTTTTTTTCTATTTTTTTTTAAATAATAGTGACATTGTTTGATTAATTTATTAGCTTAGGAAATGGAATAGTGACATTGAAAAGAATGTGTATGCACGTGGTTTAACATAGAAAAATAATTTCGGGACACAAAGTCTGCTTTCTCTCCATGTCAGAAACATAAAGCAATTTTAATTGGAGAGTTGGTCTATTTAATAATAAAATTATTGAATTAAGAAAAAATATTTGGACTTTAGTAACTTTCTTTGATCTGACGCGTTTCTTAAGTAAGCTAGAAAATACTTTTTGCAAATTTTAAAGTATTTTTGGTGATGACTTTTCTCTTCCTTTTTGGCTGTTTTATTTTTTCTTTGATTTCCATTCTATTGGTTAAAATTAAACCACAATTAATCAATTATCACACACTTGCTACCATATTCGTATCTCTTTGATTTGATTATAATAAATATATGATACTAATAAATTAACCCAGAAAAACTGACTCAAAACTGCAAGTTGTTGCCCAACGAAAAACAGAGAAACAATACATCATATAACCAAATTAAACAATGAGTTTGGATTGGAATCTATGAATTTTTACTAATACAAGTTGTATTTTTATAAAAAGAAAAATAATAAATATTGCAATTTATAAAAATAACAATAATACATGTACCAATTTGTTATTAACCCATTTATTTTAGATACCCATTTTAGTCTATTATGTCATAAATTAAGGAAATCCCGGTCATGATGTTTATAATATGAAAACAGAACCGATGCGTGAACATGATCGCACACCTCTTCAACGCGCCGCTGGGCGACGGCGAGGCGGCGGTCGGAGTCGGCACGGTGGGTTCGTCGGAAGCAATAATGCTCGCCGGGTTAGCCTTCAAGCGAAAATGGCAGAACAAGATGAAAGAGCTCGGAAAGCCCTACGACAAGCCCAACATTGTAACGGGCGCAAACGTGCAAGTTTGTTGGGAGAAATTCGCCCGTTACTTCGAGGTCGAGCTCAAGGAAGTCAAGCTCAGAGACGGGTACTACGTGATGGACCCGGAGAAGGCCGCGGAGATGGTGGACGAAAACACCATCTGCGTGGCCGCCATCCTGGGGTCCACCCTCAACGGAGAATTCGAAGATGTCAAGCGTTTGAACGACCTCTTGGTTGAAAAGAATAAGGAAACAGGGTAAGTAGTTTAAGTTATAAGTACTAATACTTTTCAGCTTACAAACTAATACTTTTATTTTATATGAACTAATACTTTTCTTTATATAAACTAATACTTTTATCTATGTAATATATGTGCAGATGGGATACACCAATTCATGTGGATGCTGCTAGTGGGGGATTTATTGCACCATTTTTGTACCCAGAATTGGAGTGGGATTTTAGGCTGCCATTGGTGAAGAGTATTAATGTGAGTGGGCATAAGTATGGGCTTGTGTATGCAGGCATTGGGTGGGCCATTTGGAGAAACAAAGAGGATTTACCTGAAGAACTTATCTTCCATATCAACTATCTTGGTGCTGATCAACCTACTTTCACCCTCAATTTTTCTAAAGGTATACATTTTAATTTCCTCTTTTTATAATTACTTATGTTATGTAGTGTCTGATATTTTATTAAATAAAGGCACAAACTCCTTATGCAGGGTGCAATTTTCACTCATTTACAGAAATAACACTAACAAGTTTTGGTTCATATAAAACAAAGTATCAATTTGTAAGCTGAATAATATTAGTACTTTTTAAATATACAACTAATACTTTTCATCACATGAAATACTTTAAAATGAATTTTTTCATGATTCGTGAAAAAATATAAAAAAATAGTTCGACCAAACTTTTTTAATCAAAATTGCACTAGGTGGTCCGAAATGTAATCTTAAATACAAGATTAAATGCTAGAAAGTATGAAGCAGAGTATCTCAACTAAAAATCTCATTGAACAGAAACAGAGTGATTATAATTTATATGTATTCTCGATATCTAATAAAGCATAATCTAAATCTTGCAGGTTCTAGTCAAGTAATTGCTCAGTATTACCAACTCATTCGCTTAGGCAGCGAGGTAATTAAACACCACACTCATTTAAATCAATCAAGTTACAAATTACATCATCTCTTTAGAAACTATGTTAACATTTATTCGATGACGAATGCAGGGGTACCGTAACATAATGGAAAACTGTCAAGAAAACGCGATGGTACTAAAGGAAGGTCTGGAGCGAACAGGGCGGTTCAACATCGTGTCGAAAGACAACGGCGTGCCCCTGGTGGCGTTCAGCCTATTGGACAACACCCGCCACAACGAGTTCGAAATATCCGAGACGCTCCGCCGTTTCGGGTGGATCGTCCCGGCCTACACAATGCCTGCCGACGCGCAGCACGTGACAGTGTTGCGCGTGGTTATCCGCGAGGATTTTTCTAGGACCCTCGCGGAGAGGCTTGTGATGGATATCGAAAAAGTTATGCGCGAGCTCGACACGCTCCCGTCTAGGGTCATTGAGAAGCTCGCCGCCACGGCAACCACCGTGGCCTTGGAGGAGCACCACCACCCGGCGGTTGTTAAGAAAACTGTGATTCAGGTGCAGAGGGAGATCACGGATACTTGGAAGAAATTTGTGGCTGACAGGAAGAAGACTAATGGAGTGTGTTAATTAATTGATCTGAAAATTTGATTTTTGGAGGTTGGTTAGTTAAGTGATTTTGTGTTGCGGATGTATTACTTGATTTGTGTCATTTAATTTCTTCTGATTATGTACTGTGGAATATTATTAATTTACTAATTTGTTGTTACTATTACGTTCACTATCGATTTGAGATGATTAGTTTAAACAGAGTCTTGATCACGAGAAGAAATGAAGTTTTAAATGATAAAATGCCAGAGACTTTTGTAATCATCACTAATCATGTAGTCTGATTTGGGCTTGTTTGCTACCATGAATCATGAATCAACATGATAATATTAACATGAGGATTGATTCAAAGAACCCATTTGTATTTAATTTAGTTTGTCACCCAAGTTAAAAGCACAACAATTCACTAAGGTCCAGTAAAAGTAAATTTAGTCTTATAATTATTGAATCATTAATTTATTTATTTTTTGTTCCTATATGAATCAATTTAGTGAGTTTATTTAAGCCCAATTTGTCTAAAGATAGCACCTATTTAAATTCACAAAAATGTCGAGATAATTTGACAAATTTAGTCTTATAATTATTGAATCATTAAATAATTTTTTTCTCATGTGACAAAGAGAGATTATAAATCTATAATTACGCAACAACAAACTGCTGCCACAAAAAAATATTGCATTTTTTTTTACAAAGAGAGATTATAGCAACAACACATTATATTTTATATGTGTATTCAATAACAATGGTGGTGCTCGATTTAACAGGTTTATATTATTTATTCAAGTGTCTTATTTTAGCTAGGTTCAATTATACCCATCGACCATCGTGTATATATTAATTTAATACATTAAAACAAAAAGGAAAAAGTAAAATCCCATCCTGAGTTTGACAGTAAATTCACAATGCTGAATCAGGACCATAGCTTCTTCGTGCGGTGTCCATCATCAGCTGAAGCTCATGCAGGAACACTTCCATAGCCTTTGATGCTAAACAAATGGAATAACTATTTCACTCTCACCCTTATTATTCTTACTCGATAACAACGCGCTGGATGCACCAGAAATTAATTCCATCTGAATACCTTTCGCAAGGCAGCCATACACCGGCTTACCCCACCCAAAATCCACCTCACTAAAACCCGCATTTATAAGGTCATACACCATATAAGTTCCTGCAGTCGTCAAATTCGGCCGCCCTCTAAATCCGCCACCGATTTCACGTACTCCTCATTTGCTTCAGATTTTGCCTTCATTATAAGCTCCACCGCGTACTCCAGTCGATTTTCTGATAACTTTTCAGCTGAGGTGACTGCCGCCGGAAATACAATGGCATTCCCATAATACCCCTTGGGGAGTCCGAGCTAAGAAGAAGGAGCGTTGTGATGTGTTCATGGTTGGGGTAATTGAGGGTCGTCCGGTGACGTCGACCTGCGTGCATGTCACGCACGGTCGATCACGAGCGTTGAGTAGGTGTCTTTCCCATACAGGTGGGATGGATGGGGCTTTAGCGCCGCGTGCGTGTTCACCGATAGCGGACATAAATTGTGCAGCTCCAATGCCGTCACACATTGTATGGTTCAAGCGATATGCAAATATGAATCCACTGCATTTCAGGCGTGTGACCTGTAAAATAAAGAAGCACACTTGTGTGAGATATGATTTTTTTTCTAATTAATTTGCACAGCTGTTAAAAAACAGCTTAGACAGCGGTTATAAAGGCTGTCCAAATTAATTGAGGCAATTATACGCTCCCGTGAGGGATCGAACACATGACCTTGAGCGCCTAATCGATGATCAATTTCACTCGGGCACTTGCTTTCTTGCGTTTACTTAATGAAATTAATTCTATATCTCCTAAAAATTATTTTTTCTTACAATTTTTTTAAAATTCTTTATTTCAATTATCTTATTTTAATTGTCTTTCCAAATAAAAGTTTATGTCCAAAAGATATATTACTTACTATTTTGTACTAATTTATGAGAATTAAATATCATATTTTAATTTTATCATTGAACTTATTTTTTGTGGTAGTGTACATTATTTAATGTAGGTAAACAAAATTGTCTTTATAGAAAAGAATTTATTTCCCAAAATAATTATTAATACTACTTTGCACTAGTTTATGTGAATTAAATATCATATTTCAATTTTGTCATTTTACTTATTTTTTGTGACAAAAAAAAAAATCTTTGTTGCTGTTATGGGGGCTTTATATCGTAAGCAAGAGGTCCTAGCAAGTTTTATCTGCCAAACTCTGAGTTTTAACATCAAGTTTTGGATTTATAAATTTCAATCTAGTTTACTTTGGAATTTTGAAATTTGCGTTTATAAAACCATCACTACAACATATATACTTATGAGTGTACTTTTTTCTTTTTTTTTTTGACGGAAAAAAAACTTAAATGCAAGAGATGCATCGATAAGTAGGCCATCCACACACTTATGAGTGTACTTTTTTATACAATTAAATTATATATTCTTGCACTTTAGTGAGACACACTTTTGGACGAAATCATACAAGTTTTGTCCATTTTTTAATATATGGGATTAAATTTTTTGTAGTCCTATAACTTTGCTTCGTTTTGAAATTGGTCTCGTACGTTTTGACTTTTTGATTTTGGTCATGTAAGTTTTTAAAAATTTTGAAATTGGTCCTGTAAGTTTCCAAAATTTTTGAAATTGGTCATTTTCACCTGCTACAACAGGTTACCAAGCAGGTAACTGCTACATATGTAATTATTTTGTTATTCCATTTAATTTCGAAGCGTCACTTGAACTTTTTTAATCATAATAATCTTAGTCAGATTTGATCGTGTTTAAAAATAATTTGTACATTAAAAGACAAAGCAAATCAGGTCATTTTATTGGATCTAGACTGATCAAAAAATAAACCAAAATTCGCAGAAAATCACTATTACTGTCTAAAAAAACACGCAAAAAATCCCGACATAAAATTATTAGGATTAAAAAAATTTAGGTGGTATTTCGAAATTAAAATAAAAAATAAAATAATTACATAGATGGTTGTTACCTGATTGGTGACCTACTATAGCAGGTGAAAGGACCAATTTCAAAAATTTTAAAAACTTACAGGACCAAAATAAAAAAGTCAAAACATACGGGACTAATTTCAAAACGATGCAAAATTACAGGACTATAAAAAACTTAATCCCTTAATATATTGAAATCACAACACATCATCCAATCAATATAATTATATCCAACCACAGTACTATAACAATACAATATCAATTCATAAATACATATTAATTTGACAATAAGTTAATCCTCATTAACTCAAAATTTCAAAACAAACACACAACCTACTATTTATCAAGATTTCATAATCTTCTAGATTAAAAAAATTTTAGCTTTTAAAAATCCACAAAACCCAAAAAACACATCACTAAAGGGAAACGTGAGATGAGTGTAGTTGGGGCATAAAACTTTGACACTTTAAAAGGAAAGAGCATTGATGTGGTAGTTTTTTATCAGTTTCATAGATTTTTTGTCAAAGGGTATTAAAGTCACTTTTGAAAATTTTGTCAAATGGTACCTCTTAAGGTAGGGTAAGTTCTTCGGTGCCCCGGCAGGCACGGACACATCAAACCTCCCAATTAATTGAGGCAATTATACACTCCCGTGGGGACCGTGACACGGACCTTGAGCTGGCTGAAATCGGATCAATTCCGCTCAACACTTGCTTTTCTTGTCAAACGGTACCTCTTAAGGTAAGGTAAGTTCTTCGGTGCCCCGCCAGGCACGGACCCACCAAGCCTCCCAATTAATTGAGGCAATTATACGCTCCCGTGGAGGACCGAACACGGGACCTTGAGCGCCTGAGCGGGGATCAATTCCGCTCGGGCACTTGCTTTCTTGCGTTTACTTAATGAAATTAATTCTATATGTCCTAAAAATTGTTTTTTCTTACAAATTTTTTTAAAATTCTTTATTTCAATTATTTTATTTATTAATTCAATCACATTTTTATATAATAATTTATTTTATATAAATTTAAATTTAAATTATATTATATTAAAATTATATTTTTTACTTATTTTTTTAAAAAAATACTACATTTCTTTTAAATTTGTAATACTTTTCCTTCTAAACAAGTAATATTTTTCTATCTAAATAAGTCTATATGTCCTAAAAATAGTTTTTTCTTACAATTTTTTTTAAAATTATTTATTTCAATTATCTTATTTATTAATTCAATCACATTTTTATATAATAATTAAATTATATTATATTAAAATTATATTTTTTACTTGTTTTTTTTTAAAAGTACTACATTTCTTTTAAACTTGTAATATATTTCCTTCTAAACAAGTAATACTTTTTTTTATCTAAATAAGTAATATTTTTCTTTAAACAAGTAATACTTTTTCATCTAAATAAGTAATATTTTTTTTAAAACATGTTATACCTTTCTATCTAAACAAGTAATACTTTTCTATTTAAATAAATAATACTTTTCTATCTAAATAATACGAGATGGAAATTATTGATTTTAATTGATATATATTTTTCATTGTATTTTTCAATACGAGATGGGCTTGTTTTTAATTTTAGTTTGTTTTAACAGTTTTTATTAATTATTGCAATTTTTTTTTTTTATTAATTAAACGTTTCTTTTTCAGTAATGGAAATTAATTAAACGTTAGCCACATAATTTTGGTATTAGCTAGTCTTGAATCTGTATTGCAAAGTGGTCTTATTATAATATTATGTATAGTACTATTTACATTAAACGTTAGCCACTCCCTAATATTATGTATGTTATGTATAGTATTTACATTGCACAGCGGTTCGAAACCGCTCTCTAAGATTCTTTGCACAACGGTTTATAACCGCTCTCTAAGTTTTTATCTTGGACAACGGTTTTGAACCGTTGTCTATTTTTTTTAATATTTTTTAGGAGTTTTATCAATTTAGGGCCTGAATGATGGTAAAACTATCAATTTAAGGCCTGGAAGATTTTTCTTATCGATTCAAGACCTGAAAGATAGAAAACTATCAATTCAAGGCCTGAAAGATAGAAACTATCAATTCAAGGCTTATAAATTTTAAGGTCAAGTTTGGCACTAAAACCCTAAACCCTAAACGATGAACCCTAAACCTTGAACCATGAACCCTAAACACCTTGAATCATAAACCTTGAACCGTAAACCCTAAAAATATAAAAAATAAGACCATGAAATAAAGATATGAAATATACGTGTCAAACATGACCTTAAAATGTGTGAGCCTCAAATTGATAGTTTTTATCTTTCAGGCCCTGGATCGATAGTTTTCTATCTTCCAAGCCTTGAATCGATAGGAAAAATCTTTAAGGCCTTAAATTGATAGTTTTGTCATTTTTCAGGTCCTGAATTGACATTTTTCCTATTTTTTATTAAAACCGCTCTCCAAACTATATTTTGGAGAGCTGTTTGAAAAAAAGGTTGTCCAAGTGAAACTGTGCAAGCTTATATGTGTAGTAGTGGCGTATAGGGCGGGAGTTAATAAAATGATAGAAAAATTATTAAGTCTTATATTTACAAGGTGCACCGTGCACTTCATAGTGTATTTTAGAATCATGCAACTTATTTTATTGAAATATGCAATTTATTTATATAAATGGGTTAATAGTTGCATGATTATGTACAAATAAATTGCATATTTCAATGCAACAAGTTGCATGGTTCTAAAATACACTATGAAATGCACGGTGCACTTGAGACGGACCCATGTGGAGGCCAAGGGGAAGGGGTGCATTGCAGCATTGGGCCGTCTTGGGATTTCGAAAAAAAACATTAATACATTTAACAATTCATAGTAATGTCACAAGTATTTGCGGTCAAATTTGTTGATTGAGTTAATTGGGGTTGCTAAGGTTGTGGGTTCTATCCCAAACTAAAGCAATTTTTTTTTTTAAACCATTTACCTTCAAACTAAAGCAATTTTGCATTTTTTTAAAACCATTTGCCTTCAAATAATTACAACTCATATTTTAATGAATTGTTAGTGGATCTTTTGTAAGGAATTTTTAGTTATTAATGAAATTAAAATTATTTTCTTGTAAGGTATAAGTATAACGTCGCCCACACTAACATGTCTTCCGTGCTGAACCACTACGTGACTACGCTACGCCACCTCGTTAATTTACCTAAGAAGTTTAAGCTGTATCACCTCACTTAGGGGGTGCTTGGTTTGTCGTGAAGAATGGGAAAATGAATGGTAATGATAGTAGTAAGGAATGGAATGAATATGTTCCATATAATTGTATTGTTTGGTTGATAATGAGGAATGACTATCATAACTATTGATTTTGTTTGGTTTGTTCAATTTTTTTTAGGAATGTAATCAAATTTGAGTTCTTTTTTTCTTTTATTTTTTTATAATGGAAATTACATTTGTTGATTTTTAATCTAAATAAAGAAAAAACATGATTAAATAATTTTTTAAAACAAAAATAGAAAATTAATTTAATTGTATATTTTTAAGTATGGGAATGATACCCATACCACTCAAAAACCTAAGGAACGGAGGATTCCTTGGTTTTAAGGTATCAAAGTGTAAAGTTGGGAATGATACCCATGCACCAAACACCAATTTTCCATTCCTTTCCCATACCTTTCCTCCATACCCTCAAACCAAAGTGTGAACGGTGAATGTTGTTGCAATTGCTGATCATTGAGAAACGTAATTAAATTAACTAAAAAAAAAAACTTTAGAATACCTGAATCAGTAGCAAAGGAGAATTGGTGATTCCAGTGGTGGCCGGCAGCAGGTCGTCGAGGCAGGGGAACGGCGGATAAATGGCATCGCCGAATTGCTGCAGCGTGATGTCAGCGTCGGCCTCGATGAACATGACCCCCTCGCCGGTGCACTCCACCACCAGCTTGCGGGCGGCGTGTTCCCTCAGCCGGCCAGCAAAAGGGTAGTAGAAAACCAAGGCCTTGGCGACGGCGTCGCGGATAACCTTGACGGGGTCTTTCCCGTCCATTGAGGGATTTCTCCGGTAGAAATGTATGAATGGAGCATGGAAACGAAGCCCATCTTGATCGTCGATATCGGAGAGGGGTTTGAATTCGTGTGGTGTGGGCTGCGCCGTAGGGATCAGTTCTGCCTTTTGTCGGCGAACTTTGAAACTAGTTAGAGCATTGGTTGATGCATCCATAGTTGTTTTACGGGTAGAAGTAATTTATTGATATGTGCATTCATGTGTATTTATAAGGAAAAATACAGTGATCTATGACAGTGTACGTTATTGGAATGAGATCATTTATTTTATAACTGGTGTTTCACTTTGTATTTCATAATATAAATGAATGATACGTGGAATAATAAAAAATATTCAACCAGTCCTATATTTTGGGTCAATGTCCATTGAACATGTTCATTTTTAATCAACTCCAATGAACAAAATAGTTGCTGTATATTTTATGTATGTAGTTATGTGCTCACACAAATAGAACGTATAAGCGATAGAGTCCACTACACAAAGCTAAGATTATGCCAATAATAAATGCAATTAAAGAGCCGGTGCATTTAAAATATGGAGCTTTTTCGAGCAATTTTTATGGAGCATTTTCTAGCAATTTTTTTATCACCATGTACTGATTGGAACAAATACTAGATTGTTATTTCAGTTGACTTCATTTTTAGTGTGCATGGTTCGACCTATCAATAATTAATAGTTTGTAAATGCGAAGGGTTAGCTGGAAATTATAGACTCTGTATTGATGATTTGGATTTCAAGCTTAGATTTGGGGGCATCGCGCTGAAATCAATTCTGTCTATCTCTCTCTCTCTTCTCTTGAGTAATTGCCATAAACTCCTTCTAGAATATATAGTTGGAAAAACATCCCCCATTCTCAAGGGTAATCCTCCTCTATTTGTAGCCTAAATAACGGCCCGTTTAGTTTACGAGATTGATCATGATTGGTTGAAATTAATATTTTAATCCCATATAATTGATTGTTTAGTTTGTGGGATAATATATTTCCAGGGATATATTTGATTGTTTAGTTTGTGGGATGAGGGTCCAGAATATATTTCTAGTCCGGGTACAAAAATGTGTTTAAACCCTATATGAAGGATATATTTATTTCATGTGGAATTTGAGATTGATCGGGATTAACTTTTTAATCCATATATTGATTTTTCAGTACAAGATTAAACACACATTTTAATTCAAATAATTCAGTTCAATCTTACCAAATTCTACTAAATCATATCATAACTAATCAATCCAATTCAGTGAATCAAACGAGACATGGGTTGAGGTTGTCTTCTTTAGTTATTGAATGATGAGTGGATGGGGATTGCTTTTGACGCATGCTTTTTTTTTTTATCGGATAAAGTTAGTTGTTAATTATTAGTATCCATATATTGATTTTTCAGTACAAGATTAAACACACATTTTAATTCAAATAATTCAGTTCAATCTTACCAAATTCTACTAAATCATATCATAACTAATCAATCAAATTCAGTGAATCAAACGAGACATGGGTTGAGGTTGTCTTCTTTAGTTATTGAATGATGAGTGGATGGGGATTGCTTTTGACGCATGCTTTTTTTTTTATCGGATAAAGTTAGTTTTTAATTATTAGTAGTTAATACACCAAACATTCAAATACTCTACAAATTTATCAATCCACCTTATAACTCCCATAACTCCAATTCGTTCCCAAAGAGAATCGAACCTAAGTCTCCCACTCAATTGAGGAGTTCAGTGGCCAGGTGGACACTTATAGGTGATTGATGTCATTATTATACTAAATTAATTAATTACATTTGAAATTAACTTTTTACATATAAAAATGAAATTTTAATTTCAGCCGTCCTAATATTCAGCCATTATTTGGGTCTATAAGAAATACAGCAGCCTACGTATTCAGACATTATTTGGGTCCACAAACAATGTAGCAGCCCACTTGATGCTAATATTAGGCCATTTCGTTGGTGTTACACAAAGAAATGATATAAGTGTTAATTAAGCCCATTCCTAAGCAATAAAATCAAAGTTAGTAGATGGAATTAAAAAATAATTAAATGGCATTCGCAATTGTTGACTCTAGGTAAAAGGAAGCATGGCAATTAGCTGGGGCCCTTGCCTCAATGTCAAACATTATACTTTATACACTCTCTCTTTCTTTTTAAATGTAATTTTCATTTTTTCCTAAACCCAAATTATAAACATTTTTTATGCTAAAATTATTCTTAATTAATAATAACTAAATATTTTTAACAATAATTATTGTTCACAACGCACATTTATATATGAAACTTGAAAATTTAAATGACCCTCACAAAAGCATATATGAAATAAGTGGAGAATAAATGTCAAAACAATATGTATTTTACGTATAAATATTCAAAAAAAAATTAAAATGACATTTAAAATGAAAAGAGGGAATATAAATAAATAAAATACGATACGATTCATACACACGATGCTTCTATAAATAAACACCACTAGACATCCCAAAAGAAACAAAAATCAAGAATAATTAACAATAGATAGATAAACAATCCCAAACAAATTACAATCAAACACATACTACAGTAACACTCCGTGAACCAGGTCTATGCATGAACTCTATCACACTTATGAGTTAAAACTATCACTATTATGCACAAAAACTTTTATTGTTTAAAAACATAAAGCATTTTCGAAACAGTGATTATTTTTATGCATAACAGTAATAGTTTTTATGCATAACAGTGAGAGTTTTTGTACGTAACAGTGATACTAAATGAACCGAGTTCATGGTGAACTCGGGCATGAACTCGGATTCACACAAGTTTTTGTCCACATACTAAACTCTAATAAATCTCAAGTTTATAAATAATATAAATAACAATTATTGTTAAGCCAAAATGCTAAGCCTTATGCTTTGGTGTCGGGCCCTTCACCACCGTGACTGGACAGGTTGCATTTTCTACAACATGGTTGCTGACGCTTCCAAGTAACACCCTACCATTCATAAAATATAATAATCAATTAATACAACAATAAAATGATTTTGCAATTTTGACAATTACTTGCAACAATCTATAGCCACGAGCTTTTTCCTCCTCCGTATATGATTATATCTCTCATATTTGCCTAATTAGAAACAAATAATGAAATAAATGCATATATTTTAGTTCAATTTTGAATATTAATGTGGAATTTTCCTGATAAGGTAATTAAAGAAGATGAAGTTGGAGAATTGCATAATAGTTCCACGAGAGGTACAATTTACTCCATCTCTCCCGTACTCGTTGAACATGGTATATCCTATACTTATTTTTTATTTCTTTAAATGATAATAAAACAACATTATTTTTTACAATTATATCCTTCCAGCTTCACCAAGAAGTATCGAGTAGTTTACCTTTTAACACTCCAGCTTCACCAACACGGCTGTTCTTTAGGTATAAAAGTATTACGTCCAATAATTTTTAGAGGTGTAATCTAAGTATACAATCTCTAGTTGATAACATGATTTGTTTTAGTTTAGTAGCCAATGAGACTCTCACTTCATTCATGTAAGCAGCAAATTCCATAATTTCTGCAGATGAATCTGTAAGTTACTTTTCATCTTCTTCCCCACAAAGGTAAAAAAATTGGTGCAAAAACTCTCTTACCAAGAAGTAACCTCAGTTGAATGTATTTGATGGTCGTCTTAAATCTGGACAAAACATACACTGCAGAATCTGAGAGTAGCAAGGAATTCTGCGTAAGTTATGGGTGTACAATAAGTAAACCAGATTTTATATGGAAAATGATAATCGGCACATGTTTTACCTGATCCAGAACTTGCCTCGGGAGAGAGACCACGCGAGGCACATCTAGCATAAGTTAGTAGTCGTAATCTTTGAGAAGCACCCAACTTGCTGATCAAAGATCTCAGTAGCCCACTACATGATATATTAATATGAGGAATTGAAAGTAACAATTTAAATATCCTTCAATTTCTAGTAATGGGTAGAGGCTATGGAATCCAATTCTTACTCAGTGCGTAGTATGGTGAGAAAATCAGGAGGCAACGATTCCATGAAGGAAGATATGTCTTCCATTTTCAAGGACTTCAGTTCCTCCTTCAAATGCCTTTTCTCTTCAAGTGACATTGTTTTCCCAAGACCTGTTTTACTATCAAATGTTGCAGATATAATCAGCAGTAACTTCAACATATAATATTCACAATTGTAATGTTAACTTGCTAAATACTAAACCTAAACTGAAAAGGTAATAAAAAAGGAGCTCATGGTTTAGTTGTCGATAATGTCGACCATTTATTCAAAGTTGAAAACTTGTCATATATCTAGCACATTCAAAGGGTTTCTCTCTATGTAAATGTGATTGAATAAGTTGAATCAACAAATAAATGGAGAAGATAAGTGGAAAGTGATGACTTATAAAAGGTTGTACTTTCATTCAGTCGACCAAAAATAATAAGTTGTACTTCAGAGAAACATAGGTGTGCTTGGTTGTGAAAACTTCTCCACTTTTCTGCTCTCAAAATTCAAATTTCAAAATATCATCAATTCTCATTACTATTCACCTTTTATGGGGTGGGGGGGTGGGGGGGTGGGGGGAGGGAGTACTACTATGGCATTTATAAGCAAGAAATTGGGAGAGAGCCATGAAAAGTTCAACTGACTTCATGTTGTACAGAATGTAAGCATTTAGACCAGTACGGATAAATTTAATATACGAAGTACAATAAGAAACTGTTGCTCCGAAATTAGAAGTACAACTCTCAGTCTCATCTATAACTGAAAACATCCAATCATGAAAGAAAATCAAAGAAAATACCTGTTAATGGTTCTTCCAGTAAATATAACAGGAAAATATCTAGCATACATCCCAACACCAAAGGCTTCACCCAGCTGTTGTATTCTTTGTGAATCAAGTCTAATTAAAGCCTCCCAGAGTTGGCAATAGTTTTTTCTGAAATCTTCAGACAACTGTTTATAGATCCCATGATCCAGAATGACTACATTTATTAAGTTTATGCAAATCCGAAGTCAATTTCATAATCAAGTAAAGATATGACAGAATAATTTTTCCTATTGAAAGAACTATTTTTAGAAGCACCAGATGATTTATCATACCTAATGAAAAGCCATTGGGCCCCTGAGGAGAAACTAATATGTTCCCAGGATGTGGATCTCCATGCAGGAAACCATGGACAAATATCATCTCAGCAAACACATCTACTAGTGTTTTTGCAACCTAAATTAATAAGAGAAGCATCTCACATTTTTAGGACTAACAGTTGTACCCTGTAGTCAGAAATCAAAGAAAAGAACTGTGATTTATGAAATTCAGATTTCTATTTTAAATCTAATTTATCTCATACTTAGGAGTAACAGTTGAACCACGTAGCCATATTACATGAAAAACAAATTATTATTGGTTTAACAATCAAACCTCAGATGGACTGATGCCCAATTGTTTCATATATTCCAAGTCATCAACCTGAAAGCCAAGGAAGCTCCTATCAGCAGAGGGGTCAGTAGAAAGTCAATAGAAAGTGAGACATTTGTATGTAAGATATAAAATAAAAGCAAAATTCCCTGCTACAAGTCAAAGAAAAGAAGTTAAAACAGCTTCCGATAGATACTACTCTAAGTGTATATGAATTTTTTAAGATGACTAGTGTGGTTACTGCTTTCTAACAACCGTAAACCGACCTAACTGCTTTCTTCAGGCTTGACAGCAATCTTGACAATTCCCTCTACTGGGTGAATTTTTTTAATGCCAAGGTAATTCACAAAATTAAGACAGATATTTTCTAGTTATTTTAAGCACCCAATGACCTGAACTGTTGACATCTTTTCATGCAAACTCAATCACAAAATTAGATCATAAACATAAATATAAATCTCTGTATGCAAACATATCAATAGCAGAATATATTAATACATTTTCCATAGTTTAACATCATGAAGAAGTGCCATTTCTCAGCTATAAACCAGATTTCTATCTCTATTTCCTGAGTTGGATGTTGATATATGACTACTTTATCAGTTTATCTGGAAACTAAAATGTGTACACTTATCATATTTATGCAAACATCTTCCGATCACTCTAGCATTACTTTAGTTATAACGACCAAAGAGGTGTTTTTATATGATACATAGAGAAGCATCAGTAGAAAGGAAGACACTTAACTTTCAAACTGGTTGTGGTCATAGATGGTTGCTGTTTGTATAACTTAGAAAATACTTAGTCCATTAGTACGATATACAATATAGGGTTTAATCTCAATCAGTAATTTCACATGGATGATGACCGTCTTTAGGTGTCTGAACAACATATGTCAAACAACCAACAGCCCTCCATCACATATGAAGTTTCCCACAGAGAAAGATGGTTTAACTGTGATTAGGGAATTGGGCATCTGATAAGTACAGATCAACCACTGAGGTACAAAGATTTCGCAAGAGCCTTTTATGTAATTGTGCAGAAAATATTTGGAGAACTAGTCTATAACCGACTTTGACAGAAACTGAATAAGCATACCCCACAGTTTTTTCATGCATGTCAGAGTTATACCTTTTTTCCTTCACAAAACTGCATTGTCAAAACCTGCCTGCTTGTGAAATCCTGGCAATTAGACCATGATATAGAGCTTAGTATTATACAAAGAATTTCAGCATAGACACATTCAATAAAAATGACATATTGCTTCTCTTAAAAGCTGATGAATATGTAGCATACCCAATAGACTCTGGGAATCTTGACCATCCTGTTCTTTTTAAAATTATTTGCTGCTCTTTCTGAGTTTTTAGCCTCTTGAATGAAATCTATGGAGAATAAGAAATTATACCAGTGTCATCCAAGCATATTGGCAAATTCATAGAAAGCAGCTGAGTTGCATATTTTCATACTTGTTTTCCTTCCACCAAGAACAGTGTATGTAGGGAGAGGGGCAAATACAGTTTATACATAAAATGCCGTAAAGAAAAGAAAAAGGCCAAAAATACAAGAAGTCATTCATAAAAGCTTAAGCTATTGGACAGAAGTCCTCAGGGCTCTAAACATGGTGATGAATGATTTTTGGATAGAGTTTAATGACCACCTCATTTGAAACCTTAAGCTATTCGAGAGGATTAACAGTATAACATTTTATCACAATATATTTAAAAGCTGAGCTCTTAGAGAGGAGAATCAATTTAACACTTTATGCAATATCTTCAGCAGACATCATGAACAGGCTAATAAACAGCTAGATAAGACGTGACCAATAAAAATAGCATAATTCCTTAGCAAAAAGTTGTTGAATGTTTGTACTTTCAAAATAAACATGAATTATGTATGAAACCTACAATATTAAAGAACTCGAAAAATTATCCAAGATAAATTACAATTTTTGTTTTGATGGAAAAAAGGGGGATATGCTCACCAAGTTCACAAGCAATAGACTTTGTAAATTCTGATACCATCCACTCAAACCTGTATTCCGGAAAAAGCTGTAAATAAGCAGCAATTAACATTCTAGAATATGAAACCACATGGGAAAAAGACCCTTGGAACTTAAATCATTTGACCATCAATTTTTTTTTCCTCTATTTCAATTCAATATCTATGATTTGTGTCATCTTCATCTATGCTAGTGCTGACAAATTATTAGGCAAAACAAATGTGGAACAAGAATAGAAGATTTTCTCTCCATGATCTTGCTCTCTTTCTCACACACACACTCATTTTCCAAGGAAAAAGAATGATTACGAAGAAACTGAAAACTATGCTAAGCCTCTAGAATAGCATAAATATGTTGTTTTACAGAAAAAGAAAGAACAAGACTGATAGTGATCACCAGCGACAATGGGTCTTTATAAGAAAAGTACACCTCCTTTTGATTATTTTTCTATTTGGAAGGTTTATATATCAAAAAACAGAACACAAGCCCATGTAGTTGCATCATAAGTGGGGGAAGGGGAAAGCTGGAGTACTCATGTTGAAGTGAATTTTGCTTTTGCCAATTCACAATATGTAGCACATTTGCTTTGCACACATGCTTTTCTTGAATTGTTACATATAAGATCTTTTCGACAAAAAATAAAATGTCACCAGGACTGTGACATTTTAGGTCAATAAGACATTATAATCTTACCAATGTAACTGATCTGGAGAGGAATTTCATGGTTATAAGGTCAAACTTCATTTGATACTCTAATCCTGGATATTGGATCTGTGGTACGGTATCAGAATAAAAGTTAACCATATGTTCTCATCCAGTATTGTACCAAGAACTAAAAGAATTACAAGAGCAATATAAAGGATTATATAGTTTTTTAATGGTCAGGTACGTAAAACCAGTTGGTCTTAATATGGTTTATTCATTTAACACAGCCAAGTCAAACCACAGTATATAACGATTAAGAAACACAAGTTATATAATATCATCGTTAGCTCAACGAGAGGGGCTCAGCTTATCGGATAAGAACCTATCTGCTATGAAAAAAGTTTTTCACCACTATGATCACCTTATTAAGGTGGTTCATGGTGAAAATAGATTTTTTAAGAACACCCAGGTTAATTTTATTAACTGCAAAACCTTCAATCTAGTAAAAGTATAATATATGACAGGTTATCCAAAGGAAAAGATATCACAGACTTCTGCTAATTGCTAAATTGAAGTGTCCGCTCAAAACTCCCCACCCCCACCCACCAATAGGAGCCACATGTGTAAAGCTAAGGACACTGTACCATGTTAAAAAAAACCCTCATTTTGCAAACCAATCTGACAATCAATTGTTGGACATAATCGTAAAGCTAGGTTCAAAGATTAACCTTGACTGCCACTTCCTGATGGTCCTTCAAAATGGCATGGTGTACTTGAGCAATCGAAGCAGCAGCAATTGGTTGCTCATCAAATGAGAGGAATCTGAGATTTATATATCCACAACTCAACAAGTCATTTTGTCCTCTAACAATAAATTAAGGACGAAATGCACTCAAAGGAATGAAGGAAAATTGAAAAAAGTCATTAAATCGGAACAGTTGGTCATTTAGATTAGTGGAATTTACTTAATGCAAATACTTAATAAAAGATCCACGTTCCATTTGTAAAAAAATAGAACCCTACGGTTGGATACATAGGTGAAATTAATGCTAAAATAAGTCATCTCTTGGTTCCATTTAGTAGGAGAACTAAAATTTCCATAAGGCTGCTATAACCAACCACTACTTTAGCTAGTGTATGTTTAATTGATTAGCCTGTTGAAACTTACATCTCGGACAACTCCTTCCCCAGACTCTTGACAATAACTTCTTTGGCAGCTTCAAATTTACAAGGAACTGCCTATATCATCATTAAGAACGCATTAGCATATAATTCAACAAAAACAGTCCACCACCAAAAAGATAAAGCAAAAAATATCTTCAAAAAAAGAACCTTATCCTGTAGAGATGAGAGTGTTGACGAGTATTCGCTTGGAACTTGGCGGACTGCTGCAACAAACTGACCAGCTTTGACATAGAAACCTCTGTTGGCATCAGACAATTTTAGGATCCTCCTTGCTGACCGCAGAATCTTAAAAAAAACATCATTCAAGGAGTCTTTATCAAATACACATATTCACTCTTAAAAGTCTCTGCAAACTACTAATACACATTAACTATTCAACATCAATTTGTAAGAACTCATCTAAGACAACATCAATAGTTCATGATAGGTAACATTAGATACAATACAATACTCAACTACATTAGCAAATAAGAATGTGACTGCATATTTAATTTCTCAGTGCAGGTCCTAAACATACAGATTACTTTACACCAGATACATAAGCCCTGTAGTTTGAGCTAGTGTTAAAAATATACACCATTATTTAAAAGACAGCACACATCACATCTATAATATACATATCAGCAATACCCTTGATCCATGAACCAAATGACATCACAATAATTTCATCATAATCTCATTTGTTTCCAGTCCATCATGTAAGCAGTTTTATTTCTCTCTCTTTTATTTGTCCTTCTACATTCTCTTACGCTCCTAACTCAATATTCCTCGACAATAACATACAGCGCAGCGAAGAAACAGAAATAAGTCACAGCAAAATCTAAAAATAGACACACATTAGAGAATCAAATGGACTTTGCAAACCTCAGATAACGTGCGTCCATACTCATCGGAATCGGCGGGTAAACCGTGCAGCGAGTACTTGTAATCAACCACGCAGGAAGTAATCTGCAAAATTGAAAATATAACCGGCGAAGAAGAATCGTAAAGAGATTTGAGAATCGCAAAACGGTGCCGTATAGATACTCACAGCGAAGAGGGCGCGGGAGGAGCGGACGACGCCGTTTAAAAAGCTAGTGGGGAAGTCGCTTGTGTTTGTGGAGTTATAAGAGTGGTAGGTGAAGGCTGCGACGCCGGAGGTGGTGAGCAAGTAGACCGATGTTTTGGCGCCAAACTTGAAACCTCCATATCTCCGCATGATTCTCAGCTGGAAACTCGGAATGGAGGTAATTGTTTGGTAGAACGAATCCCTCCTAATTTTGTTGAATCCGAACCCGTACTATTATCAACGGTTGATAACGTGCCACGTCGTGGATTTAATAAACACATAAATCAGGGAAAATGAAATTAGATGATACTACTAAATAGGATAAATTGCAAAAATATGTTTTAACTTTCCCACTTATTGTGCTTTAAGGACCGAACTTTCGTATTTTGTATTGTATATAATGAACTATATCAAATTGTTACAATAAAAGGACTCTATATAATTTTAAGGATAAAACATGAGATATTTTTATCATTTTATATATCACTTTATATAAGAAGTGAAATAATTATCGAACTTTCTATTTTTTTTCAAATAGAGGACGTGCTGCATAATAATAACATTATGAAACGAATTTTCTATTATTTTATCAAGTGATTTATGTAGTGAACAATTTAATACTATTATAAAAATAATATTTTTAATATGAAAAATACTAATGATAATTTACTAATATATTTTGCAAAAAATTGTATTATACTTCAAAAGTATCAATTGATATTACTTTCTCTTCAAGAAGCGAAAAAGGTAATTTGGTAAATAGATCTTTAAAACATTCAGCATTTCAAAATTATAATTAACTAATTTGTTCCTAATTCTAATAAATTAACTACTACACATCTTATACTTTGATCAATAATCAATATCATTTTTATATGTCAAGATTTGTTGTAAAGTGATGCATCATAGGGTTATAAATGAATCGAGCCAAGTCGAACGAACTTTTATTGAGCCGAACACGAGTCAAACTAGAATAGTTTGATATTTTTACATTTTTTGGTTTTTTTTTAACTTATTGAGTTAGAGCTCGAGCCGAGTTTCACATTGTACTGAACATAAATTTATGTTTAAGTTTGTTGTATATCTTTGTCGAATCGAGCTCAAACGAGCTTTTACCTAACAATCTAGAATCGAGTATCAAATAGTTTAGTTTCATTTTCAGCCCAATACATCATTGTGTTATTATATTAAACAATAATCAGATTCATTATAATTATATTGTGATTTATGTAGTTGGTCATTTTATTTATAACAATTTGAAAGATAGGTACATATCTAGCTTCTTATGTAAAGTGATATATAAATTGACATAAAAATTCCTTCTTTTGTTTTTAAAATTGCTCAAAGTCATTTTTACAATAATTTAATAGTTTGGTATATGTTCTATAAAAGATAAAGATTTGGTCCTTAAAATATAATAAATGACAATATTAAATCTTATTTTTGTAATTTGTCCTATTAAATATTTAAGTGAAAACTTATTTCGCTAATATTACATTAGATATTTCGTTGCAAATATTATTTCATCTTTCAATACCATCAAATAGCAGGCAATGTTGGGAAATTATATAGTCGATTCTGGTTTGTAGTCAATTTACATCTTTATGTTGAGTCCAAATTATTATTCAAATGAAAACGGGTAACAAAAAATAACCGAAAAATAAAATTTTATCGGTTCCGGTCAAACCATAGATGACATCATTATGTTATTATATTAAACGATAGTTTACAAATTCATTATAATTATATTGTGATTTATGCAATTGGTCATTTATTTATAATAATTTAAAAGTTCGGTACATGTTTAATTTCTTATGTAAAATGATATATAAACTGACACAAAAATCCCTTTTTTTATCTTTAAAATTGCTCAAAGTCATTTTTATAATAATTTAATAATTTAGAACCCGTTCTATGAAAGATAAAGATTTGGTTCTTAAAATATAATAAATGACAAAATTAAAACTTAATTTTGTAATTTATCCTATTAAATGTTTAAGTAAAAACTTATTTCTCTAATATTACACGAGATATTTCGTTGCAAATACTATTTCATCTTTCAATACGATCAAATAGCAGCAATGTTGGGAAATTATATAGTGGATTCTGTCTGTAGTCATTTTACATCTTTATGTTGGGTCCAAATTATTATTCAAATGAGTAATGAAAAATAACCGAATAAAATTTTGTCGGTTCTGGTCAAACCATAGATGATAAAGCATGTTATAGAGAAGTCTATATATTATTAATTGAAAGTTGAAATTTGTATGCATAACTAAGTTTTTATTTTAATTTCAACTTTATATTTTTTTTAGGGGAAATGACCATCTATCAATATCATCAAGTGAGAACATTAAATGGTATTTGACCAATTTGAGAATATCATATTTTTCATATCAATAACAACTGGCCAAGCCAGAAACCGAGGGAAGAAAATACGAAGTATCATGATATTGGATTTATAAATTGAATGTCACTAAACACACCCCAAAATCCTCTAAACTCATCCCATAATTTTTAAGATAAAAATAGATATATAGAATGACTAAGTTACCCTATTTAAAATTATTTGTCTTTTAAGTTTTATTTACTTTGATTTTAGTTTTCTAAATTTTTTTGTCACTTTTATTGATCCTTTATTTTTTGTCCATCTAATTTTTTAAGTTTAATACATGGAAAAATAATTGAAAATTTTGGAAAAATTAAATTAAAATATAAAAATAATCAAATAAGCAAAAATAAAAAAAAAAAAAATTAAATTAAATAAAAATATTATAAAAATAAACTAAATCTTAGAAAATAAGAAAGTTAAGAAAAATTCAAAAAAAAATTAAAACTAAATAAAATATTAAAAATAAAATAAATCTCCAAAATTAATTTAATTAAATTTTTTCAGATTTTATTTAGGTTTACTGATTTTTTTAATTTAATTATTTTTTAGATATAAATGTTTTTTTTTAATATTTTACAAATTTTATTTAATTTTATCAGTTTTTTCGTTTAATTTTTTTTTATTTAGTTGATTTTTTTAATATTTTTATTTTATATTTAGCCTTTTTTATGATTTTGGAGTTTTTTTTTTTAAAATTAATTTTTTGAATATATTTATGTTTGAAAAATATTAGTTGATTTTTTATAATATTTTCTGAATTTATATAAAATTCTAAGAATTTTTTTTTTAAAAATTAATAAATACGAAAGAATCAAATAATTTTTTTAGGAGAAATATTCATTAAAGAATAAAAGGTAGAAAAGTGTTATTTCTCAATTTTAATAGAGCAAATATATAATATGAAAGAAATGGGGTGTGTTTAGTAATACAATTTAATTTTTAAATTTTATTGGGGCGTGTTTAATAAATGGGGTATGTTTAGTGAACTCTTATAAATTATAGAATGTGATCAGATATTGATTTAAGTGGTTTTTTTTTAAATCAATAATTAAATTGTAAATTAAGGGAATGCACCTGAATATGTTGTATAATTCAATGAAAACGCGTTTGGACAATCATATGATGGCATTGTCTTGCATTAGGGGTATAGTGACAGTGTGACTCAAAACTCAATGCATTTTTAGAATATGTAATTTATTCTATTAAAATGCTTAATTTATTTTATATCAGACAAACACTAATAAATAATATTTTTCACATAGAGTTTGGTTAATATCTTCGAGAGATGACGTTGGAAATGTATATGTGTGTATATATTATATTTTTTAAAAGTGAAAATGAGTATTGATGCGAATAATCTTAGTGCTTTCGGTTCAATCGGGTCTAATTGTTATTCAAACAGTTGAACCGACATGACATTATAATTACATAATATATAATATAATTTATATAAATTATAAATAACAATCTATATTTTTAAAGTAATAGCCCCTCAAATTTAATTTATCAAAATATATAGCCTAGCCCCTAAAATTGCATTCAATAAGCATTAAGAAATATAAAATAAACCCTCAATTATTTATTAATTTTTTGAAACGAAAACCCTAGATTTTATTATATTTTTCAAATAATGCCAAAGCGGTGAATCAGACGGTTCAACCGGTCAGCGCTTTGTACTGCCGCTTTTCTCGTTTTGAGCGCTTTGTATGTGGTTCAAAAGTCAAACGGTTCAACACTTTAATTCGAGTAGCAGACGGACCGACCTGATTGATCCAATTCGCTTTTTAAAATATAGTATATATATAGAATTGACAAATATTTTTGGGCTAAGTTTATATGCATTCAGGTACATCGCGTATTCATAGTGCATTTTAGAATCGTGCAACTTGTTATCTTAAAAGATGTAACTTGTTTATACTAAAACGGTCAACTATTTTTCCATATTAATAGTTACACGGTTCAATATAAATAAATTGCATCATTCAGCATAATAAATTTTACAATTTTAAAATGCGTTATGAGTGCACGGTGCACCTGCAAGCACATGAAGCCCACCCTTTTATTTTTTTAAAATGTTACTTTGGGTGATAAAAGATAGTACACAGTTTATATTAACCAAGTTCATAACTTGGTAGGTTTACTATAGTTTTCATTGTACAGGCGAAAACAACTATTTTTAAGGAATAAATTTATTTTAGGAGAAGAATGCTGAATATGCATAATTTTTAAGAGACCGTCCCACGGTGAGACGGAGTGTAATTTAGGTATTGAAGCTTTAATATTTTGGAAGGGGTTGATGTTTAATTGTGCTAAATTGTACTCCGTCTCATGCATGAGACCGTCTCATACTAGTTTTTGTCAATTTTTAATAATAAGAAAATTTAGTTTTTCCTTTTAATAATTAAGACCAACATGGCACTTTATTTTTACGTAATCAAATTTCGATGGCTAGACTATGGCCATGGGTAAAATTCTATGTATGCTTGTCATGTTTGACTTTTTAATTCTTGAATTATATTAGACCATTGATTAAGGGTTCATCTAGCTAGCTAGAATCCTCCTCTTTTGTTGCCTAATAAAATTTTGATTTCTCGTTTACCGTTTTATTCAATTAAATGAATATTCCTAGTCGTTGTATTCACACTAAAATAATTCACTTGCATTACGCCGCGTCGTCTGCTATGCTATCCCCTTTTTATTTGCGAGGGAGAGTCAATTATTCCATTTTATTTTATTTCCCCTTTTATGTTCGACCGAGTTAAATACAAATAGAAAATTTTATGTTTCTCTTACTCCCACAATATTCGCGAGGGGCAAAAGTTTGTGAGAATGTGGGCTGAGGTTTCATGTCGGTGGGCCGCGTTACAACTTACCACAAATTGTGTGTAAAAATAGAGTGAATCTCATGTGCACCCGGGTGCATCGTGCATTTTTTAGAAGTGTGTAATTATACAAAATAGAAACGTATAATTATTTCAAACAGAAGCATGCAACTATATTCTCATATTAACAGTTGCATTTTTCTGTGTAAATAAATTGTACTTTTCAGCATAAGAAGTTGCACGCTTCTAAAATGCACTAAGAGTACACTGTGCACCCAGGTGCATACAAGACCTAGCCGTAAAAATATCATGTAAGGTGTGATTTTCAAGTCCAAATCGAATTATATACTATTGAATAAGATGACATTTTTATTAAAGCAAGCTAATTAGATATAGACAAAAATTTATGTGAATTTGAGTTCACGCTGAATTTTATTTTTTTAATATTATTGTTGCGTGCAAAAATTCTTATTATTATGTATAAAAATTATGACTGTTTAAAAAGTAAAACTCTTTTTAAAATAATGATAATTTTTGTGCACAACAATAATAATTTTTTTGTATAACGTTAATTATAGTTCATGTATAGATTTAATTTTTCTTATATTACTCTTAATTATATGCTAAATGGAGTTTCGTGTCAACGAAAAAATAATTGTGAGACGGTCTCACCCAAATTTTTACCTTTAGATAAAATAGCAAATATCGTTAGTTTATCTCCTCTTCTATTTATTTGAGATCCGAAGCAATTTCTTTGTTTTTCTTATAACAAAACAGGAACTATGAAATAATTGTAAGACAAAAATTCGTATGAAACGGTTTCATGCATTAGACGAAGTACAACTTAGTACAAATCAACACCCATATTTTTCAAAGTGTCAAAAAACGACAATGCCCAAATTACACTCCGTCTCACCGTGAGATCGTTTTATGCAAGTATGGTCGTAAAGGTGTAAAACATAAAAGTAGAATATAATATCTTGACCATTGGATTAAAACTACTGGCAGTGAGACAAGAGTGTTTGAGGAAAAACCATGAACGCACATTTAAAAGAGAACGTGTTTCGTGAATTATAATGTGAGTGTGTATGACAACCTCTTTCAATCGATCTCTCTCGCATATATCTTTTCTCTTTTAGCCATTACCCACAATTTGAAGAAAAAAAGAATCCATTCCTGCATGATTGACGGTGGCGTTACACTCTACATTATTCTCTCGCTAGTTTCAAACAAATTTTAAATTTAAATTGTCAGTATAGAAAATATGAAATGACTGATAATGAGTAATGACAAATTAAGTTCAAGAAAATTAAGAGCCAGATACACAATAAATAATATTAAGCTTTCCTGAAAAAGAAAAATCTTAGCAAGAAATATTTGGATGGACGAAGCCGTGAATGTCTCTCACTTGTTGTCAAATTAAATACAACTAGTAGTTTTTAAATAGAATTAATATAGTGTCTTTTATTTGGCAAGATTTTGTATACACAATGTGTATGTGTAATTTAAGTGCATTTTTTATATATAATTTATTTCACTAAAATATGTAATTTGCTTTTACTGACACAAACTAAATATTTCAATATTATAAATTATATATTAAAAAAATAATATATTTGAAAAATACATATGTGTTTTCACTAAAACTTTATAATGCTTAGTGGTTTATACAGTTATTTTATAATTTATCAATTAATATCCCCTAGATTTGGTGCTTTTTACTATGAATAATTACTATTAGGTACAAAATTTTGAAAAAACTTACTAATAGGTATAAACTTCTAAAAAATTTACTATCAGGTACAAAATAATTACATATATGCAGTCGAAGTTGCACCGAATATGCAATTTTACTTGCTTATGTGCAATATTTTTGTACCTATGTACCTAGCAGTAAGTTTGGAGCTATCAATTGTAGTTATTAGTCATCCTCCCTTTTACTTATTCTTTTTCTCTTCTTCTATCAAATTTAAAATAAAATTGAATATGTGGATATCAAGGGATGTATAAACATTACTGTCAAATACATATCGGACCAAGTCACCAAGCCAATGTCAACTTGATCTTCCATGTTCATTGGAGTATATATATAATTTAAAAAAAAATAAAAAACAAATAACAACACGAATTCATAATTTCACTATATAGATTAATGATGTTTTAATCACATAAATTATTGGACTTCGTCCATATTCATAGGAATGATAAAGAAGTCTAATTAATTTAAGTTCCTCAAAAAAAAAAAAAAGTTCTTCAAAAAAAAATAAAAAAAATCAAAGTATGGTTATTACCCATGCGATGAAGTGCAACTTGCAGCAGGTAGTGGGAAGCTTGGTCCGTTAACAACTCAAATAATATTTTTATTGCTATAATTTAGGGGTCTTATATTTTAGTATTCATTTACAAATTCCGTTTTATATTAGGTGGAGTGCAATTATAGTCATAGCACTACTACAATTAACATGCAACTTCCGAGCACCCACAGTTAAAAGGATCCACATCTTTGTGTTTCACAGCTCTCGTTTTTATGTAAGAACTTTTATATTAGAGACGAGTATACATAAAAGAATTTTATAATTTGAAAATGGGTAAATTTGCGCTTCGCAATTCTCATTAAAGGCATTTTCTTGAATACATAATTATTAGTATATTTTAAGGTTTTTATAATACATATACCTAAAAATGTTTCCTTTAGAAAAATATTTTTAAAATGTAATTAATTTATCCGTGGTTTCTTGTTAAAAATACGAAATATTATAATATATACTACCTACGTCTCAAGATAACGTGCAGACTAACTTTATTATCGAGTTTTTGCAATCGAATTGTTTATTAGTATTTGAAATGATAAAGTGATTTTTAAGGAGGGGTATGATAGATCTACCTATCTTCTATTATATACATCTTTAAAAAATATTTTATCATTTTAAATACTAATAAAAAACTCACTCGCTAAAACACGTGAAAACAGTATGACTGCACGATGCACCAGAATACATAAAAGACTTAGCCTAATTGAAGAGGCGTCAAATTTCAATAAATTGAATAATTCTTAATTATGACTTTTTATTTTTTGAAAGCAAATTCTTAATTATGACTAGACCTTAGAAAAAGCCAATTACTGGGTCAGCTGCCTACCCCTGTTCTTCCTACATACCTAACAAAAAAATTATTAGTAAACGCAATAGAATTGAAAACTCTTTTAATTCCAGGAAAGAAACAACCACCACTTCTCCCACTATATAAACTCAACCATAACACCTTCTTCAAATATCATTCAACAACAACCCAGATAATCAATCTTACATTCTCTTTCTCATATCATTTTCCATCTCTCCAAACATGGTTCTGTCGAAAACCGCCTCCCAGAGCGACGTCTCTATCCACTCTACGTTCGCTTCCCGATACGTTCGGGACTCTCTCCCTAGGTACATTCTTTTTACACAAACTCTCGTGTGAAATTTATTCATATTATGAAATTGATACCACTAAATTTATGATCTGATATTATTACTCTTGTAAACTAATACTTATAACGTTTAATGCTATGATATCAATTTATAAATATACTTACATAAATTTCATACTGTGAATAAATATCACCGAAGACCTACATTTTTTTATATGCATTTGCCAATAATTAATATGTCTTGTGTTCTAATTAATTATATTTTGATGTATGTTAGGTTTAAGATGCCGGAGAATTCGATACCGAAGGAAGCAGCGTTCCAGATCATAAATGATGAACTGATGCTGGATGGGAATCCGAGGTTGAATTTGGCGTCATTTGTGACCACATGGATGGAGCCGGAGTGTGACAAGCTTATTATGGCTGCAATTAATAAGAATTATGTTGACATGGATGAATACCCTGTTACTACTGAGTTACAGGCAAGACACTTTTTTTTTCTATTTTTTTTTTAAATAATAGTGACATTGTTTGATTAATTTATTAGCTTAGGAAATGGAATAGTGACATTGAAATGAATGTGTATGGACGTGGTTTAACATAGAAAAATAATTTCGGGACACAAAGTCTGCTTTCTCTCCATTTCAGAAACATAAAGCAATTTTAATTGGAGAGTTGGTCTATTTAATAATAAAATTATTGAATTAAGAAAAAATATTTGGACTTTAGTATCTTTCTTTGATCTGACGCGTTTCTTAAGTAAGCTAGAAAATACTTTTTGCAAATTTTAAAGTATTTTTGGTGATGACTTTTCTCTTCCTTTTTGGCTGTTTTATTTTTTCTTTGATTTCCATTCTATTGGTTAAAATTAAACCACAATTAATCAATTATCACACACTTGTTACCATATTCGTATCTCTTTGATTTGATTATAATAAATATATGATACTAATAAATTAACCCAGAAAAACTGACTCAAAACTGCACGTTGTTGCCCAACGAAAAACAGAGAAACAATACAGAGAAACAATACATCATATAACCAAATTAAACAATGAGTTTGGATTGGAATCTATGAATTTTTACTAATACAAGTTGTATTTTTATAAAAAGAAAAATAATAAATATTGCAATTTGTAAAAATAACAATAATACATGTACCAATTTGTTATTAACCCATTTATTTTAGATATCCATTTTAGTCTATTAAGTCATAAATTAAGGAAATCCCGGTCATGATGTTTATAATATGAAAACAGAACCGATGCGTGAACATGATCGCACACCTCTTCAACGCGCCGCTGGGCGACGGCGAGGCGGCGGTCGGAGTCGGCACGGTGGGTTCGTCGGAAGCAATAATGCTCGCCGGGTTAGCCTTCAAGCGAAAATGGCAGAACAAGATGAAAGAGCTCGGAAAGCCCTACGACAAGCCCAACATTGTAACGGGCGCAAACGTGCAAGTTTGTTGGGAGAAATTCGCCCGTTACTTCGAGGTCGAGCTCAAGGAAGTCAAGCTCAGAGACGGGTACTACGTGATGGACCCGGAGAAGGCCGCGGAGATGGTGGACGAAAACACCATCTGCGTGGCCGCCATCCTGGGGTCCACCCTCAACGGAGAATTCGAAGATGTCAAGCGTTTGAACGACCTCTTGGTTGAAAAGAATAAGGAAACAGGGTAAGTAGTTTAAGTTATAAGTACTAATACTTTTCAGCTTACAAACTAATACTTTTATTTTATATGAACTAATACTTTTCTTTATATAAACTAATACTTTTATCTATGTAATATATGTGCAGATGGGATACACCAATTCATGTGGATGCTGCTAGTGGGGGATTTATTGCACCATTTTTGTACCCAGAATTGGAGTGGGATTTTAGGCTGCCATTGGTGAAGAGTATTAATGTGAGTGGGCATAAGTATGGGCTTGTGTATGCAGGCATTGGGTGGGCCATTTGGAGAAACAAAGAGGATTTACCTGAAGAACTTATCTTCCATATCAACTATCTTGGTGCTGATCAACCTACTTTCACCCTCAATTTTTCTAAAGGTATACATTTTAATTTCCTCTTTTTATAATTACTTATGTTATGTAGTGTCTGATATTTTATTAAATAAAGGCACAAACTCCTTATGCAGGGTGCAATTTTCACTCATTTACAAAAATAACACTAACAAGTTTTGGTTCATATAAAACAAAGTATCAATTTGTAAGCTGAATAATATTAGTACTTTTTAAATATACAACTAATACTTTTCATCACATGAAATACTTTAAAATGAATTTTTTCATGATTCGTGAAAAAATATAAAAAAATAGTTCGACCAAACTTTTTTTTAATCAAAATTGCACTAGGTGGTCCGAAATGTAATCTTAAATACAAGATTAAATGCTAGAAAGTATGAAGCAGAGTATCTCAACTAAAAATCTCATTGAACAGAAACAGAGTGATTATAATTTATATGTATTCTCGATATCTAATAAAGCATAATCTAAATCTTGCAGGTTCTAGTCAAGTAATTGCTCAGTATTACCAACTCATTCGCTTAGGCAGCGAGGTAATTAAACACCACACTCATTTAAATCAATCAAGTTACAAATTACATCATCTCTTTAGAAACTATGTTAAGATTTATTCGATGACGAATGCAGGGGTACCGTAACATAATGGAAAACTGTCAAGAAAACGCGATGGTACTAAAGGAAGGTCTGGAGCGAACCGGGCGGTTCAACATCGTGTCGAAAGACAACGGCGTGCCCCTGGTGGCGTTCAGCCTATTGGACAACACCCGCCACAACGAGTTCGAAATATCCGAGACGCTCCGCCGTTTCGGGTGGATCGTCCCGGCCTACACAATGCCTGCCGACGCGCAGCACGTGACAGTGTTGCGCGTGGTTATCCGCGAGGATTTTTCTAGGACCCTCGCGGAGAGGCTTGTGATGGATATCGAAAAAGTTATGCGCGAGCTCGACACGCTCCCGTCTAGGGTCATTGAGAAGCTCGCCGCCACGGCAACCACCGTGGCCTTGGAGGAGCACCACCACCCGGCGGTTGTTAAGAAAACTGTGATTCAGGTGCAGAGGGAGATCACGGATACTTGGAAGAAATTTGTGGCTGACAGGAAGAAGACTAATGGAGTGTGTTAATTAATTGATCTGAAAATTTGATTTTTGGAGGTTGGTTAGTTAAGTGATTTTGTGTTGCGGATGTATTACTTGATTTGTGTCATTTAATTTCTTCTGATTATGTACTGTGGAATATTATTAATTTACTAATTTGTTGTTACTATTACGTTCACTATCGATTTGAGATGATTGGTTTAAACAGAGTCTTGACCACGAGAAGAAATGAAGTTTTAAATGATAAAATGCCAGAGACTTTTGTAATCATCACTAATCATGTAGTCTGATTTGGGCTTGTTTGCTACCATGAATCATGATAATATTAACATGAGGATTGATTCAACAACCCACTCAAATTTAATGTTTGTCACGTGAGTTAAACTAACACTAAGGCCCAGTAAAAGAAGCGAGCCCGATTTGTACATTCCCAATTTAGTGAGTTTATGCAGCCCAAGTCAAAGCACAACATATTCACAAACGTCGAGTAATTTGTAAATTTAGTCTTATAATTATTGAATCATTAATTAATTTTTTTTAAGTGACAAAGAGAGATTATAGCAACAACACATTACCTTATATTTATATGTGTATTCAATAACAATGATGGTGCTCGATTTAAGAGGTTTATATTATTTATTCAAGTGTCTTATTTTAGCTAGGTTCAATTATACCCATCGACCATCGTGTATATATTAATTTAATACATTAAAACAAAAAGGAAAAAGTAAAATCCCATCCTGAGTTTGACAGTAAATTCACAATGCTGAATCAGGACCATAGCTTCTTAGTGCGGTGTCCATCATCAGCTGAAGCTCATGCAGGAACACTTCCATAGCCTTTGATGCTAAACAAATGGGAATAACTATTTCACTCTCACCCTTATTATTCTTACTCGATAACAACGCGCTGGATGCACCAGAAATTAATTCCATCTGAATACCTTTCGCAAGGCAGCCATACACCGGCTTACCCCACCCAAAATCCACCTCACTAAAACCCGCATTTATAAGGTCATACACCATATAAGTTCCTGCAGTCGTCAAATTCGGCCGCCCTCTAAATCCGCCACCGATTTCACGTACTCCTCATTTGCTTCAGATTTTGCCTTCATTATAAGCTCCACCGCGTACTCCAGTCGACTTTCTGATAACTTTTCAGCTGAGGTGACTGCCGCCGGAAATACAATGGCATTCCCATAATACCCCTTGGGGAGTCCGAGCTAAGAAGAAGGAGCGTTGTGATGTGTTCATGGTTGGGGTAATTGAGGGTCGTCCGGTGACGTCGACCTGCGTGCATGTCACGCACGGTCGATCACGAGCGTTGAGTAGGTGTCTTTCCCATACAGGTGGGATGGATGGGGCTTTAGCGCCGCGTGCGTGTTCACCGATAGCGGACATAAATTGTGCAGCTCCAATGCCGTCACACATTGTATGGTTCAGGCGATATGCAAATATGAATCCACTGCATTTCAGGCGTGTGACCTCTAAAATAAAGAAACACACTTCTGTGTGTCTCATAGATATCTAAATGATTTTTTTTTTAATTAATTTGCTTTTTATCCTGGGATGAAGGAAGTACTGTTAAAAAAATTAATACTAATACTGATTTGACTTTGCACAACTGTTAAAAAACACCTTAGATAAAGCCGTTATAAAAATTTATCAAATTAATTGTTTAACCAATTATACGCCTCCTTTGTGAGGGATCGAACACTATTAATACCTTTGAGCGCCTAATCGAGGATCAATTTCAATCGTCATCACCAAGCCTCCAAATTAATTGAAATTATTATTCGCCCGCTTACAAGACCTTCTTAAAAATTAATTCTATATCTCCTTAAAAAATTATTTTTTTTTACAATTTTTTTTAAATTCTTTATTTCAATTATCTTATTTTAATTGTCTTTCCAAATAAAAGTTTATGTCCAAAAGATATATTACTTACTATTTTGTACTAATTTATGAGAATTAAATATCATATTTTAATTTTATCATTGAACTTATTTTTTGTGGTAGTGTACATTATTTAATGTAGGTAAACAAAATTGTCTTTATAGAAAAGAATTTATTTCCCAAAATAATTATTAATACTACTTTGCACTAGTTTATGTGAATTAAATATCATATTTCAATTTTGTCATTTTACTTATTTTTTGTGACAAAAAAAAAAAAATCTTTGTTGCTGTTATGGGGGCTTTATATCGTAAGCAAGAGGTCCTAGCAAGTTTTATCTGCCAAACTCTGAGTTTTAACATCAAGTTTTGGATTTATAAATTTCAATCTAGTTTACTTTGGAATTTTGAAATTTGCGTTTATAAAACCATCACTACAACATATATACTTATGAGTGTACTTTTTTCTTCTTTTTTTTTGACGGAAAGAAAACTTAAATTCAAGAGATGCATCGATAAGTAGACCATCCACACACTTATGAGTGTACTTTTTTATACAATTAAATTATATATTCTTGCACTTTAGTGAGACACACTTTTGGACGAAATCATACAAGTTTTGTCCATTTTTTAATATATGGGATTAAATTTTTTGTAGTCACTATAACTTTGCTTCGTTTTTGAATTTGGTCTCAAACGCGTTTTGACTTTTTTTGATTTTTGGTCATATAAGTTTTTAAAAATTTTGAAATTGGTCCTATAAGTTTCCAAAATTTTTGAAATTGATCATTTTCACTGCTTCTGACAGTTACTACCAAGCGAATGAATCTTCATATATGTAATTATTTTGTTATTCCATTTAATTTCGTCGTCATTTGAACTTTTTAATCATAATAATCTTAGTCGATTTGATCGTGTTTAAAAAATAATTTGTACATTAAAAGACAAAAGCAAATCGAGTCATTTTATTGGATCTAGACCGATCAAAAAATAAACCAAAATTCGCAGAAAAAATCACTATTATTGTCTAAAAAAACACGCAAAAAAAAATCCCACATAAAATTATTAGGATTAAAAAAATTTAGGTGGTATTTCAAATTAAAATAAAAAATAAAATAATTACATAGATGGTTTGTTCACGATTGGTGACCTACTATATAGCAAGTGAAAGGACCAATTTCAAAATTTTTAAAAACTTACAGACCAAAATAAAAAAAAGTCAAAACATACGACTAATTTCAAAACGATGCAAATTACGCGACTATAAAAAACTTAATCCCTTAATATATTGAAATCACAACACATCATCCAATCAATATAATTATATCCAACCACAATCTTATAACAATACAATATCAATTCATAAATACATATTAATTTGACAATAAGTTAATCCTCATTAACTCAAAATTTCAAAACAAACACACAACCTACTATTTATCAAGATTTCATAATCTTCTAGATTAAAAAAAAAATTAGCTTTTAAAAATCCACAAAACCCAAAAAACACATCACTAAAGGGAAACGTGAGATGAGTGTAGTTGGGGCATAAAACTTTGACACTTTTAAAAGGAAAGAAAGATTGATGTGGTAGTTTTTTATCGGTTTCATAGATTTTTTTGTCAAAGGGTATTAAAGTCACTTTTGAAAATTTTTGTCAAATGGTACCTCTTAAGGTAGGGTAAAGTTCTTGGTGCCCCTGCCCAGCACTTTACACACACAAACCTCCCAATTAATTGAGGCAATTATACACTCCCGTGGGGACCGTGACACGGACCTTGAGCTGGAAATGATCAATCAATTCCGCCGCACTTTCTTTGTCAAATTGTACCTCTTAAGGTAGGGTAAGTTCTTCGGTGCCCCGCCAGGCACAGACCCACCAAGCCTCCCAATTAATTGAGGCAATTATACGCTCCCGTGGAGGACCAACACGGACCTTGAGCGCTGAAAGGGATCAATTCCGCCGGGCACTTTCTTTCTTGCGTTTACTTAATGAAATTAATTCTATATGTCCTAAAAATTGTTTTTTCTTACAAATTTTTTTAAAATTCTTTATTTCAATTATCTTATTTATTAATTCAATCACATTTTTATATAATAATTTATTTTATATAAATTTAAATTTAAATTATATTATATTAAAATTATATTTTTTACTTATTTTTTTTTTAAAATACTACATTTCTTTTAAATTTGTAATACTTTTCCTTCTAAACAAGTAATATTTTTCTATCTAAATAAGTCTATATGTCCTAAAATAGTTTTTTCTTACAATTTTTTTTAAAATTATTTATTTCAATTATCTTATTTATTAATTCAATCACATTTTTATATAATAATTTTTTTATATAAATTTAAATTAAATTATATTATATTAAAATTATATTTTTTACTTGTTTTTTTTTTAAAAGTACTACATTTCTTTTAAACTTGTAATACATTTCCTTCTAAACAAGTAATACTTTTTTTTATCTAAATAAGTAATATTTTTCTTTAAACAAGTAATACTTTTTCATCTAAACAAGTAATATTTTTTTTAAAACATGTTATACCTTTCTATCTAAACAAGTAATACTTTTCTATTTAAATAAATAATACTTTTCTATCTAAATAATACGAGATGGAAATTATTGATTTTAATTGATATATATTTTTCATTGTATTTTTCAATACGAGATGGGCTTGTTTTTAATTTTAGTTTGTTTTAACAGTTTTTATTAATTATTGCAAAAATATTTTTTTTATTAATTAAACGTTTCTTTTTCAGTAATGGAAATTAATTAAACGTTAGCCACATAATTTTGGTATTAGCTAGTCTTGAATCTGTATTGCAAAGTGGTCTTATTATAATATTATGTATAGTACTATTTACATTAAACGTTAGCCACTCCCTAATATTATGTATGTTATGTATAGTATTTACATTACACAGCGGTTCGAAACCGCTCTCTAAGATTCTTTGCACAACGGTTTATAACCGCTCTCTAAGTTTTTATCTTGGACAACGGTTTTGAACCGTTGTCTATTTTTTTTAATATTTTTTAGGAGTTTTATCAATTTAGGGCCTGAATGATGGTAAAACTATCAATTTAAGGCCTGAAAGATTTTTCTTATCGATTCAAGACCTGAAAGATAGAAAACTATCAATTCAAGTCCTGAAAGATAGAAACTATCAATTTAAGACTTATAAATTTTAAGGCCATGTTTGACACTAAAACCCTAAACCCTAAACGATGAACCCTAAACCTTGAATCATGAACCCTAAACACCCTGAATCATAAACCTTGAACCGTAAACCCTAAAAATATAAAAAATAAGACCATGAAATAAAGATATGAAATATAAGTGTCAAACATGACCTTAAAATGTGTGAGCCTCAAATTGATAGTTTTTATCTTTCAGGCCCTGGATCGATAGTTTTCTATCTTCCAAGCCTTGAATCGATAGGAAAAATCTTTAAGGCCTTAAATTGATGGTTTTGTCATTTTTCAGGCCCTGAATTGACATTTTTCCTATTTTTTATTAAAATCGCTCTCCAAACTATATTTTGGAGAGCTGTTTGAAAAAAAGTTGTCCAAGTGGAGCTGTGCAAGCTTATATGTGTAGTAGTGGCGTATAGGGCGGGAGTTAATAAAATGATAGAAAAATTATTAAGTCTTATATTTACAAGGTCTATGCACTTCATAGTGTATTTTAGAATCATGCAACTTATTTTATTGAAATATGCAATTTATTTATATAAATGGGTTAATAGTTGCATGATTATGTACAAATAAATTGCATATTTCAATGCAACAAGTTGAATGGTTCTAAAATACACTATGAAATGCACGGTGCACTTGAGACGGACCCATGGAGGCCAAGGGGAAGGGGTGCATTGCAGCATTGGGCCGTCTTGGGATTTCGAAAAAAAACATTAATACATTTAACAATTCATAGTAATGTCACAAGTATTTGCGGTCAAATTTGTTGATTGAGTTAATTGGGGTTGCTAAGGTTGTGGGTTCTATCCCAAACTAAAGCAATTTTTTTTTTTAAACCATTTACCTTCAAACTAAAGCAATTTTGCATTTTTTTAAAACCATTTGCCTTCAAATAATTAAACTCAATTTTTAATGAACTCATTTTTTAGTTATTTTAAAACTGAATTTTTTTTTTAAAAACCATTTGAAATAATTACAACTCATTTTTAATGAATTGTTAGTGGATCTTTTTTTTTATTAATGAAATTAAAATTATTTTCTTGTAAGGTATAAGTATAACGTCGCCCACACTAACATGTCTTCCGTGCTGAACCACTACGTGACTACGCTACGCCACCTCGTTAATTTACCTAAGAAGTTTAAGCTGTATCACCTCACTTAGGGGGTGCTTGGTTTGTCGTGAAGAATGGGAAAATGAATGGTAATGATAGTAGTAAGGAATGGAATGAATATGTTCCATATAATTGTATTGTTTGGTTGATAATGAGGAATGACTATCATAACTATTGATTTTGTTTGGTTTGTTCAATTTTTTTTAGGAATGTAATCAAATTTGAGTTCTTTTTTTCTTTTATTTTTTTATAATGGAAATTACATTTGTTGATTTTTAATCTAAATAAAGAAAAAACATGATTAAATAATTTTTTAAAACAAAAATAGAAAATTAATTTAATTGTATATTTTTAAGTATGGGAATGATACCCATACCACTCAAAAACCTAAGGAATGGAGGATTCCTTGGTTTTAAGGTATCAAAGTGTAAAGTTGGGAATGATACCCATGCACCAAACACCAATTTTCCATTCCTTTCCCATACCTTACCTCCATACCCTCAAACCAAAGTGTGAACGGTGAATGTTGTTGCAATTGCTGATCATTGAGAAACGTAACTAAATTAACTAAAAAAAAAACTTTAGAATACCTGAATCAGTAGCAAAGGAGAATTGGTGATTCCAGTGGTGGCCGGCAGCAGGTCGTCGAGGCAGGGGAACGGCGGATAAATGGCGTCGCCGAATTGCTGCAGCGTGATGTCAGCGTCGGCCTCGGTGAACATGACCCCCTCGCCGGTGCACTCCACCACCAGCTTGCGGGCGGTGTGTTCCCTCAGCCGGCCAGCAAAAGGGTAGTAGAAAACCAAGGCCTTGGCGACGGCGTCGCGGATAACCTTGACGGGGTCTTTCCCGTCCATTGAGGGATTTCTCCGGTAGAAATGTATGAATGGAGCATGGAAACGAAGCCCATCTTGATCGTCGATATCGGAGAGGGGTTTGAATTCGTGTGGTGTGGGCTGCGCCGGAGGGATCAGTTCTGCCTTTTGCCGGCGAACTTTGAAACTAGTTAGAGCATTGGTTGATGCATCCATAGTTGTTTTACGGGTAGAAGTAATTTATTGATATGTGCATTCATGTGTATTTATAAGGAAAAATACAGTGATCTATGACAGTGTACGTTATTGGAATGAGATCATTTATTTTATAACTGATGTTTCACTTTGTATTTCATAATATAAATGAATGACACATGAAAATAAATATTCAACCAACCCTATATTTTGGGTCAATGTCCATGGAACATGTTCATTTTTAATCAACTCCAATGAACAAAATAGTTGCTGTATATTTTATGTATGTAGTTATGTGCTCACACAAATAGAACGTATAAGCGATAGAGTCCACTACACAAAGCTTAGATTATGCCAATAATAACTGCAATTAAAGAGCCGGTGCATTTAAAATATGGAGCTTTCTCGAGCAATTTTTATGGAGCATTTTCTAGCAATTTTTTTATCACCATGTATTGATTGGAACAAATACTAGATTGTTATTTCAGTTGACTTCATTTTTAGTGTGCATGGTTCGACCTATCAATAATTAATAGTTTGTAAATGCGAAGGGTTAGCTGGAAATTATAGACTCTGTATTGATGATTTGGATTTCAAGCTTAGATTTGGGGGCATCGCGCTGAAATCAATTCTCTCTCTCTCTCTCTCTCTCTCTCTCTCTCTCTCTCTCTCTCTCTCTCTCTCTCTCTCTTCTCTGAGTAATTGCCATAAACTCCTTCTAGAATATATAGTTGGAAAAACATCCCCCATTCTCAAGGGTAATCCTCCTCTATTTGTAGCCTAAATAACGGCCCGTTTAGTTTAGATCATATAGGTCGGAATTAATATTTTAATCCCATATAATTGATTGTTTAGTTTGTGGGATGAGGGTCCAGTATATATTTCTAGCCCAGGTACAAAAATGTGTTTAAACTCTATATGAAGGATATATTTATTTCATGTCGAATTTGAGATTGATCGGGATTAACTTTTTAATCCATATATTGATTTTTCAGTACAAGATTAAACACACATCTTAATTCAAATAATTCAATTCAATTTTACCAAATTCTACTAAATCATATCATAACTAATCAATCCAATTCAGTGAATCAAACGAGACATGTGTTGAGGTTGTCTTCTTTAGTTATTGAATGATGAGTGGACGGGGATTGCTTTTGACGCATGTTTTTTTTATCGGACAAAGTTAGTTGTTAATTGTTAGTTCCATATATTGATTTTTCAGTACAAGATTACACACACATCTTAATTCAAATAATTTAGTTCAATCTTACCAAATTCTACTAAATCATATCATAACTAATCAATCCAATTCAGTGAATCAAACGGGACATGTGTTGAGGTTGTCTTCTTTAGTTATTGAATGATGAGTGGACGGGGATTGCTTTTGACGCATGTTTTTTTTTATCGGACAAAGTTAGTTGTTAATTGTTAGTAGTTATATACACCAAGCATCCAAATTTCACAAATTCACCAATCCACCTTATAACTCCCATAACTTCAATTCGTTCCCAAAGAGAATCGAACCAAGTTTCTTGAATTCAAATAATTGATGTAATAATTGACAATAATTGATATTATCTATTGCTCAATTCAATGTTTTCAAAACCGGGTTGAACCAGGAACCAGTCGGTAACCCGGTTAAAAAGCACCTATATAACCGGATTTCAGGTTGAATCGGAGTGAACCGGTCAAAACCCGGTTCAACCGGAAAAAAATCGTTTTTTTTTAAAAAAATTAAATTATTAATTTATATTAAATATTTAAAATTTTAAATCTATATTCCTCTCACATTTTTCTCCAACACTTTCGATGTGGGATAAATTTATGAGGTGAGACCAATGTTTTCATAACCGAACCGGTGATCGAACCCAACCATGATTCAACCTATTGGACCGGGGATTTCTATGTTTAGTTAAAAAAACAAAATAAGTATACACCTACAAAAATTTAAATATATATTTTATAACTTTTCAATATCATATTTTACAAATTTTGTCTCACCTCATACATTTATCCCACATCGAAAGTGTTGGAGAAAAATATGAGAGAAATATAGATTTAAAATTTTAAATATTTAATATAAATTAATAATTTAATTTTTTTAAAAAAAGAAAAAAACCGATTTTTTTCCGGTTGAACCGGGTTTTGACCGTTCAACCTAAAAATTTATATATAAGTTTTTTTACCGTTTATCTACTTCCTTTCTCAAATCATTTGAAAATAACTAATTTATAAAATATGATATGAAAAGTTATAAAATATATATTAAAATTTTTGTAGATGTACATTTATTTTGTTTTTTTTAACTAAACATAGAAAATGGTTGAATGATGAACCGTGACGGTTGAACCGGCCGATTAATCTGTCCGGTTCGATCCTTTATTAGGTTATGAAAACATTGGCTCAATTTATCCTAATTACGTTCATTATTACACTAAATTAATTAATTACATTTGAAATTAACTTTTTACATATAAAAATGAAATTTTAATTTCAGCCGTCCTAATATTCAGCCATTATTTGGGTCTATAAGAAATACAGCAGCCTACTTATTCAGACATTATTTGGGTCCACAAACAATGTAGCAGCCCACTTGATGCTAATATTAGGCCATTTCGTTGGCGTTACACAAAGAAATGATATAAGTGTTAATTAAGCCCATTCCTAAGCAATAAAATCAAAGTTAGTAGATGGAATTAAAAAATAATTAAATGGCATTCGCAATTGTTGACTCTAGGTAAAAGGAAGCATGGCAATTAGCTGGGGCCCTTGCCTCAATGTCAAAACATTATACTTTATACACTCTCTCTTTCTTTTTAAATGTAATTTTCATTTTTTCCTAAACCCAAATTATAAATATTTTTTATGCTAAAATTATTCTTAATTAATAATAACTGAATATTTTTAACAATAATTATTGTTCACAACGCACATTTATATATGAAACTTGAAAATTTAAATGACCCTCACAAAAGCATATATGAAATAAGTGGAGAATAAATGTCAAAACAACATGTATTATACGTACAAATATTCAAAAAAATTAAAATGACATTTAAAATGAAAAGAGGGAATATAAATAAATAAAATACGATACGATTCATACACACGATGCTTCTATAAATAAACACCACTCGACATCCCAAAAGAAACAAAAATCAAGAATAATTAACAATAGATAGATAAACAATCCCAAACAAATTACAATCAAACACATACTACATTAACACTCCCGTGAACCAGGTCTATGCATGAACTCTATCACACCTATGAGTAAAAATTATCACTGTTATGCACAAAAATTTTCACTGTTTAAAAACATAAAACATTTTCGAAACAGTGATTGTTTTTGTGCATAACAGTAATAGTTTTTATGCATAACAGTGAGTTTTTGTACGTAACAGTGATACTAAGTGAATCGAGTTCATGGTGAACTCGGGTTCACACAAGTTTTTTGTCCATATACTAATCTCTAATAAATCTCAAGTTTATAAATAATATAAATAACAATTATTGTTAAGCCAAAATGCTAAGCCTTATGCTTTGGTGTCGGGCCCTTCACCACCGTGACTGGACAAGTTGCATTTTCTACAACATGGTTGCTGACGCTTCCAAGTAACACCCTACCATTCATAAAATATAATAATCAATTAATACAACAATAAAATGATTTTGCAATTTTGACAATTACTTGCAACAATCTATAGCCACGAGCTTTTTCCTCCTCCGTATATGATTATATCTCTCATATTTGCCTAATTAGAAACAAATAATGAAATAAATGCATATATTTTAGTTCAATTTTGAATATTAATGTGGAATTTTCCTGATAAGGTAATTAAAGAAGATGAAGTTGGAGAATTGCATAATAGTTCCACGAGAGTTACAATTTACTCCCTCTCTCCCGTACTCGTTGAACATGGTACATCCTATACTTATTTTTTATTTCTTTAAATGATAATAAAACAATATTATTTTTTACAATTATATCCTTCCAACATTCAAAAAATTACATGTAATGTCATTATTTTATACACAATAAAAACTCACGCTATCCTCTCATCTACTTTATAATAAAATAGAAAGATACTCCATATAATGCCCTCAACTAAAACCACTTTATCTCCTTAAATACTAATAAATAATTCATACATTAAATACCGTTGTAACGTCATCATTAGTGAACCAATTTTGCTGTAACGTCATCATTAGAACCTTATATAAATAAAATTTGATGATGAACTGCCAAAAAGGGAAAAAAAAAAAGAGAGAGGACATGTATGTCCTTCCAAGTTCCATGCTATTTTTATGGGGGAAATTTTAATAAATTAAATGGATTAATTGCATTTTTGGTCCATCTGCCATATTTACACTGGCCATCCAATTCAGCAACAATTAAATATAATAACCCATACTTTATACTTAAATGAAAGAGATCCTAACAATATTCAACCCCTAATATATTAATCAGATGAGTATGACCATTCTAAATAAAGGGACTAATTAATGTTAAGGCAAAGGATAAGGATGAACACAAACATTAGGGATGAAAGTGATAACATGACCCACCATTAGTACTACTATTATTTAGAAAACTAGTACTGTAGATTACTAATTTATGCTGATCTGTTTGTAAGTAGATTAATTCATTATGTCACTAAAAAAAATCTAAAGAAGGACCATAGGAAAAAAAGAAAGAAAAGTCTAAGGATGAATTAATGATAATTAGCAAAATTAATTACCTCTTAATGGTACCCAAACCCCTGCTTCCTAGAACAAGAGTATCAAGTTTGTGTTGTTCCACAGCATCACACAACTTTTCTCTTGGATCCCCCCAAAACACCTTTGCCATCACCTTCACCTGTTTACAACAAATTCTTGTATATAATTTTATTTTATGTATAATTCGACCAAAATACCGACTAATTTAGGGGATCAGAACCCAACATCCACGGTCTATATACAACAAATTCTTGTATATAACTATCTAAGACTATTTGATGTAACACCGATTTAAATTACACGCATTTTAAACATTTATCCAATAATCATGCATTGCCCAATTTTTAAAATTTATTTTATAATACACACACCAAGCAGCGTTTGAAAATTATATCAAATATTCGACATCATATATAGTTTAAAAATGATATATAATGAACTTAAACATGCTTATACATGTATAATTGGTAGAATTAAATGCTCGATTTGAACTAAATTAGATTGAATTGATATTAAAATAAGTTATAATGCAACTTTTTTAGAGAGTGAAAGAGAGGTACTTGTTTGGTTCTTGCAACAGTATCAAGCATATCAAGAACCTCAGCATCATGGGTGAGTCCATAGCGTTTGGCTACGTTAATTTCTCTAACTTCTTCCAAAGGTATCAACGCTGAAAATTCACACATAAAAAATAAAAAAATAAATAGATCATAACAAATAAGTTGCATATGATATGAACACAAAATAAAATAAAATAAAAGAAGTGTAATTAATTAGCAATATTAATACGTACGTGATCCAGTATCTTCAAAGAGCTGCTTGCTAGAGGGGTCAGATTTTGGAGAAGCAACATGGATTATGATAATATGATCACCTTCTTCAATTAAATTATTGATCGCCCAATTTAGTGCTGATTTGCTTGTTGCTGAATAATCCATTGCAATCCCAATTGAACGTGATTTTGCCATTTTCCTATGGTTTCGATTGAAATAAATTTATAAATCTGCTGGCTTTTCAATAATCTTGATTAATATGGAGAGCTCTCTATTATAGATTTACAGAAGTGTTTTGATTGAAGGTAGCTTCTTGAAGGAACTAAAAGAATATATTAAAGAAAAAAAAGTATCTTTAAGTAATTTTTTGATAATGGCTTTCCAGTCACACTTTATTCGTTTAAGATGATGACTAGAGGACAACTTACCAGTTGTAAATTGTAATAATGTACAGGGAATTTTGGCACATAGTATTAATTTGACAATTATTCCGGTTTAACAAATAGGATTATATTATCATATTATAGCTCTTGGGGGGAAGAAAGAAACAAATGGTTGGGTCGATATAGCTGTCTCAGGATGATTATTTAAATTTCTAGAATCTCCGATCTTATCATGTTTTGATTTTTCTTTTTGTACATGTAGATTATGAATTGGTTTGTGTTGTTGTGATGGATTTAATTAGGGTATTTTAAAAAAATCACGGGAAGTATATTCATCATATGAGTGGTGTATTAATCCAGATGATGTATTTACTAATAACGTAGGTGTAAACTCAGCCCAATTAAAATTTTCAAGTCCATGAGTTAATTCAAACTGGATAATAACAAATTAGAAATCCATTGTGGTGGTCCAAGTATATATATAGGCACATAAAACATTAATGGGATCACCTTTATAACGTTTCATCAACCTGGCCTACTATTGCGGTGGTCCAAGTATATATATAGAATCATGGATACTACGTTAATGGCCCTAACTTTACTTATTAATATTCAGACCTGATTATATAGATACTACATTAAGGACTCGTTTGTTAGGGGTTATTAGTGCGTGATAAATACATTAACACCTATAATATTATATTTGAGAGGGGTTATGCATTGACATATGAGCCTTTTAAAAAATGAAGATCCGGTCACCATTGAACTGAACTCATATGATAATGGATCCGACCTATGGTATTCATAAAACTATAACTTGTACAAAAAAAAAATTCAAATTTGACCATCACTCATCCACTTACAAATCACGTAAATTGGCAATTCTCTTCATTCCTCAAAATCCGGAAAAATTATATGAAAATCCCTTCTTGAAGAAAAGCACCTAAATCGGTAAAACCGAAGACAATTCTCCAAACTGAAGAAATTTGTAAATTCGAAAATTCCGTCTTGAAAATCCCCTAAATCGAAGAAATTGAAATCTGTAAATTCAATTGAAAGGAATTCGCCTCTGCAATTTTCTCTTATTTTGTATTCGGGTAAGATGCCCCTGTCTATCATAACCGTGATCAAAATTTAGACTGAGCGGATGAAAAATCGCCTCAATTTGCCACCTACATGCAATTCCAATTTTTGAGGTTACACCAGTGAATGTTTTGAACGCAAAGGAATGAAATATTGATGTTGGTTGCTTCGTCGATTACCATCTTATAATTTTTAAAAGATTTTTAGTTACAAATTGGGTTGGATTATTCTGCTTCGTTATAATGGCAGAGGAAAGTTGATGAGGTGTTTTAGTACGCAGAAGAGTTTCTTAAAGGTGAAAATGTGATATTTAAGGAACATTTTGAAATTAATAGGAATGGTGGCAGGTAGGTGAGTTAATCAAGGAACAAATTTTGCAATCAAATATTCGATCCTTATCATGTTTGAATTTCCAACATCTTTCTTGCACATTATTTTCTCAAAATTTTACAGGTGTTTTCTTTTCTCCTTCTTCTTTCATAATATTACAGGGTCTTCTCTCCAAGAATTTGGTGGGTTTTGTGCAGATGATTGCTCCTTTTGCTGTTCTGCATCACCGACTTTCTTTCCAAATCTTTTCTCTGGTTAATCCAGCGGTGCAAACAATTCCATCCAAATTAATGCTAGTTTCAATTGATAGTGTGAAAATATTCCTTATATTCTTGAATAATTATGCTTTTGGCTATGGAATTTGTCAGCCTTTGATTAAGTTTGTGTCAATTTGTGTTTGTCAGTTTTCCAAAAGAATTTGTAGACGAAGTTCTTTTTTGCGCAAAACAGTGATAAAATGTGGTGAAGTATGAAGGATGATAATGACTATTTTAAATTTATCAATAAGTTTATAAAAGCTACCAAATGAAGTATATAATATATCACTGTGTACCAAACAAAATATGTATATGTAAAACTTGTATAATAAATCATGTTTAAAGTATCTTATCTTATCACATACATACTAGCAAACGAGCTCTAATAGAGTTTGTTCCGGGATTTAGGTGTGCGGGGGAAGTCATAACTTCGAAATCCTATGTGTTGTGTGCTAAAATAATTGGATTATAGTTTAAGATGTGGCTCTCGAATCTTAGCAACACAAACAATAAATGAGATGGATGAGCTATATTAATGACTTATGATTGTTTTGAGAGAATAAGTGTTGGGTAATAAATTGACAAGGGTTTTGGTATGGTATTGAATTATCTAGTGTTTTTGGCCATAAATGACCCATATATATAGGGTTTGGGAGAGTGGAGTTCACTTTCCCTGAGTAGAAGTACAAGGAGCCGAAAGTGATTCTGCAAAACATTAAATGCTACAAGATTGATGTGACCCAGGTCGGAGGTCGCTTGAGGGGTCGTCTGCGTTATTGGGCTTTTCGGCACGTCGCCGGGACGTCGCCCGAGGTAATTCCGGATAATCAGGGAATAGCCGTTTAAGTACTCCTAGTCATTCATCATTACTGTCCATTACTGACATTCCTTTGATTAAGGCCATCCTTGGGCATGGTCTTCGGTGTGGCTGGTCTGACACTAGTCAAATCATAGTTAATGCTCTGTATTTTTATCTGCTCCCGACCGCGAGATATGCTCGATCGATCGCATCACGCTTTGGGATGCTTTTCATTCCGCTCCTAGCCGCGAGGTGCTGCACTTGTAGAGAATTTGGTTTGAACCCTTCTCAGACATTTTTAGGTCGCACCCGACCTGGCGCAATACGCTCACAACAATATCCCCTAGCACATTCGCCTATGCTCGCCAAGGGGAGTGGGCTATTATTTTTGGTAATCAATGCGAGGTGCGAGGTCAGAAAACTTCTTAGGCACGCGTGCGAGTTGTCTTGGAAATCGTTTGAAGCGACGGTTGCTCGTCTCGACTGTCGAGCCTATTTATAGTCTATAATGATGGCGCGTGATCACCACACGCGTGACCCGAAAAGCATCAGCTTCAACCTCAAAAAACCTATAAATACCCCCTTCTCACTTCATTCTACTTTTCCGCTGAAAAATATTTCGAGAGCTTTGTGATCCGTTCGTAATTAAATTTTGAGATTCTTCTGCTCGATCCTGAGAAATTCCAAGGTAAAGAAAACCTCATTTTCTCTTTTATATTACTCTAGTTCACGCGACCGATGGATTCTACAAGTCGGGGGGACTCTGGGAGCGCCGCTGGAAGTTCCGCTCCTATCGCCACGATTCACCGGCGATGCGGTCGTGACGGAGCCGAAGCATCGATAGTTGATGTTTCCTTCGAGACGGTGAGCGAAACGCCCATGCCGGTAAGGGGGGAGGTTACCTCGAAAAGGTGTCGTTCGCGCCGAGCCAGGGCCGAATCCCCAAAAAGGGTTTCAATTCCCGCCTAACCGGAAATTCAAATTTTGGAAGGGGCGGGAGAGGAAGATGATGATTCTAGCTCGGCGTCGATTGATCCGGCCGAATTTGACTTCCTGTCGGATGAGGTCATTCCCGACGTGCCAAGTGATGACGACGAGATCGATGACGTTGATCGCAGGCTACGCATAGAAGAGAGCATGGCCCACCCTCGCGAACTGATTCCTAGGCCGACTCGAGCTCGCGAGGATAATATTTTTGCCACGAGCGAGGTAGTCAGTTCGGTGACCGAAGCCGAGCTCTTCTTGTGGAGGAACAAATTTCAAGTTCCCAGCGATGTCCATTTATGGGTTCCTGGGTATGAAGTTAATTATGCCGATCAGGTTCCCGATGGGCGTGTGGCCATTAATTATGATACGATGAACGCCGGACTTCGCTTCCCTCTTCATCATGTGATCACGTCGCTGTTGTGGTTTTGGGGCCTGGCCCCGACCCAAATTACTCCCAACGGGTGGAGTACTATCATCGGGATCCTCTCCCTGTTCGGCCGAGTCCAACCTCGGGCTTTTCCTTCTGCAAAAGAGCTGAATTGCTTGATCTCGCTAGCGAAGTGGGGGAAAGATCCGGGGTATTATTACGTTAAAGCCCGCCCCCATATGAAGATAGTTGAGGATCTCCCCAGTAAAGTCCAAGATTGGAAGGAGAAATGGTGGTTGGTAGGGGGGGCTTGGAAGAGCCTTGTTTATGCTTTAGGATCCCTTGGATATCACGAGATCCCCCGCGACTACAGAACCTTTAAACGTGAGTTCTTTTGTTTTTGTTTCTTCCATAATACTGATTTAACTTTTTCTTCCTATTGCAGCTCCCAAGAACTCTAAGACCTCGGACCTCTCCGTCCCGTTCCTTGTTCGGTTGATCCAGGTGTGCCTGATCGATCCCGACGAGCGATCATTGGTTATTCTGCAGAAGCTGAAGTGTTGGGAAGCAGCAGGCTTGATCGTTCCACCTCGCTCCTCCCTCTCTGGTGATAATCCCGGTATGCGAGATGTTTGTTAAACTGTTAGCCCCTATTTCGGAATTCTCGTCTCTTTTTCTGATCCGGTTCTCCCTTTTTCTCTTCCTATTTTCTAGTTACTTCCATCGAGCCTATTCGACTACTTTCTGACAAAGCTATTGAAGCCATGTATAATCTGAACACCGAGGAGCTCCGCGAGAAGGTTGCTCGAGCCTTGGACTTCTTCAAGCAGAAGAACCAGAAGAAGAGAAAAGCTCAGGCCCAGAAGGGCGACCAGGGCGAGAGAGGTGAGGCTACTAGGGCCCCTAGGCTGAAATCGAAAGCCCTTGCACCGCCACGGGGTCAAAAAAGAGTCACTCTCGATAGTCGGGTGGAAGGGAGCTCGCCTGCCCGCGCGCGACCCTCGGTCGACATGGAGGCTCTCTAGGAGTCTGAGAGCGGGAAGCTGGTGTATTCTGGGTCTGGCGGGAATCCTGACACAGTTTTTGAACTTACCGGTCGCCGGGACCGCGATGCGGAGGACATCACTTTTTTGGGTTGGAACCCCGAGTATCGCAAGAGGTATGGTCCGAGGTCCGACCTTATTTACTTGGTTCATTGTGTTGATTTTCGTCTTATGTATTGTTGTTATTTTGTAGGTACAAGCTGGATGATGGGGTGTTCCGTGGCGAAGCCACCCGCAACTTCCTGTGGTCGCGGAACCTTGCCGGTAATGACGCCCAACCTCTCTACCTTCGGCGTATTGCCAATGATGCTGCTAAATCCTGGACCATGGTCCTTCATGAAGAAGCCCAGACCCAACACTTCTCGGAGAATATGACTTCGGGGGTCGCTCATCTCTGCCGTTCCTTGGCTTTTTTCGAAAAAAGCCAGGAACAATACGATAAGGCTAGACTTCAAGCGCAGAAAGCCAAAGCCGCCTGTGTTCAGATGCGGGCCGATATGGAGAGGCAGATGAAGGATCGGGAGTCTGGTACCTGGAGGCTGATATGGGGAAGAAAATCCGGACGATGATAAAAGATCTCGACCTCCGAGCTATGAAGGAGAAAGAGAGCCTGGCCAAGATCGCCGAATTAGAGGATCGAGTCTGATACCTGGAGGCTGAGGTCCAGCAGGTCCCTGCTAACATCAAACTCGAGCGAAACCACGCCTCGAACATTGCCTATATTCATTCATATGCCAATGATGTTCGGGCAGTGCATCGGGCGGGCGACCTCGTAGGGGCCCAGACGGCGGTGAAGGAAGGATTGGTCAACTACATGCGCAATAACCCTGTTTGCGAGAGAGAAGATCTCCCAATCAAGGATCTTGCTATTTTCGGGGTTGATTTTGTTGGGGAATGAGTTACACAGATCTATTCGGGGTGAATATTTAAATACAAATTTAATTCATTAATTATTACTAGCATGAATTAATCCTATATTAATTCAAATAATAATTGCAACAACATATCATGCATATAAAAAGCCACCTAAAACCTACGCATGCGGAATCTACGGGTTTACGTGAACGTACCTCTCGGGATGGCAGTGGCTTTGGTCGGACGGACTAACCAAAAGGACTTCCCAAGTATTCCCTTAGCCCTTGCTCGACAATCCGGTGGAAGGATACTTGCGAACAATTAACAAAAGGAAAAAATAAACTTTGTTGCACCACTTATGTGGATTTGCTAATATTTCCAGCACATGGAATTGTACTTGGGAATGAACTAATCATCCCCTATTTATAAGAGGGAGGGTGGTCGAAATTTTAGTGATATTTCAATGTGGGAAAAGACTTTTCTTGGTCACCAAGAAATCTTGAATATATCCCTTATATTCTTTTTCCCATAATTAAAATATTCCACAAAAATCCCACCTCCTCAATATATGGATGATTTTCGAAAATTAAGTGTTACAAGAATCCAAGATTTAGATCTTCTTGAATTTATGAGATATTCTTGTATTTCAAGAAATACATATCTTCCATAATATCTTTTCAAGAAAATCAAGAAAATCTTTCTTGCCCACTATATTTTCAAAATTTTGAAATTTACTATATAGATAACCAAGTGGGAGATTTCTTGAATTTAATGAGATAATCTTGTATTCCAAGAATACATATCTTCATTCCATAACAAAATTCAAAGAAAATCTTTCTCCTTTTTATCCATAATTTTCAAAAAAATTTTAGAGGAAATATAAGCAACAATATTTATTTTATTTTAATCACCTTTTCAGTTATTGGACTATATGTTGGGCTACTCAGGGGGCCTTTAGGAGAATTAAGATTGGACCTTCTAATGGATCTTGAATATCTAATATTGAGCCACAATATAATTCAAGCCCATAAATATTAATTAATCCCACTACATAATTAATATTGCACCATCCATCTTAACCCATATTACAATCGATATGGCTCCGGTCATTATTTCCCGTGTTTAAGATTATCTAGCCCATTAATTAATTCAAGCTCTTTGAAATAGTTTTTCATTAATTAATATCTTTTGTCCTTGGTCGAGAACGGTTCAACATTATTATCCATACCGGAAACTAATTCCACTTGCAAGATTTGGTATGATAAAACTTATGAACCTCCCAAGGGGGCAAATCAAGCAAGCGTGCTTTGCACACGATTCTTCGTATTAAATCTTAGCAATCACATGTGACCAATAATATTGCCCAAGATAAAAAGTATTGAATCTCTCTCGATTCGCTACCCATGATAAGTCAAAGCAATAATTACCAATCCAACGTGATCCTATTTAAGGGGCGAAGGTTAAGAAACAACGAACCACCGAGGTCTAATTCTTCCTTGTTCGATTCAAGAATTTATCCTCCTCAGAGGTCCTATTCAAATCGATCATGCACTAGTGTAATCTCTTGGTCAAGACAAACCAATCTGAGCCTTACACCTCAACCTTTTCGCGATGGTTGTTCATTTCCATCTAGGTCGTGAATGGCGTACTTTTTAGTTACAAGGATCAATTAATTTAATCTTCGTGATCCGCATCACTAAATTAACTACTGATGTAACACGTCACGAATTATTGAACAGCTTATGCAAAGAAATATATATAACATTCAATCATATTTAAAACATCGATGATAAACAATTTATTTCAAGAAATAAATCTCGAAAATTCATTTGATTATACAAAGTAAAAGCATACTTTTCAGTATAATCCCAACAGATTTTAGCTTCCTTCCACCCAAATCTTCTTTTACGACCTTAACGAAATTTGTTCGAGATCTTTGTGAGCAGAGGCTGAGATTCTTTGATGGCGGCGATGAGGCCGAGGATGGAGTTGGTGTAGCAGAGGATTTGGCCGGCGTCGAGATTCTCGAGGTCAAACAAAATGTGTCGACTAACCCTGTTGAGGGGACCTCGGATGCTCCGCCGATTTGATTCCTCGGGAGTGTTTTTTCTGCGGCAGTATGCCATTGCCTTCGGGCTTTAATTAATGAAGTTTCCCTCATTTCAATCCTGCAATCGATGTTGTTTTTCTTTATTTCTTGCTTCCTCTTCTGTTGGCTTGTTTGTTTTTGCTGATGCTTTGATGTTGGTGAACTCGTGTATCTTCCTTCCTGAGAACCTAGATAATAATCATGATAAGAGATCTGTAAACCGACAATGATTCCGACCTGTTTGCCTTAACGTTTTTGGCTTTGTCGACTTAGACTGGGTATGCGACTTAGTAGTCGACTTAGACTGGGCATGCGACCGAGGTCGGCTTATAGATGGTATGCGACCTTTTTATGATCATGAGTTTATGAAAATCCTTATTTTGTTTCTTTTATTTACGAATCTCTTCATTTCTTTACGAGCTCGTGAGAGGTCGTGGACCAGTCCCCCGAGTTCGTGAGTGAAAGATTTTTATGAGGTTTCTTAGAGAAGAAGCTTTTGTATGTTTGTTTTGTTTTTCACTTGCGAACCTTTTCATTGATCGAGCTCGCGAGAGGTCGGGGACCAGTCCCCCAAGTTCGCAACTGAAAAATCTTGATACAAAGTTTTGGTAAGAGGAAAAAACATAATTCTTATATAACTGACACAAAAACATGATGCATGTCCGAATTGAAAAAGATTATTGATAAAACTTCTTTAAGTAGATTGCATTCCATGGATACATTGCAGGGATGCCCTCCATACTTTCAATCTCGTAAGCCCCATTCGGCAGACATTTTGAGATTTTCATCGGGCCTTCCCAAGTTGGGCCAAAAACTCCTTTCTGGACTCCGAGGATTTTCTTTAGAATGAGGTCGCCAACTTTGAATCTCCGAATTTTTGCTTTCGAGTTGAAGTATTTTTCTGACCTTTGCTTGTAATCCGCATTTTTCAGGTTGGCCTCTAATCTCCTTTCTTCGAGTAGGTCGAGGTTGAGAGAGATGGCTTGGTCGTTGTTTTCTGTAATAGTCTGCGATGTCTGGTGATTTCTGACAATGACCTCGGCCGGTATGACTGTTTCTGTTCCGAACACTAATGCGAAAGGCGACTCACCTGTTGAGTTCCGAAAAGTGGTCCTGTATGACCATAGGATGCTCGAAAGTGTGAAAGCCCACAGTCCTGTTGACTCGATCAGTTGTGTTTTCAAAGTATGTTTTATTATCTTGTTTACTGCTTCGACTTGTCTGTTAGACTGAGGATGATATGGGGTTGAGAAGAGCTTTGCAATTTTCCATTTGGCAAAGAAAGCGTCGATCTCGAAACCGTCGAACTGCTTTCCGTTGTCCGTGACGATCGCTTGTGGGAGGCCGAAACGACATATGATATTTTTGTTGGGATTATACTGGAAAGTATGCTTTTACTTTGTATAATCAAAACTGAATTTCGGACTTATTTACTGAAATAAATTATTTATCACTGATGCTTTAAATATCATCGAATGTTACATATATTTCTTTGCATGGTTTCAAATAAATAAGACGTGTTACATTGTAGTTAATTTAGTGATACCGATCACGAAGATTAAATTAATCTTGATCCTTGTAACCAAAAAAGTACACCATTCACGACCTAGATAGAAATGAACAATCCATCGTGAAAGGTTGAAGTGTAAGGCTCGGGATTGGCTTGTCTTGACCAAGAGATTACACTAGTGCATGACCGATGCCTCGAATAGGACCTCTGGGAGGACAAATTCTTCAAAAAGCGAACAAGGAAGAATTAGACCTCGGTGGTTCGTTATTTCTTAATCTTCGTCCCTTAAATAGGATCACGTGTGGTTGGTAACTATTGCTTTTGACTTATCACGGGTAGAGAATCAACGAGATTCAATACTTTATATCTTGGGCAATATTATTGGTCACACGCGATTGCTAAGATTTAATACGGAGAATCGTGTGCAAAATCACGCTTGTTCGATTTGCCCCTTGGGAGGTTCATAAGATTTATCATACCAAATCTTGCAAGTGGAACTAGTTTCCCAGTATGGATAATAATGTTGAACCGCTCCTTAACCAAGGACAAAAGATATTAATTAATGGAAAGCTATTTCGATTGTCTTGAATTAATTAATGGGCTAGATAATCTTAAACACGGAAATAATAACCGGAGTCATATTGATTTAATATGAGTTAAGATGGATAGTCTGATATTAATTATGTAGTGGGATTAATTAATATTTATGGGCTTGAATAATATTGTGGCTCAATATTGATAATTCAAGATCCATTGGAAGATCCAATCTTAATTCTCCTAAAGGCCCCCCAAGTAGCCCAACATAAAGTCCAATAACTGAAAAAGGTGTTTAAAAATAAAATAAATTTTGTTGCCTATTTTTCCTTGTTTTTTTCGAAAAATATGAATAAAAAGGGGAGAAAGATCTTCTTTGAATTTTGTTATGGAATGAAGATATGTATTCTTGGAATACAAGATTATCTCATTAAATTCAAGAAATCTCCCACTTGGTTATTCATATAGATGTTTTTCGAAAATTTTGAAATATAAAGGGCAAGAAAGATTTTCTTGATTTTCTTGATTTTCTTGAAAATATATTATGGAAGATATGTATTTCTTGGAATGCAAGTATATCTCATAAATTCAAGAAGATCCAAATATTGGAATCTTGATCCTTAAATTTCAAAAATTCCATAACAAGATGAGGTGAGATTTTTTGTGGAATATTTTAATTATGGAGAAAAGAATATATGAGATATATTCAAGATTTCTTGGAGATCAAGAAAAGATTTTCCCACATTGTTTTTTCCCCAAATTTTCGACCATCACCCCATCTATAAATAGGGGATGATTCTTTCATTCCCAAGTACAATTCCATTTGCTGGAAAAATTAGTAAATCCACAATGGTGGTGCAACAATTTTTTTATTTTCCCTTTTGTTAATTGTTCGCGAGTTTCCTTCCACCGGATTGACGAGCAAGGACTAGGGAATACTTGGGAAGGCTTTTCGGTGTGTTTAATCGATGAGACCATTGCCGCTCCAAGAGGTTAGTTCACGTAAACCCGTAGCAATTCCGCATGCGTAGGATTTATGTGAACGGTTTATATGCATGATTTGTTGTTGAATTATTATTTGAATTAATATAGGATTAATTCATGCTAGTAATAATTGTTAGAATTAAATTTGTATTTAAATATTCATCCCGAATAGATCCGTGCAATTAATTCCCCAACAATTTTTCCATATGAATCTGATAATCTTCTCTTGAGTAATTGTTGCTAAAGGCTCTGCTTCAGCCCATTTGGTAAAGTAGTCAACTGCGACCACGGCGAACTTCGAACTTCCGGGGGCCTTCGGGAAAGGACCTATCAGGTCGATTCCCCATTTTGCGAATGGCCATGGGCTATATCGAGGTGAGCTCTTCGGGAGCTCGCTTGATTGTTGGGGCGAAGAATTGGCATTGTTTGCACCCTTTTGCGTATGCGATTGCATCTTTCCTTAGGGTTAACCAGTAATAGCCCTGTCTGATCGTCTTGTAGACCAGAGATTTGCCTACGGTGTGGTTTCCACAATCTCCTTCATGTATTTCCTTTAAAACTATTTGGCCTTCTTCCGGTGTCATGCACTTCAATAATGGCAGCGAAAAACTTCGCTTGTAGAGTTGCTCGTTTACCATGGTGTACCTTGCTGCTCTCAGTTGTAAACGACGAGCTGCGACCTTGTCTTCTGGCAGTGTCCCTTTCACGATGTAGTTTCTGATCTCGGTCATCCAACTTTCCTCGGGGATCGTGATCTGGAATACTTTCATTCGAGAATTTGATGGGTTTGTTTGATTTTCCCAAGTGATTTCCTTTACGTCGATGGTAGTGCGACCTGCGGAGGGAACGTTGAGCCTTATGACGGCGATGTTGTCCATGTCGGCAGTTCCTTCTGAGGTGGCTAAACGAGCCAAAGCATCCGCATGTGTGTTGTCTGCCCGTGGTATGAGCTCTATCTGTACTTCCTCAAACTTTTATGCGAGACTCCTTGCTATCTGTTGGTATTTCATCATCTGCTCGCCTCGTGTTTCGTATTCTCCCGACATTTGGCAGACGACCAGTTGAGAATCACTGTAAACCTTCAATTTTCATACTCCAATGGCCATGACCATTTTCAGACCGTTTATCAGTGCTTCGTATTCCGCCTCGTTGTTGGTGGAGTGGAAATCGAAATGTATAGCCATCGTGAATGATTGTCGCTCAGGACTGATTAGGATCACCCCAGCCCCTGCTTGGGTGCTCGTCAAGGAACCGTCGACGTGCAGTGTCTAGGGGACGTCGATAGTCTCGGACGCCTTTTCCAGAAAAGTGAGCTCGGTAAGAAAATCGGCGAGTATCTGAGCTTTGATCGCGGTCCGAGATGCGAATGTGATTCCGAACTGCCCTAATTCGATGGACCATTTCAATAATCGTCCTGATGTGTCGGGCCAATGCAAAACTTTTCTTAAAGGCATGGTGGTTAAGACTTCGACTTGATGGTCGAAAAAATATTGTCTTAGCTTTCGGACACTCATGATCAAGGCGTATGCGAGCTTCTCGAGGAGTGGATACTTGAGCTCGACATCATTGAGGGTTTGGTTGACGAAATAAATAGGCAAGTGGTGTTGGCTATCTTCTCGGACTAGGACTGCGCTGAGAGCGGACTCTGAGGCTGCTAGATATAAAAACAATTTTTCGCCAGGGATGGGTTTCGCCAAGATTTGGGGATCGGATAGGTATACCTTGAGCTTCAAAAAGGCGGCATGACATTGTGGGGTCCATGAGAATTTTCCTTTTTTCATGGCTTCAAAAAAGGGTTTGCACTTATCTCCCATCCTGGACATGAATCTGTTCAGGGCCGCAAGACAACCAGTCAACCTCTGGACTTCTTTAATGTTGCGAGGTGGTTTCATATCCATGATGGCTTTGATCTTCAAAGGATTTGCCTCAATACCTCGCTGACTGATGATATGGCCTAAAAATTTTCCCGATCCCACTCCGAAGCTGCACTTCTTGGGGTTCAAACGCATGTTGTATCTTCTCAGGATTTCAAACGTTGTTGCGAGGTGCCCTAGATGATCTTATTTTTTCTCACTCTTAACTACGATGTCGTCGATATATACTTCCATGGTCTTCCCTATCTCGTCGGCGAACATCCGGTTTATGAGGCGCTGATAGGTTGCTCCCGCGTTCTTCAATCCAAAAGGCATCATTTTCCAACAATAGACTTTCTTCTCTGTTAGGAAAGATGTGTGTTGCTGGTCGTCTTTGCTCATGGCGATCTGATGATATCCTGCGAATGCATCCATGAAAGTCATCATCTCGTGCCCGACCGTGCTGTCGATGAGGTGATCGATGTGTGGTATCGAAAAATAGTCTTTTGGGCACGCTTCGTTGAGGTCGGTGAAATCGATACATAGCCGCCAAGAGTTGTTCGCTATTTTTACTAACACTGCGTTGGCTACCCACTGTGATTGGTCGGCCTGCTCGATCAACTTATTATTCAGCAGTTTCTCCACTTTCTCAGCCAAGGCCGCGTATTTCTCGGGGCTGAACTTCCTCATTTTCTGGGATATCGGCCTCCTTGTCGGATCGATGTTTAGTTTGTGGCATGCGACCTCAGGGTCGATGCCGACCATATCTTCGTGTGACCAAGTGAACACATCTAAATTTTGCTTGAGGAAGTCTATCAATTGAGCTCGCAAATCACTGGGTATTTGTGTCCCGCTGGTGACACTTAGCTCTGGCCGGTCGAGGTCGATCGGGATTATTTCGAGTTCTTCAATGGGAGTTGCACGCTGGTCACTTCTTTCAATTCTTGGATCATGACTCGATTTTTGTTGTTCGGCATCGATCTCCATTGGTTCGAAACCTAGGTGGGGTTCTAGATCGGGCAGCCCTTTCGTGGGCTTCTTCTTGGTCTCGATGTCGATTTCCATGGGTGTTTCGCTGGTTTCCATCACATTATCTATTTCCATTTCATCGTTTTTATTTTCTTTTTGAGGTGGAGTTTGGCTTGTACTACCTAGCCTCATTCCGGGTTTTCTACCATAATAAAAAACAGAATTTAAATTAACACAAGAGTAAGTCAAACATTTTCTTGCTGCGATTTGGTCACCTTTAATGGTGCCGATCTTCCCGTCAGATCCGGGGAATTTGATACAATAGTAGTAAGATGAGGCAGCAGCCCCGAACTCATGTTCAAAAGGCCTGCCGAAAAAAGCATTGAAATTGGAGGGAATGTCAATGATTACGAAGTCCAACTGCCTTGTCGTCTTTACCTCGGGGTCCAGGGTTGAGGTGATCTCCACTGACAAACGAATCATTCTGTAGGCTTCGATAGGCTGACTACCAAACCCTCGAATTCTGACTTCGCATGGCTCGACGTAGGAGTGGAAATTGCCGAGCTAATCCAGAGTCTTTTTGAAGAGGATGTTGCAGAACGCCCCGTTGTCGATCATGACGCGATAGACCAGAGCCCCCATTATCCGGGCTGAGATCCCCCAGTTCGGGAAAACCACCCCGTCCTTGTCTTCTTCAGTGAAGGTGATTTGCGTTTGGCTTGGGGCGATGGTGTTGACCGGGAGACAGCATAAAATGGAATTGTCGAGTGCTCGCATTTTGGCCTTCTGACGTCGGTTTGACAAAGAGGTCGCTGGGAAAAAACCCCCAAGGGTTTCCCCCGTTGGGCAGATCATGTGGATTACTCTGTTTTCCGCTCCTTTCGGGATCTGTGGACCTCACCTCCCCTGGTCGGGTTGGTTCCCAGGCGGAGGTGCTCGTTGCTGGTTTTGCTGCTGTCTTGGTTTGACGAACCTCTCTAACTTCCCTTCCTCGTATAGCTTCCAAAGTTCTCTATGCAGGTCGCGGCAATGCTCGGTGGTGTGTCCGATGGAATTGTGATAGTCACAAAACTTCCTCGAATTGAGTTTGGAGGGATCTTGGAACATTTCTCTTGGTGGAGGTATCGGCTGTCTATCTTTGATTGCTTGGAAGATTTGTGTTGTGTTCTGGGTCAGGTTTTCAAGGAGCTTTACCTCCAGGGTGTTGTCAATTGGCTTGAAGGTCCCCGGAGCTCAAAAATTGGCCGGCCCTAGCCGTCGAAAAGGCTTCTCGGACTTCGTCTCTGGTTTCTTGACCTCGGTTTTCTCATTGTTCGGTCATTGCTCGCCTAGCCTCGAGGCAAGGATTTCGGCGTTGGTGATCATGATGCCTGCTCGGTATCTGAAATTGGCATAACTTGTGGGGTATTCATTGTTCATCATTTTCCAGAGCTTAGTTCCCTTCTTTAAACCATGCATTATCCCAGTACTTTGGCTTCGTCTCCAAGTGGTTTTCCCTCCATGATAAAATTTGGTCGATCGATCGATATCTGCCCGGTCGACTCGCCCTCGAAATGGGGTCGACGTTTGCGAGATATTGCTTGGTTCCTTTGTGCGGTGTTAGAGACTCGAAGTGAGTGAGGAATAGCTGCGCCATCTGATGGAAAGACTCTATAGACGTTAGTGGTAGGGTGTTGAACCATCGGTAGGCTTGGTCGCCTAGAGTGAGTGGGAAAAGTCGGCACTGGGTGGCATCGGTCGCCCCCATCGAGTTCATATAGGAAGTATACTTGCTTATGTGATTGATCGGGTTGGTTTTTCTGTCGTATTGCGTGATGGATCTTGTGTTGATTTTAATTTGCACGGAGCGCATAACCTGTGGTGATGAGGGGTGAGATAGGAATTTTGATGGTGAGTGGCGTTAAAAACTTTTGTTCGCTATTTGCTCCTGCAAATCCTTGATATTCTGGAGGATGGCGGCCATTTGAGGGCTCTCATTCTGGCCATCAGCTTCTTCTTGGCGTTGGCGAGGTGGGGAGTTCCCGTCTCGTCGGCGAGGTGATGGAGTCCGTCGATGCCTGTAGGGTGGGTGGGGTTCTTTCAGCTCTCCGGGGCGAAGGACTTCGCTCGAGTCGATCCTTCTGGAGATATTAGTTTCTTGGGTTCATCTTTGGGCCACCGATCTGAAAAAAGATCATTACAGTTACGGCAGATGGTATATATATATACTTTGAGGTCGGTCCTCTGGGGCCCTCGAGCTTAATTATTGGGCATATATGAAGCTTTCCGAAAATAGGCGTCGGTGGATTGGGTTTGGCCCCTCGTTCGGATTTCGCCGGTAGTGCGGGGTGTATTGTGCCCCATGGGAATTGACCTCTTGACTTTCCTTGCGGTGGGGTCCTTCGTAACGAGATTGTTCTCTGCGAGGTCCCTCGGCGAGGGCTCCTCATCATCATACCTTGCCTTTGCTCTCGGCCTTCGGTTGGGTTGTGCACGCGTCGTCGGCATGGACCCCCATTTCGCCTTTGTCTCTTGCAAGAACTTCAAAGAATGGCCTCGTCGATATCTTTCGGGGTTCGGATTTGTTCTAGCTTTTGAGCAACTCCGGTGGTGGGTCCTCCAGCCTTTCTGTTGCTAATGGCTAGGCCACTAGCCCCCGCTCCGCCAGAGCGACATGAAACTGATGCTTTTCTTTTGGAAATGAAAGATGCTTGAGACATGGTTCGAGCTATTTGAGTGATTCGATCGATGTGGGTTTGTATGGAAGATTCGTGAGGAATACTCCAATGAGAAAATGCTAAGGACTTAGCTTTTGTATTTCTTAAAAAACTTTCTTCTTCTAAATGATTGTTGTGTGCTAAAATAATTGGATTATAGTTTAAGATGTGGCTCTCGAATCTTAGCAACACAAACAATAAATGAGATGGATGAGCTATATTAATGACTTATTATTGTTTTGAGAGAATAAGTGTTGGGTAATAAATTAACAAGAGTTTTGGTATGGTATTGAATTCTCTAGTGTTTTTGGCCATAAATGACCCATATATATAGGGTTTGGGAGAGTGGAGTTCACTCTCCCTGAGTATAAGTACAAGGAGCCGAAAGTGATTCTGCAAAATATTAAATGCTTCAAGATTGATGTGACCCGGTGGGAGGTAAGCGAGGGGTCGTCCGCGTTATTGGGCTTTTTTCGCGTCGTCACGATCGTCCGCCCGAGGTAATTTTGGATAATCAGGGAATTAGCTGTTTAAGTACTCCTAGTCATTCATCATTACTGTCCTTTACTGACATTCATCTGATTAAGGCCATCCTTGGGCATGGTCTTCGGTGTGGCTGGTCTGACACTAGTCAAATCATAGTTAATGCTCAGTCTTTTATCTCATCTCCGACCACGCAAGATATGCTCTGTCGCACGCGTAGATCTTTGGGATGCTTTTCATTCCGCTCCGAGCCGCGAGGTGCTGCACTTGTAGAGAATTTGGTTTGAACCCTTCTCAGACATTTTTAGGTCGCACCCGACCTGGCGCGATACTCTCACAACACTATGGATTTAAAAATCCTGGTGAATAGTAAAATTATGTGTTTGTTTTGTGAATTTTGGTAGGGTGAGATTTTTGCTAAGTCAAATCAATATGTAATAGTGATTGATGTTATATTATTATATTGTATTGGGTGAGAGAAAAATAGGAGATATAATAAGTAGAAGGAAGAAAAGTTGTGATATGATTGTATTGAACTTTGTGAAAATAGGTGTGTTGGTATATTTTATAGGAGTGAATTTAAAAATTGGATGTAGAAATTTCTAACTATTATGTGACTTGGATTGCAAAGTCCTTAGTCTATCCGGGTGAGTCTCGAAACAAATATACCCTAATGATCCTAACTTATTGATGTTCACACTGACATTACATGAATATTTAATTATGTATAAAATAACTATTTTTTAAAAATTGTAATTTAATCTAAAATTTTCAATTTTGGTGAATCTTCACCTTTACATGTTTTTTGCAATTTAAGTTAAATATGAAAATAAGAATAAGTGGACAGCTTAATCATAATACTCATCGGAAGCAATTGAGAAATTGATATACCAAAGATACATAAAATACACATTATTATCCCACTCGCTACCTCAGATAAAATACCAAACAAAGTACAACATCAAAAACACAACGCACAACCTCGACAGGGGCTCATTCACACTTTCACAATGCCGACGTGATGAACACTGACTTTTTCGTAGTAACCGTTATATCTTTAACCCCCTGCAACATCTTCTCAAGCTCCTCCACAAATACTTTCATGGCGTTCTCCGGTAAGCAGATCGGAATCACAATTCCTTTCTCACCTTTGCTATTCTTAAACGGTATGTAAAAACTCGCCACGCCGGGGATGGCGCCGACGCCGCCCTTCGCCGCCCCTCCGTACACTGCCTTTCCCCAGCCGAAATCCACATCGCCGAAGCCGGAGTGCGTCAGATCTGATACCAAATAAGACCGCACCACCGCGAAATGCGGCCGGCCTCGAATCACCATCAGATCTGCGAGCGATTTCATGTATTCCTCTGTTACGTCCGATTTCGTCTTCCGTACGAGCTCCAGAGCGTAATGTAGGGGGTTTTGGGATAAATCACCGGCGGCGGCGATCGCGACGGGGAAAGCGAACGCGTTGCCGTAGTAGCCCTCGGGGAGCGGCGGATTGAATCTCTTCCTTGAATTTGCGATGCAGAGGATTCTGACCTCTTCTTCTGGATCTGGCGAGATCGCGATTGTGCGGCACCGCCAGAGACAGGCGGTGAGGAGTTCGAAGGTGGAGCAGCGGCGGAGGTGCGGTGGCAAGTGGCTGCGGAGGGTGGAGATCTCGGCGGCACCGAAGAAAAAGGAACGGTGCACCATGTCGTCGAGGGGGATTAGGGTTCCTTTGGGGTCGGGAACGACGTCGTACTCGCGGTGCGTGCACGTGACGCGCGGTGGGTCGCGTGCGCTCAGGCGGTGCCTTTCCCAGACTGGTGGAATGGAAGGAGATTCAGCCCCACGCGCGATCTCGCCGACTGCAGACATGAATTGGACGAGCCCCGCGGCGTCACTCATGGTATGGTTGAGGCGGAGGGCCAAGATGAACCCGCCGCACTGGAGGCGCGTGACCTGCACATGAGAAATCAATACTTAGCATAATAGTCCGTAGTATAGTTTTTTGGGAATATATGTATATTGTATACTAGTTCAATTATTGAAAACAAACAAAATTTCTTAACAAAATCTTAATTTTAAATTTCTTAAAACATATATCTTCATGAACTCTATCACGATAATGCAAATAAAATTATCACTATTTAAAAAATGTTTTATCTTTTAAATAGTGATAATTTTTATGCACAAAAATGATAATTTTTCTACATAATAATAATATTAAAAAAACAGAGTTCATGGAATTTTTATGCACAATAGTGATAACTTTTCTACATAATAATAATATTAAAAAAACAGAGTTCACCATGAACTCGAGCTGACACGAAATTTTCCTTAAACAGTTACATAAGTATCAACATATCATAACATGCTAAGTAGAATTCATGAAGTGTGAAATTAACTATAACCAACTAAGGTTAAACATTATGTTCCGTTTTCAAAGAATCCTCTACTATCTTTAGTACTATGTTATTTCAGGTGAAGTATAAACATCATAAAGTCATGTGTCACTTGGTCCCATATTGGTTCCCCACAGGCGGTTCCCCTTCCTTTTTTTTTTCCGGCCAACACCTCACTTAATAAATTTAAACAAAGTTTAAAGCAATATTTTTACCTGTCTTATTTTTTCGTGGAAAATAGTACAATCATTTAATTTAAGAATAATATTTAATGAGTTTGAATTTAGAAATCGATCTTTAACTAATCATGTCATCCTTTAGGTAAATGCAATTTGATCACAACCGATGGACCACATCAATGAATTATCATGTAATACGAAGTACGATGAAATCGTCAATTGTGTGGTGTGTTAAATATGACTGGTCCATAAACCATTCATGTTTTTGACATGGAATCTCGCCTTTGACGTCTAATTAATTGCTGTCTCGTAGTACTTTCTTTAAGGTATTTTTAAATAGAAAATCAATAGCAATAGGACGAGCTTAAAATTCAGTTAGAAACATGTAACGTACATTAAAAAGTATCACCACATAATAGCAATAAAGTAAAATTAACCAGGTGGCTTTAATTCCCCCACCAACTCCTCAATAAGTGGGAGATCCATTCGATTCCTTGGAAAACAATTTGTAGAGTGTTTGGGTGCAATAAAAACAATAAAGTAAAATTAAAAGAGCATAATTTGGAAATCCGTTTCACACTAAAAAAAAATAAACGTTAATTTGTGTTGGTTCGTGAATGGGAAACGAATTGAAGTACGAGAGTTATAAGGTGACTTGGTGAATTTGTAGAGTGTTTGAGTGCAATAAAAACAATAAAGTAAAATTAAAAGAGCATAATTTGGAAATCCGTTTCACACTAAAAAAAAATAAACGTTAATTTGTGCTGGTTCTTGAATGGTCAAGACAGTCTCACAGAATTTTTTTGTCAAAAAATGTACCTGAATAAGAATGAGGGGGCAATCAATGACACCAGCGGATCCCGGTACATCAAAAATCAACTCCTCGAGGCAGGGGAAGGGCGGCTGCAGGGCATCGCCGAACTCCTGCAGCGTGATGTCAGCGTCGGCCTCGATGAACATGAACCCCTCGCCGGTGCACTCCACCACCAGCTTGCGGGCGGCGTGTTCCCTCAGCCGGCCAGCAAAGGGGTAGTAGAAAACCAATGCCTTAGCAACGGCTTCACGGATAACCTTAACCGGGTCTTTCCCCTCCATGGAGGGGCTTTTTCGGTAAAATTGTATGACCGGAATTTGGAAGCGGAGGCCCTCTTGGTCGTCGATGTCGGAGAGGGGCTTGAATTCGTGGGGCGTGGGCTGCGCTGGAGGGACTAGCTCGGCGGGTTTTCGGGTTACTTTGAAGGTTAAAGCTATGGGTGGCTCCATTTGGGTGATGAGTGTGTGGAATGTGTAGGAGTAGTGTTTTGGGAATTTGGAGGGGTATTTGTAGCTGTGGTGGAAAGTATTAGTTGTGATGTTTGGGTATTTATAGAGTTTATAAAGTTGCGAAACTTCGGGGGGACCTTTTTTTTTTTCATTGGTGGAGGTGGTGGGTGAAATGATAATTGGGATGTGGACTTTATCTACTATGGTATATAATGATGAGTCAATATAAATTGTGACAATGTCTCACTTTAGTCTTCTCTCGGGATTAAATTATTTTTTTTTGGAAAAGTAGTGCATGTGGAAAAGTAGTGCATGTGGAAAAGAAAAATGAAGAAAATGTAATTAGGATGAGTATTAATTTTGGAAAAATAGTGCATACGGAAAAGAAAAATGAAGAAAATGTAATTAGGATGAGTCGGTTTTACGTGCAATTGGACACATAAATAAAACGTGATACCAACTTCGACTGAAATATGAAACTATAACATTAACAAAAGTGTTTAAACTAATACTTCCTCCGTCCTAGAACACTTTGCACCAACTTTGCACAAAGATTAAGAAAAACTGTATAATGAGTGGAGTGTTGGAGGGTAATTTTGTAAATTTTTATGTATAAAGTAGATAAAGTAGTTTGATTGAGTGTATGAGAGAGTCCAAAACTAATGACATTTTGTGTAAATATGTGGATATTGTGAGGATGAAGTTTAGTAAGAAGTTTTTTTTTTTTGTGTATGCAAAAGTGTTGTGGGATGTTTCAATAAGAAAAGTGTGCAAAGTCTTATGGGATTGAAGAAGTATTATAATTGAAATATGACTATATTTGATTGTAAATGGTACATTAACTTTGATTGAAACGTGACACTAATTATAAGTGAAAGGTGGCGAGTGCACAAAATCTAAAATATTTACACTAGGTATATGAGGTTGCATACAAGTTTAATTTTGTGGGCTCATGGCATTTTGATTTTATCGTCTTTCTAAATTATGTGTGTATGTTTTATATCTTCATTATAAGTTATTTATGTTCTGTATTCATAATTTTATCGTTTCATACATAATATGCGTCGAGAAAATGTAATAAGGTGAGAAATAGATTGCACCAAATTAAAGATTTGAACTAGATTTTAAACTTTAAAGTGTGTAAAGTAGGGAAAAAAGGATGTTTGAATTGGAGCAAAATCTTGGAAGGTGAATGGAAATAAAAAGACAAAAGGTTCGTTGTCATGACTAGTTTGACCCTGATCAATGTAAATTTCTTAGATACTAAGTACAAATTGCAATATAATTTCTTTAGGTTGTTAGCTACACTTGTGACTTGTTTATTATCACCAAAAGTAAACTATATACTTATTTATCACTCAGACACATCTAATTTATCTATGTATAAACATATCTATATATCATGCTTCTTTATTATAAAAACACGCGTGAATCAAAATTCATGATAAACTTTGTTGTTTTAATATTACTGTTATGTACTTCCTCCGTTCTAAAATTATTGTCCAGTATTCTATTTTGAGCGTCCCACAAATTTTGTCCACTTTCCTAAAATGGAAAGTTTCATCAATATAAACACCCTTCACAATACATATAAATTACACCAATTGCCACTCACTTAACCTCTTACACTTTAACACTTTATCACTTTTCACTTTACAATAAAGTTGATTTGTCAATTCTACCCCTTACACTTTAACACTTTATCATTTTTTCTTAAAAACCGATCACACAGTAAACCGGACAATAATTTCGGGACGGAGGGAGTATAAAATTATCACTATTATTTTTAATTATTTAATTTTTTAATAGTGATAACTTTTGTACATGATAACTTTTTTTATAACAATGATAAAATTTATGTATAGACCTATTTCACAAAAGTGTTACTCTTTTTTTATAGGCTCATATATCGTCTACTAGTATTTTTGGTGTTCGTAACACTTTTTTTTTCTCAAATGGCAATAAGTGTTTGAAAATTTTATTATTATATTTTTTTTAAAATGAGTATTCGAGAATTTATGATATTGGCCTCGTCGATAGAACCATTAATTAAGTCCTAATTCAAAATAAATTTGTTGTAGGCATATCGCGCGAGGTCAGGTGCGACCTGAAAATATTTGAGGGGAGTCCGAACCAAATTCCTGATTACATTTGGTGCGAAGTCCCAGTCAGGTATAGAGCATTAACTACGAGTACTGGGAGGCTAAATCCCTGATTATCCGGAATTGCCTAGGGCGACGTCCCAGCGAGGTGCCAAAAAGCTAGACATCCCGGGCGACCTCCGACTTAGGTCACATCAGTCTTATAGCATTTAATGATTTGCAGAATCACTTTCGGCTCCTTGTCTTAGACTCGGGAGAGTGAACTCCACTCTCCCAAACTCTATATATATGGGTAATTTATGGCCAAAAATCGCCGGAGAATTCAATATCATACCAAAACTCTTGTCAATTTATTACCCAACACTTATTCTCTCAAAACAATCATAAGTCATTAATATAACTCATCCATCTCATTTATTTTTTGTGTTGTTAAGATTCGAGAGCCTCATCTTAAACTATAATCCAATTATTTTAGCACACAACAATACTAATTATTAGGAGTATTTTACGAGCTTTTTTGTTTTAAACTAAACTAGAGTTTAATTTATACACTATATTCAGTGAAATTCACCAGTGTAATACATCATATCCAAAAAAAAAAAAAAATCCAAAAAGATTTGAGGTAACAGAACAAAACACTCTCAAATATATTTCAGTTTCAGCAACTCTATTATTAAAGGGTGATAGTAGTGGGTGGCCTTTAAAAGTTTTGTTTTTTTTTTTTCCCTGTTGATAATGGAAAATTGGACAATTATTAATTTCTACTTTTGTGAAACTTTCGTGGCTTTCGTGGCTGCTGCCACCATATTGACTAAAAAGACCATGGCCACACTGACTGTCCGACTCTAATTGTATTCCTTTATAAATAAATGACCAACTGTGTGCTATGTTACGTAATTAGAGATTAATTTGAAATTAATTGTTTTAGCGCAATTTGAAATTAATTAATTTACTCAATTTCCAGTTGAGGTGTTCGAGATAAAAAAAAAAAATATTCAAGGCCAAAAATAAAATAACAAAATGATTCAATAAGGTTATAAAACAATTTCCAACTCAAGTAAATAAAACCCGTTTTGACTTGATTACATGTTTTTTGCACGGTAAGAAAAAAATAATTTATAAATTGTAAGTTTTTTTTTTTTTTTAAGGATTTTTATCCAATACAAATAATTCATTCATATTCAAAAAAATAAAATAACAAAATGATTCAATAAGGTTATAAAACAATTTCCAACTCAAGTAAATAAAACCCGTTTTGACTTGATTACATGTTTTTTGCACGGTAAGAAAAAAATAATTTATAAATTGTAAGTTTTTTTTTTTTTTTATCTGACAAATAATGATTCAAACACCTGACCACCTCACGGCATAAGTAGTAGTGCTATAGCAAATTGCGAGTGATTCATATATAAGAACAAAATAGTTCTTAATATGATGGGAGTTTGTTTAATAAAAGGTGCCATTGGGATCCGATTCATTAGTTTTCTGATCTCTAATCATTATATTGAATGTTACGAGTCAAAATTAACAATTGATCATCGAATTGAGAACAATAATAAATTTAACAAAATATATTATTATGAAAATAGTTGAAATTCCAAATATATTAAAAAGTTAGCTAAGATTATATATTGGATAAATTATTTTCAGTAAGTATAAGTCTGAATTGTCAAGATTTGTGGATTGTTCATAACTCTTCATTGAAATGACAAGATAAGTTTTGAGGACTGAAATTAATTATAGAGAATTAGGTAGTAAATTTCAATTTTCAAATGATAGCGTACTTTTTAGAGTCCTTCGTTCCATAGTTGGAGAATTTGTCGATAAACATTATTTTTCATAACAACTAATTATGACAATTAATAATATAAGTCAGGCTTGTGACAATTAAACTAAATAAGTGAGCTCTTATTATTGAGTGGATGTTCCCAAACTTCTTAATGGATCTTATGATGATTTTTGCACATCATTCATAATCGTAATGAATATCCCTTATATTTATTAAAAGAAGAGGAAAATGTTTTAACTCAATAAATAATAATTCCGAACTAAATTCGTAGTTGTAATTATAACTCAATAAATTATTGAAAATTGATTAATTATAGTTATATATTAAAATTGTGGAGTATATGAAATTTTCTTAATAAATATTTTTGATACATGTATGTTACTTTTTAAATTATTAAATCACTATATAATAGTAATACACTATGAATATGAATTTTTACGAATATTCCGGGTAATGTGCGAGAACTCATCTAGTTAAATTATATATTGATGATTTCATATGTATGTTAAAATTGTGCGATAACTCATCTAGATAAATCATGTGTATGTATGTGCGAGAACTCATCTAGTTAAAATTGTGGAGTATATGTAAAAAACACACAAGATATACGTATATAATTACAGTTTAGAAGTGAAAACTAATTTATTAAATAATAATTATATTTCATATATGATTCTAATATGAAATATAGTACTTAAAAGTACAAAATATTTATTTATTGATGATTTTATACACTATATATCTACATATGATAAATTTATACATCATACAAAATCATAATCAAACTAAGCCTATTATTTAATAGAATAAGTAGTATAAAAAAGGGTACAATCAAAAAGAATCTTAAACATAGTTGACTATGATCAAATATTACTATATATCTTGTGGGACCGTTATTTCAGGTAATTAATAATATTTTATGTGCATGTAGTTACCAGAAATTTGTCCTAGGAATCCATGCAAGTATGCAACTCAAAGGAAAATAGTCAAAATAGAAGATTGAAAAATTAAAAATAATGAGAATCTTCTTGGTATACATGTGTTTTTTCTCTTTTTTTTTTTTGAAAAAAGGTATACATGTGTTTCACTCTTGTTTCGCTGATATTTCACTCGTCAATTATTCAAAACCGTTATAAATTGGACATCTCTTTCAACACATTACACATAATGTGAAAGAGGAAAATGGATTTTATATTAATTGCTCGGAAATTACTCCAAATTATTTTAAAACTTTATGTACATTAATTTCCTAACAACTTTCACGAAGGTAAAATGGAAAATGACGCGTCCAGTTTAAGAAAGTGGATTAAATTAGTACTAATTCAGATGAGAATAATGAGACAGTGTTATGAGATGAGATGTTAAGAAAAATAAGTTTCAATTTATTAGTTTTGAGTAGTATTTTTTTAGTTAAAAAGACACTCCGGTCTCAAATTAATTCATCAATTTATTTTAAAAAAAAGAATTAACGGATAAATAGATAAATTTATACTCCATGTCGTAGAATACACTTATTGTGTATTCACTTATTAACTTCTCATCATATGAGTGATGATTGTGTGCCCAATTGGTGCAATTTGATTCAATATTTAATTTGGATAAATCATGAACCTTAAATTTTAAATCATGAATAATTTAGGTCGAATAACCATGAACCACTCGGGTCAAACTTAGATTGGGTGCGGGCCGGGGAAAAAAATTGAAAAAATAACTTAAGAAAAAAAAATTACAATTGCGCCAATTCAAAATTAACCAGAAGGTGCACACAAGTATTTGCACTTATAATACATACATTGTTAAAATCCAAATATCAATAGAAGGATGAAACGTGAATTAGGAAAAAAAAATTGTCTTATTTAAATTAAAAGGCAATGTTTCTACTTTCTAGACTCTCTACCGGGATCAATTGACAATACTTAAATGGGCTCACATTGGGCTAAAAGCAACAGTTGCGGCCCATTGAAGCCTAGGAAATCGAGCGTTGAGAATTGATGGCCCAAATGTTTTACGATGAAGGCACAATTTTTAAGTTTCGGAATATGTAAAATGCTAAAAGCTTGGAGGAATGCAAGGGTGCGGCTAGACTATATTTTTTGGTGCTAAAAAATAAAAGGGCACAGCTACTTACACCCACAAAATTACTAAGTACACCCATCTTTAATTTAACTTATTATATATTTTAGTTCTCCTTTTAGTTTTTTTTTAGTACAATTCCTAAATATTATAATTATAACCTTAATACAATATCTAAACCTACTCTAATATATAAACACACCCATCAAATTAAATTTTAATTTAGGATTAAAAAATAAAACACAAATATTGACAACCCCTTCACATTTCAATTCGGCAATATTGTTAAATTGAAAAATTAATTTGGTAGATATGTTGGTCTAAATATTGTATTAATATTATAATTATAAAATTTATTAGTTGTACTAAAAAATATTAAAAAGTAATTAAAATATATGATAAATTAATTTAGAGGTGGGTATACTTAGTAATTTTGTGGGTGTGAATAGCCGCGCCCTAATTTTTGCATATCAATCATAATTTATATCGAGTTTTCAATAATGAGATATAATATATATCAATCATAATATATATATATATATATATATATATATATATATATATAACTAAAAATGGAATTTTAAAATATTTAAGCACATATTACCAAAAAAAAAAAGGAGTGTGCAACATATTTGTATTGAGTCAAAATGAAGACATGGTTATGGAGTGTATGAAAAAAGTAGTGATAATTTCAAATTAACGAAATAAATTACTCTGTCCCATTTTAATTGTCTTTCCAAATAAAAGTTTATGTCCCAAAAGATATATTACTTACTATTTTGTACTAATTTATGAGAATTAAATATCATATTTTAATTTTATCATTGAACTTATTTTTTGTGGTAGTGTACATTATTTAATATAGGTAAACAAAATTGTCTTTATAGAAAAGAATTTATTTCCCAAAATAATTATTAATACTACTTTGCACTAGTTTATGTGAATTAAATATCATATTTCAATTTTGTCATTTTACTTATTTTTTGTGACAAAGAAAAAATTAATCTTTGTTGCTATCATGGGGGCTTTATCTGCCAAACTCTGAGTTTTAACATCAAGTTTTGGATTTATAAATTTCAATCTAGTTTACTTTGGAATTTTGAAATTTGCGTTTATAAAACCATCAATACAACATATAGTATACCTATGAGTTTACTTTTTTTTTTGACGGAAAGAAAACTTAAATGCAAGAGATGCATCGATAAGTAGGCCATCCACACACTTGTGAGTGTACTTTTTTATACAATTAAATTATATATTCTTGCACATTAGTAATACACTTTTGGATGATCATACAAGTTTTGTCCACTTTTTAATATATTGAAATCACAACACATCATCCAATCAATATAATTATATCCAATCATAGTACTATAACAATACAACATCAATTCATAAATACATATTAATTTGACAATAAGTTAATCCTCATTAACTCAAAATTTCAAAACAAACACACAACCTACTATTTATTAAGATTTCATAATCTTCTAGATTAAAAAAATCCAGCTTTTAAAAATCCACAAAACCCAAAAAACACATCACTAAAGGAAAACGTGAGATGAGTGTAGTTGGGGTATGAAACTTTAATACTTTAAAAGGAAAAAACATTGATGAGGTAATTTGTATTCAGTTTCATACGAGTTTTTGTCAAAGGGTATTAAAGTCACTTTTAAAATTTTTGTCAAAAGGTACCTTTTATGATAGGGTAAATTCTTCGGTGCCCAGGTGGAAAAAATCTTGTTACTCTAGAAGATATCCGTCTAAAAATATCAATGGTATCTTCCTGAGTAACACGACATCGTCATAAAGAAAGATCGATCATTATACAACAACAATGACAATGCTTAGCTTGTGCAAATTGAAAGAAATCAAATCAATACGCAAAATTGCTAATAATCCAGAAAACGAAAAACACTAAGCAACGTACCCCTCGAAAATTTCAATGACATCTCCATGAGCAACACGATGCGACATCAAAGATCGATGATCATCATACATCACCGCATGATTAACAATAAAAAAATACTCCTGCGGAAGATCCAATCCCCTGTTTTTCAGCTTCTTCCTCAAATCACCCACCGTATCGGACGAATTCACCTCCACCGCAATCCGTTTCCCGTCGTACGGCACCACCACCACTCTCATCTTCGCCGATTTTTCCGCCGCGATAGGCACCGCTCGAATACTCACCAACACTTTCGAGTTATCCAACAACTCGCACTCCTTAATCGATTTCAAATCGTTCAATTCGATTTCGTTCGCGTGGAGTACCAATCTGACAGGATGGACGCCTTCCGTTTCGTGAATTTTTTCCTTCAATTTTTTAACCGAATCGTTCGGATTGATTTCAATCGTTACCTCTTTCGGCAACGGCATTTTGATGAGGAGTTTGATTTTCGGAGATTCCTCTTCAGCGGCGGTGATGTGGTGGTTCGCGGCGGCCTTCGGTCGCCACGACGGCGACGTTACCGAAATTACTCTGACACTGACGGTTACTTCGGAGTTATCCGGCAAATTGAAGTCTCCAATCGATTTCTCATCACTCAATTCGAATCCGTTGGCGTGGAAAACCAATTGCGTAGGATGTACGCCTTCGATTTCGTGGATTTCGCCCTTGAGTTTTTTAATTGTGTCGCTGGCGTCAATTTCGATTGCGATTAGTTTCGATGACGGCAGTCTGAAAAGGAGTGGGATTTTACGGTCGATTTCGAAGGAGTGATTGGAATCGTCGTCGATTATTAGTTGGATTTGAGATTGATCGGCGATGATGAAATCATTGGGGAGGATTTTACGGTTGTAGGCGATAGTTTGTTTGGAAACAGGAATTCCGTGGTGCTTTTTAATCCTCTCTTTGATTTGAAGAACTGTTTGGTAGTGACCTGCTGAATCAAGAATGAAAGAAATGACCCCATTTTTCTTGGGGTCCATCGCTCATGTTTATGAATTAACTAATTAATCGATTATCACAAATGGAATCTTGAAAAACATCAAACTAACAATCATAATCTGAATTTATGTGTGAAAATTCAGAAGGTGAAATACATTTGGAATATGAAAATTAGCAGAGGAGGAATACAACTGAGGTGAGGAGAGAGGGAGAGGGAGATTTGGCGGTTGTAACAGTGCAACAATATTTTTGAGATAAGATTTGGAGGCAATTAAGAATTCCCTTCGTTTTATAGTGTGTTTAAACCCATTAAGAGGCCCATTTATCACTAAACCCTTCAGGATCTTTATCGCAAATCCGAAATATCTCTTCCTTTTCTTTCGCTTGTTACCACGTGTATACACAGATTTGATGTTGGTGGTAGCAATTATTCTTTGGTTTGTTAATAAAACGAGAAATTGTTGCAAATCAAAAGTTGGGAAAATAATTCGTACGTATATAATGGAAATCTTAAAAATCCAAGAAGAGCAACTGTGCCATGCACCCGCCTTAATTTCATCATCGCTCGCAACACTCACATATCTTCTCCCCATTTTACGCGGCGGCTACCGTTACTATAGAAATCTTTTATTTTATATATATTTCAAGAATTCATTTTAGCAAAAACTTTTGTGAATCAACTCGATTTTTCAATATTATTGTTATCCATAAAAACTATTATTATTATGCATAAAAACTCTAATTATTTAAACAATGATAGTAATTTACATATAAGAGTGATAATGTTCATGAATAGACCTAATTCACAATATTGTTACTTTTCATTTTAAAGTGTTCCAACTTCAATTGGAGAAGATGGCTTTGGCTTTTTAACCTCTATAAATGAAGACTTTTCCTCGGTTGGGATCTCGCACTCAGCTAAACTATCGTTTAATTATTGAATAAATATAATTTTCCACAGATATTCAATAAACGTATAGAATTTACAAGTCTAAATTACATTATTCAATACCTCGCATATACAAGAAATTGAGTTTAGATCATGAAAAGTATTAAGAAACATGACGATAGTGCACTAACAAACATTACATCGATTGGAGCCATTCTATGAAGATACCAAATATGTTTGACCATCATTACGTCCAAAGGCATTTCCATAATCACAGACAAAGTTGTGTCTTCGAAATGTATGTTTGATAGACTAAAACAAACCCTCTAATGTACACAAATAATTCCATGCATTGATCATAGTATCACCAAAGTGACCAACGCCTCTTGTAATGACGTACCTCGTTACAACAACCAACGGCCATCTGTTTCTAATGTTGCCTGACCCCAAACATAGATCATACTGAACTTAATGGCGACAATAATTTCAGAAAGAACATGTATACCATTGATTACTGGAGTAAACGAATCGAACCCCACCTACCTCCACGAAGAACCACCGAGTCTGATTACCTCCTCAGTACCACTAGCCCTGTTAGGACCCTTGTCCTTGCCCATCGTATCCTCCTTTTGATCGCTCAAGTCTCCGTATAGATCTTTAAGCTTTGCAAGATTACTGGACGCAGAAGCCTGTTCCTTACTTTCATGTCTTGAGGGACTGGAACGATTTTGATCATGTACACTTCGTTCATAAATGCTATGACTCCTACTCCTACTCCTACTCCGACTCCTGCTTCTACGGGGACTACGTTCTCTGTACCTATCTAGGGATCTCCTATCATAATCATCATATCTTCTATCCCGATCCTGATCATCATACCTTCTATCCCGATTCCGATTCCTATCATCATACCTTCTATCCCGATCCCTATTATCATACCTTCTATCCTGATCACGACCACGATCTCGATATCTGTCCCTGTCTGAATATTCTCTATCTGGTAAATCACGGCTCTGGCTACGGTGACGACTGGGGGACCGTTTTGAATTGTCGTCTCTGTCGTAAGAAGTAACGGTGCACCGAACGGGAGAAGAATCCCTAGTTGATGCACGATGAGGAGCACGTTGACCAAAAGAGACAGAAAGGGCTGCTTTGACTGAAGGGGGTCTCCTTGCAGTCTCCTCAGATCCACGTGTAGTCTCACCGGTTACTCCGCAGTGTTTGGTTGGTAATTTCATATTTTTCGAGATTGGCAACAATGGTTCGCATAACTGGAATTGGGATACGGGGGAAAAGTGTGTCGAAGTAATACTGTAAGAACAAACAAATTTTTTATTATTATGTTTTGGTGTGAAAAACACATGAAAATTGATGAGCCCCAAAATTAAAATAAGTAAATTGTGCAGACCTGTCCGAGAAGCAAATCACGCACATAGACACCCATTGTAGTCATTCGGCCATTAGAACCAGGAGAGAATTCCTGAAAAAGGAATGAAGAATGCTTTTGAATGCATGGCTATTTCATTGTAATGAACAAATTGATAGAAAATTACACTACGGCAACAAAATCTATAATATGACTACAAGAGGCTAAAAAGTTAAAGTCTTGATGTTTCATTATATGACTCCAGAGTTTCGTGAAAAATTTCCCCATACGGCCTTCATTTCATCGATTGCTTAAAACACCTGAAGCCTCGGCGATAGATAAAATGAAATTCAAGGAATGATAATTAGAATATTCAAAATATACAGGCACTCAAAGCTGTTATTTTAGAATTACAAGATATTCTCCAAACGGCAGTTTACACAAAACACAGTTCACCTGCACAGGATTACAGGAACCACGCTGATGCACCCCTGAGGAATTGTAAAATCCTTCCATCCTTGGTGATCAGGTATAAGAATACACATGATCCACTTAGAAAGATAAGACTCATATTGGGAATTGAAAATGCAGAATGGTAAAGGTGCACGGAATTAGCATTACATAGAAATACTGGGAGCAGGGCAAGCAAGACTTCTATGATACTTGATATTGACTAAGCAAGTAATCTTAGTTGCTTCTCAAGCACAAACAAATAGTTAGATGCTATGTATTAAAAACAAACATAATTAATGAAATAAATAGAAAAGCAGAGAATTTTCCATAATAACTACAGCATATCATAAAGTTTTAACATGATGCTATGACATATTAACCAACTTTTATTCCAAAATCTATGGCGGCGTATAACCTAGTTTGCACTTAATTTAATTCTTACTTTACGCTTTCCCATTCTGCTTCATGGAATGCCACAGGAAAGTGCCCTGTAGTTTCTTTATATTTGCATAACTCAAAATAATAGTTCTTGTACAACACTAATCATTCTGGGAAAGCAGACAGAAGAAAATACAGAAGTCTTTTTTTACCTCATCATCTTTAAGGTATGGTTCGTACCAACTCCATAATGTCTTGGGACCTGCTACATATCTTAAGTAAAGAAACCCAATCTGCAAATAATTAATTGATCAGAAGTCATCCCATGCCAAAAGTTAGGTCTAGCAACTAATAAAACTGAATGCATAATTGCAGAATATAAAACAAATAGAATGGAGAAGTTGAACATACTAAAAGTTTGAAACTAGATTGATCCAAGAATTTCAACTACCTCAAGATCATGAGTCCATGGTAATTAATTTTCCTTTTCACTACGCAGTACACATGCATTTTTAGTATTTTCAAATCAACAAAAGTTTCACATAAAGCAGAGTGGGGAAAGGTATTAACTGATTCTTTTCTTGACAAAGTGGAATATTTAATTAAGAGGTAAAAGAAAAGGATGTTCAGTGGAGTGGACAAGACCTCCACCCAGGTACATGCTGCCTAAGAAGTTGAAATGCTAAACTCCAAATCTTAAACATATCGGTGTGATTCATTCACTAACTTAAACTTGATTCTTCATCATAGATTTATGCACAGTGATAAGAGTCGAGCATATACTAAAGAATACTTTTTTTTCCCTCCACATAAGCTAGGATCTTCGTGCCTTTTCAAACATTTATGACACTCTAATATCCTAACTTTGGATTCTGCCACATTCTATTTTTTTAATTTTTTTCTGTTTTCATCAAATCTTGAAGATTTCCATGAATAAGTAAGGCTATTTGTTACGGGGAGGCATTGTTCCTGCAATGTGTCGATCATTTGGGTAGAGAGGAATATGAAAATCTTTGAAGATTCTGAAATGTCATAAGAGGAAGTACAGGATAGAATTAAGATTTTTTTACTACGAATGTGGCAAGCCATAGAGATTCCAAACATCTTCTCTTTACAGATATAATTAGATTATGGATTTTGACTATTGACGGAATTCCTCGTCCGTTGTACCACTTTCATTATATTCAATAAAATCTCCTGATAATCATATTATTTAAAAAGAAAATAAAACAAAATTTCGGAAGCTTACAAGAACTTCTTCGAGAAGAAATCACCAAACAGATGTTCGAAGCTTATAGCTCAGCCAAACACCCTCAAAGTTCTCTAGAATAAATAAAAAGATAGGTAATCACACAAGTAGGTTTTAATAAAATAAAATAAAAACATAAAAAGAAACCATTAAAGTAACAATGAATCATGCCTTTATCCTCAAGACCAACAGTTCAATAGACCTTCGATTTCTTGAAACAATTCCAGTCAATAGTTCTATAAATCATTGGGAACTCCAAAATGTGATGAAGAAATACTTACTGCTCTTATGAAAGGAGAATCCGGGTGCTTCAGCAGGCCATGCATCTGTTTGACAGTGAGTTTCATGGTGAAGAATTTGTAGAGAAGGCAGAATGCAGTTGACGGCCCCCGACAGTTGCCAGTCATCCATGGCTCCACATGTGTCACAGTAACATAGATCTCATCAATCACTTCATGATATGTCTTCAACCTCAAAAGGTCTCTAAAGTAATCAGAAGAAAGTATATTCATGCACAAAACCTTCTCCAACAATTGATCAATTGATCTCCCAGATGACTTTATTTCGGCCATTGTGGTTAGGTCGCCAACTGCCTGAACCCCATCAAATATCATGTCAAAAGAAAAATTACAGTCATAACAAAATATTAAGAACAATTTAAACATAACAAAGCGTCACATAACAAAGACTCAAAGCCCCAAAATTCATATTTTAGATGAACACGCTCAACTTCTCCAGAACACCAATAAGTAATAAATCTGCCAGCGATTTCGAATGAATAACTCATTATCAAAAGCCAATAACGCTATATCACGAATTAGTAATCCAAAAATTAGGTAACAGCTAAACATAACTTCGTAAACAATTCTACAATTTTTTTCCTGAATCTATGAATTGCGGAACAGATTCAAGAATTTGACGCAAATTATTTCCCAATTGCTTACAAAAAATGTAATTACAGGGACAACTTCGCCCTAACAAAAGAGGCACAAATTTTGGTAACGAATCGGATAGCAGAAATAATCCGCGCAAATTAATCTAGATTTGAAATGAATGATTCGAAGAAGAATAAAAGATCAAATTGTTGAACATTTGATTTAGCATACCTAAAATCGGTGAATTGGGGGAGGTGATTGAGAGAGAAAACGCGAGCTGAGGACAAACCCTAGGGGTAAAATGTATAAACTCCGGCGTCTGCGTAAGGTTATACAAGTAAATAAAGTAATAAACCATTTATTTCAATAATTAATTAATTATTTTATATTTTTCTTGAACACGGCGGTGTAGTAAAGTGTAAAACAATGTTGACTCACACGATGAGTATACCACGATTTTCCATTTTTCGCCTTTTTATTTCAATTTTTTAAAAAGAGATTGCTTTTTTTTCTTTTCTTTTTTTGAAAGGAAAAAGGAATTGCTTTTAGTCATAAAACAACAAGGGAGTTCTTTTTTCATGTAAATAAATAAGGGCAATAAGTATAATCTTTAATATAATAAATAATTGAATATTTTTTTCTGGTATATATTCAAGTACACCGTACACTCATAGTATATTTTAGAATCATGCAACTTGTTATACAAAAAAATGAAACTTGTTTACACTGAACCGTGCAACTATTAATATGAAAAAATAGTTGCACGATTTAGTGTAAATAAATTACATATTTCAATATAACAAGTTGCATGATTAAAAAATGCACTATAAATGCTCGATACACTTGAATGCACATGAGAACCACTATTTTTTATGTTCTTTAATCTATTTCTATATCAATAAGATTACATTGCTATTTCAAAATAGTAACACATATTTTAGTAGATTAAGTCCATTGGTTGATAGATGTATAATTATGTTGTATCATATATCTATAAATTTATCTTGACAAAAATTCGTATGAGACGATCTCAAAAATGAGATGGGGTACATTTTAATACAAATCAACACCCCATCCCTCCAAAGTGTCACATACAAGTGTTTTAACTAAAATTTAAAAATCTTGTTGATTGATCACTACTCGTGTCATATATATCGGATGAAGTTGATGTTATGAAAGGTTAGATTCAAACAACCTGCAGGGGAACATCAACATATCCATTTATTCCACCCTACTCACTCAAGTACAAGATTTGTTGAAACAAAAAGGAAAAAAATTAGAAGCACAAACACAAGTTCAACATTAATACAAATCTCATTTTCTTTACACATGAGCCACTAGTCATCAGACGCCTTCATAACTGAATGTGTGTTAATTTTGTGATTAGGTGCAGGAAATGCATTTGCAGTCTTTGCAAGTTGTCATATGAATTCTTGGCTCCTTAGGAACTGTCAAAGGCCTCCTTGATCTATATATACAATTTATCCACGTCCAAAAATGTTACAACATTGCTATTATATATATAATAATGTAAAATTATCATAAATTCAAATAATCAGATTACCAAATAGTACCTTTGTGGTGAAAATGGCTTGTCGAAAATAGGCATCAATTGGGCTCTAGGAACCATCTCTCGTCTCAGCGTTCGAACCTCTTCCTCCTCTATAACCTATATATCCCAAGTCCAAGAATTAATTTCATTGTTTATATAAGATATGATTGATCAACTGTGACACATTTGTTCTGTAATTGTGAATTCATTCATATACGAACCTTGAGCACTTTCTCTATCTTTTTTTTGGTTTCGTCCATGATGTAAAGCTTGATTGCAACCTGCATTAATTTTGTTACATGATCAGTTACAACTTACAATAGTGTGTTTTCATGTGCATAATGAGGCCTATGTGAGCTTACAGAAGAGTTGAATCTTGCACGCTGTGCTGCTCGTTGCTGCGTATGGAGTCTGAATTCCGACGGTTTTGTGTTTTCTTTTGTCCAAGACTTATCAATGGCATCCTATATATGTACACAGATCATAAATTTGTGACTCTAATAATGAACTTGCAATATGTCACATTTGATTACATCTTAATATTTTATAACTCAACATATAGTTGGTCTAGATTCGAGCATTGTGCAAACAAGGATTATAATTTGGAACTTAAAAGAATGTAATTATTATAATTTAGATCTTCTGTTAGTCGATGAAACAGCACAAAAGTTTATTAAATTAAGCTTACAGAAAAGATTATTCCATAAGTATGAATGACTAACCTTTTGAACAGATTTCCTGTTGGGACTCTCCATGATAATTAGTAGCTTAATTAAGTAGGGTGCATGTAACTGAACTGAAGTATATATAAAGATATAATGTTTGGAGATTTGTATGTTTTCATGGACAATTAATCACTTGCTGTTGCTCAATCACCAGCAATCTTCACGAATTTTCCTGCTTTTTTCCACCAAACTTTCTGATTAAACCTCCCTCTCATCTCATCTTGTATACGTACATACATTGACTGTACGTATCTCTTCAAATTTTCATCATTTTCTTCAAAAGTTGTCTTCCAGTACTGCGCTCTCTTCCTTAGCATAATTATGGGCAAATTTATAAGTGATTATAAAATAAGTGTACTTAGGCAAAATATAGGGTGTACAAGTTTCAAACAAAAATATGTGAAACTTGGTTAAAGAGTGTAACTTATAATACTAAAGAACATTAGTTGTGATAACTTAAAGGTGTGACTTTTTAATATAAAGGGTATTACTCATAACACTGAAAGGTGAGACTTATATTACATCGAGAGGAGTTCATATAACTGAAGGGTGTGATATATATTACAAAAGTGTATTAGACGCAATAATTGAAAGGTCATGCCTATAAAAAAGAAATCAATTTCACGGTGAACAAATTTCACCGCATACCAATTCGTGTACTTAATGTTGGAAGGAGTTCATTAAATTTTCTTATTTTGAAAGTAAAATCATAAATTCATAACATCTTATTTTAATTTGCACCCCTTAATTTTAAGCAAATAAAAAAGGATATAAAGTATATTTTTAATCATTTTCTTATAATGTAATTTTCCACCGAGAAGATTGTAATGAAGATGAATAAAGATAAAATGAAGTAGTAATCATTGTTTATCATAGATAAAGGGCATAATCAAGTATTTCTTGTTAAATCTGTTATCTGCATGTTTTAAATTTGCATCCGGAAGTAGAAGGTAATACATCTGTTTTGAGTAGTTATTGGCATCTTATCATATGATGATGTGTATCCAAATTAAGTTATAGGTGGGTCATTTGGTTAGGTCAATCATTCCAGGATTAACCTATTCATGAAAATTAATTGATTCAGGAAATGCTTGTGCTTGAAGTTAATCATCTTCATTAATCTGTTTTAGAAAAAAATGAGAGGCTCTGATAATCAATACTTCTTGATTACGAAAAGGCAATTGTTCTATTTAAAATACTTTATGATTGTTTCTTAATACACAATTCTCATTTGAGAGATGAAAATTAATTAATCTTGTCTTCATCTCCCTGAAGGAAATTTATTTCCGCAGTTGCATGGGTGTATGTAAAATTCGTTTTCAAATTTTTTATATGTTAAGGCATGTTTGACATTTTAAAAGGGGTGTGCATATCACTAGGTGTGAAATAATACCAAAATTTTGATATACCACGCTCGTCGTAATAAAAAAAAAAAAGAATTTACCAAAAAATTTTATATATCAAAATTTGAGTACGATAGGTTACTGTATCGAAATTTTCAATACAGTAATAGAATAAAAAATTGATATACCGTGGTATACCAAAATATTGATTTTAAAAAATTATATTATCTTAATCATTTTATTATTTAATTGAAGTTTTTCATTGTCATTGCCAATTAAATTAAAATGAAACCATGGTTGCTCCTCAACCAATCCCATTTCACATTTTTCAGCATAATACGCCTCTTCTTTCGTATCTCTCCACGAGCCACTGTTGAAAGAATTGAATGGTCGTGATTTATCTCCATCTTCCTCTCACACTCTACCTCCATAACAACAGTAAGGCTCATAACATTGATACGATCGATAAAAGAGGGGATGCAATGAACTGATTTAGACCTTGGACTTAGTGTATACAGTTCATCGTCTTCTATATATAAATTTGTGAAAAAATTAATTCGATATGAAACTGTATATCGATTTCATTCGGTGTATCGAATTTTTTGTACAATAACTATATGTGATATTTATATATCAATTTTTCGGTATTATTAAAAAATTTGATACAATATCGGTATATATTTTTTAAAAGGAGATGCTAAATGTGCAGATTCTCCTCAGGACAGAATTATTAAAAATTATTTGCCATCAATTAAGCCCACCCAAAAAATAATTTATCCCCAATCAAGCCCACAAAATCTAAAATAATCTTTTCTCTCAGGGCAAGGAAGACAGATTTTGCTCTGCCACCAAGAATTAATTTTTTTAAATACCGAAAATTTCCATGTGGGTAAAAGATTTACTGCTGTTATCTTGTCTGTAAAATATGATTAACCCGCAATTCACTTTCCACTAACCTTGAGAATTTTCCATTCGAAACCGGATTTTTCTGGATTCTTCCACTCAAGAACATCTCACCCCCTCCAAAACCCCAAAAACCTCTATCCGCATCAACAAATTCCCGCTTCATGATCTCATCCCACAAATCAACGAATTAGTTTTCCCCTCAATCGCACAAAAACCCCCAAACCCAAAAAGATGTTCGGCGTGGTATTCCCAAATCGCAGTTTCCCGTTAGACATCTCCACCTTCGCCCAAATCGACACCACCCACTGGCTCCTAGACATGAACCACTTCGTCGGCGAATCCTACGATTCAATCCGAGACATCTGCATATTCCTCCTCAATAACTTCACTTTGCCGCCGGATAAAGCCCTAGCCCTCTACATCCAATCGCCGGGAAGCCCCTTTCTCTTCTGCGGCGCCGTCACGGTTTCCCGCCCCTCCGCCGTCCTATCCCTGCCCTGGCCGGAGCCTGGAAGCGGCGGAGTGCCTCAATTGACGGCGCCGGATGCCTCCCCTCTGTCGGCGAAGATTGGGGTTTCGGTTGAGGATCTGGCGGCGCTGCCGTCGCTTGACGTTGCCGCGGAGAATAAAATTGAGCGGCTGGCGTTGAAGGTGGGGGAGAATTTGTTCAATTTTATGCAGTCGTTCTGTGGCGTTGATGGATCGAGGCTGATCGTGCCGACGGATATTTTGGATCGGTGGTTTAAGAAGTTTCAGGAAAGGGCGAAGCGTGATCCCGAGTATTTGAAAGGCTTCGCCTTGTAGATGTTGAGGTATTTGTAATTTTTTGTTTGTTTGTTTGTTACTTTATTTATGTATGCTGGAATTTTGATTAGAATTTGGAATGGAAAAGCTTTGGTTTTTGAGTATTTGTATTGGTGAATGGAAGATGAATTGCCTACTTTTTGTTTCGTCTTATACTATATAGTATATGGCAAGGTCTCATATGCACTTGGTGCACAGACTCTAGATCCGGACACTCACTTTGACACTGCCCATTTTTTTTTTTGTGGATCCTCCTTTTCACTGATGGCAATGTCTCATTTTCTTAATGGGCCACTCCTATACCCGAGGGCATGGTACACTTGATGCACAGGAGACTCACTCATTAGTATAAAGCACCAAACAAAGACACTGAATTCAGCAATTGTTGAAAATCTCTTTTAAATTTGTTAGCTTGGAGGCAGTTTTGAGCTTTAAGTTTGTGTTGGATGGTTCTTTTAGATTGCTATTAATTGATGCTATTTTATGCAACCCTCCGTAACAAGTTGGAGGATTATTAAAATGAATCAGTTGCTTAACTAGTGTACACTAAGCACAATGTTTAATCGATTCTTGTGCTGAATAATTAGAAATTAGGAACTTATATTAACCTTATCATACTTTCTTTCCGGTGTTTAGTCCTCACTGGTGCTGCTGTCCTCTGTTTGGATATTGTTTTGAGACAAGACTCGAGTCAAATTTCACGTCACTGGGTTACAGTGTGTTTTCAAATTCAACAAATAGCTTCCAAAATCACACTCTTTTACAAAAGCTGGGACGCTGTGAGAGAGAGCCTTAGAAAAAATATTTTGACTCACTTCGTAGTGTTTGCAAACACCACCATAGTAGAGTATTGAGGTTGAAAATGCTCTAATAAGCTGTGGTGACTGTTTATTGATACTTTATAATGTACAAGTGATTTTTCATTTTTGTCATAGGAGACCTTGTGAATTTTTGTCTGCATCTGTGTTCTTAGTTGTATTCTTTCCTCTTTATGTTGCAAATCATTCATCCAATCCAGTAATGATGAGAAAAGTTTTCAATTTTTCTACAAGTAATTCTTAAGTTGTTTTGAGATGGCTGCGGAAATAAGTTGTTTTGAGATGATTTACCATCTCTTGCATATTGATGATGAGTTAATCTTATTTGCTGTAGCATCATTAGTTATCTGAGCTTTTGAGCACCAAAATTTGTGCCATTTTTCTCTATATCCCTCTCTGCTAAATGTCCGATTCCACATTATATGTTTTTCCAGTTTTAATGCTAACTAGCTTGGGAATTTTCTCAAATTCATTAGATATTTACCAAACTAAGTTTGGCATTTTCCCAAAATCACAACATGCTCCGCACTTCTTCAGATGCTTTGTAATCGAAACTTTCGATGGGTAACTTTTCTCCTATCATGGGGGTGTGTTTGCAAAAATGTTGGATGTCCATTGAGTTGTTCATGTGAATAATTTTGGTGGTTTGAATCTGCTTCTTGTTTAAATAATGCTTGAACCTTGAGCTATTTGATTTCAAATGCAGAAAGATCGAAACAAAGATGCTCCAGCATCAGAGAGAATTTTAAACGGTTAAACTTGTCTTGAATCCGTTTTTGTGGAGATTTGATGAACATCTGAGAAACCTCATAAAAGTTGATCACATTTAGAGCTCTTGAGTAGAAACTAGTGATTTTCAGCATACAAGAAGTCTCAAACGATGTTTATCTAATACTAGTAACTTCCATGTTGCATGAATTGTAATATTTATTTCGTCCAAGTAATGGAAGTTCCCAGCGTAAATTTTCTGTCTTTTGACAAAATATTAGTGTCAACTGTTAAATGAGACTTATTAAATTCAAATTAACAAAAAAAAAAAAAAAAAATTGAGGATAAGGAAGGAAGATAAATATTTTCTTTGTTTGGGAGATTAAACTCATTTTTTCACATAAACTTGTAGTTTTCTTTAAACATCACGAATTGAGGACTGGAGGTAGAAATGAGTTCAATACTGGTTCCCTCTCTAATGCTTAAATCTGGCTCTATATTTTTAGGGAAAACTGTTTTTTATTTTAGTTTACGTCCATTTGATTTTGGTATTTCTAAATTACAGTTTTTAATTTGGTCCTCAATAGCAGATGATACGAAAAATATCAAAATTATGTAAATTGTTGGGCTAAAACCTAAATTCATAAATTAACCGGATCAAGAGAGCGTAATTTATTCTTATTGTTGTTGATTCCCTTTTCATTAATCAAATTTAATTCTTTTTTACAATAATAAAACACCTATTTATAATACTAAAATAACTTGAAAAACAAGAAATGCAAATAAATCTTAAATATAATAAAATTAAATTAAATTTTAAACATAAATATCTAAATTATTTATAATACTAAAATAACTTGGAAAACAAGAAATGCAAATAAATCCTAAGTATAATAAAATCAAATCAAATTTTAAACATAAATATCTAAATTTAAATTGTACATAAAATATAATATTGATTATCATCAATATCATTCATATATATCTTCAAAAACCAAAAAGGAAAATATATTTTTCCTATTTTCGATTTTGTAAAAATTAAATTCGCGCACCTTCATCCATAAAAGAACTTGAAAATATAAGCATTTATTATTGGCATCAAAATTTCGAATAATTTATAGATAAGGCCAGTTCAGACTTCAGAGTTCCAAATTAAAAACTGCCTCCAAAACCGCATGCTCAACCCTATTTTTGCTGCCAAAAGCTTCGGTCAATAATACGCTTTTGTTCCCCGTGCAACAACTTCCCCAATTTCTCATTCCCTCTCAATTTTCCATGCCCTAATCAATTCCAGCAAACAATATCGCCAATCAATGCTTGCAGTTCTTCTACTCATAGCCTTTTCGCGCTCAAACACACACTAGAGTGAAAAAATGATGGCGGATGTTGATTCTAAGATGCCCAACGGGGTTTTGACAGTGGAGAACGCGAAGGAAAGTGAGGAAAAGATTCAAGTGTTGACCCTTTCCGCCATTTTCAGCCGTTTGGTCGCCGCCATTTTCTTTCCAGATCCGGATTCATCCGTTCCTCTTACGCAGAGGATTAAATCCTCTCTCGCTGATAATATTCCCCTGGTTCGCGAGGCTTCGACCAACACCGGTCGCCGTGTTCTCATCTGGGTCCGCCGTGGCTCCCCTTTTCGTGCCCTACTTGTTGCTTCCGTGAGTTTTGCTTCGCTTGCAATTAATAATTTTTCTAAATTTCAGTTTTAAAATTTCTTTGATTGACTGGCGTTAATTTGGTGGTGGGTAATTTACCTATTATTTGTGCTAATCTATTAAATAGATCCCTATTGTAGATAAAGATATTGAATGTTTCTGACCAGTTACTGTTTTATTATCTCTCTGAGGGTGAAATCCGTTTTATAATATTTGGTTATAGACTTATAGTATTGTAGTTTGTTTTGTCTCCACGTGATAATGCACACGACGTGATAATGCACACGTTTGATAATTGACACTACAAGCTCAGTTTTGTGAATAAATTACTAATGTTGAAGCTGCAGTATCATTTCTAAATCCCACTGGCTTTTGTTACACAGGCAGATCTATGATATTGCAACAATCATAACCTGAAGAAAACAATTGGGATCTGTATTTTGTGAAAGATTTATAACTTTCTTCTTATCAAATACTTCAAATGTTTGTACAATGTTCCATCCGATCAGTGGTTGGACTTCAAATACAAGTTGGCTTATTTGTCTCTTTCCTAAGAGAAGATAAGTTATGATCTTGCTGCAAATTAAGCAAAAAGTGGCCCATTATGGGGCTTAGTATGGAGATGGTTGTGTAAAGGTAGTTTACTGAAATCTGCTCAAGGACTTGTGTTCCGAGATTGAGTAGGCATTAATCGGCGGTTACATTGGATGTGGCCATTTCTTTGTTGGTACCTGTATTGTGTATTAGATGTGTAAATACAATCTCTCTATTTAGCATACCTAAATAATACAGCATCTATGAGCAAAGAGGGGATAGGAGAAAACTTCACTGTACAAGAAAAGAACCCCTCACCTACCCCACCCCTACCGAATTTCTCCAGCTAACAGAGTGTAACAAATCAGATCCCCCCCCCCCACCCACCCCACACACACACACACAACTGTTGGGAGGAATATGGTGTTTTGTGTATCTTCTTGTAAGATAAATGTTGAAGAAAAAATAGTGAAAATGATGAGATGAGATGACACACTTCAAATCTTCGGAAATGTGTGCACTATTTCATTTTCAACGTGTGGTAAAGAGAATTTTGGGTTATTATTGACTATTATCTAGATAAGTGCTTTTAAATGATGTTGCTTGTCATGAGAAATGCAGAAAACAACAAGCTAGAATTAGCATGATTTTCTTATATGTGCTTGTACTTGTTTGTCGTATGCTCTTATATTGACTTATGTCTGTAACATTCAAAGAAATAATATAACAGTGTAATTATCTTTTTCTTTCGTGTTTCATGTGAAATTGTTCCACCATTCCTTCATCTAACAAGTCAGGTTAAATTCAACCCTTGTCACTGATTTCCAAAACTTTTTTATGACCTCGGGCGTGTATATGGACTTGAGGTTCTGCAAGTTTTGACATTTCGGTTTTAGTTCCCTTTGAGTAGTTACTTTGTTTCTTCTCTGACTACGCATCAATGCCACAGGTTGGGACGATTGCTCTTCTCGTGCTGACAGGATTGTTAGTCTTCACGCTTTTTTTCATTGCTGCAACAGTCAATGCGATTGTTATTTCTCTTCTCGTGTCTTTAGCAGCAGTAGGAGGATTCTTGGCTCTATTCTTCTCATTTGTTGCAGCCATTTATATTGGGACATTATTTGTAGCTGTATTTGCCATTTCCACTGCAACAACTTCAGCAATTTTTGCTGTCCTTATAGCCGCAGGTACTGTTTTTCTTTCTGTTATAAAAATAAACAGACTATTCAAATTGTCAAATAAACTTGAAGCTATATGATTGTCTGTTTTAACTTTGTCGTATTAATACTCGTTTGTCTTGCCTGATTCAGGTTGGATTGGAATCTTTGGGGCGTTATGGCTTGCAGCAAAGAAAAGCATAAGTCTGGCAAAGCATTCGTTTTCCATGACAGGATCCGCTGTTTGGCATACTAAGCACCATGGCATATCAAAAAAGCTCAGTTGAAGACCTTAGAGCATTTATGTTTTGCATATTGTGCCTGCAATAATGATGAATTAAGTCTTTCCAGATTGTTCGTATGATTTTCCCTTGTAGCTGTGTGAACGCTCGTTGGTCTAGAATCCTAGGTTCAGAAATAGGATCTTATAGGGGCTAAATAGATGATGTTTAAGTTGCATATGATCTATGTCCCTATTCAAGGTAATGACTCACTCTCTTGCTCTCCCTGCTCTACTTGAATGATAGGTATATTCAATATTGTGGCTGCTGGGATTGTACTTCCCTTTTTGGTCAGTGGGATCCATAGAATGCCATCAAGGTTTCAATCATGCAAAAAAAAAAAAAAAGTATCAAGAAAGTAGTGAAATTTGTAGTTCAATGGTGCAACTAATTCATTGTATGGGGTGAAAAAAAAGGTATAGGTTCATATTATTGTGGAATCAATACACTTAACTGCAAAATTAACTTACAACTCCTTTTGTTGGGCAGACTACTCCCAAAGCTTTCATTTCTTGTTGATCCAATTTTTATGGGTTTTATTCGACGCAACACAAAATTTCAATGACGAAAATTCGTAAGAGATAACACCCACGATTGATGCCCCCTTGAATGTTAAAACTTGAAATATCAATACTCATATTATACTCCGTCTTATCGTAAAACTGTCTCATGCAAGTGTGTGTTAAAACATATGTGCATGACTACGTAAATGATTTTCTTTTGTACATATGGGCATGACTACGAAAATAATTTTTTTTGTATCTATTTTATCGGAATAGTTCAAACCTTTGATTCAATATAACGTAATTATAGACTATAGACCCTCAATACATATGTGCATGACTACGAAAATGATTCAATATAACGTTTTATAGACTATAGACCCCGCGTTTACTTCATTATATTGCCTAAGTTGGAATTTGGGTAATTATGGTTTTTATTCGAAAGAAATTACGCGGAATTTGGTTTAAACTTTTATTCAACTTTTGAACAGAGTAACTTTTCCATATTCCATGGACCGACCATTTTGAAAGTGGAAAAGAAATGAAATTAGGGTGGTCTGGTCTGGTGGTGTGAATAGTGTACCATATTCCATGGACCGACCATTTCAGCTTTGACTAATTATTTCATATTATAACATCTTAACAAAGTCGTGAATATATGTAGGTCAATCTATTGACCCGATCAAATTTTAACCTAGGTAGCTAGCTACAAAAATTGGACTTTTATGGAGATTATTTTATTTGGGGATTGTTATATATTTTATTACTCATTTTTTATAAATCATATACACTTTGACGAATTTTTGTGTGAGACCGTGTTATAGGAGTCATATGATTCATATCTAAATTAAGCATGATCTTATTCACGTTACTCATTAATTAATCCCTTATGACGTTTTTGGTTAAATTAGTCAGTATCTTTTTTTTCATATAATTGCCCTTATAATAATGCATATTTGTTGTTATAGTAATACACTTTGAAAGCGAATTTTTTATTTTGTCTTTGTGCGATTTAAAAAAAATATCCTTCTGTCTCGCGCAAGATCCTCGAATTTTAAGCTCCTTCCTATATTATTAATATTTCAAAGTGAAATATTTCATAGGAAAATTTCCCTAAAATTTAAAACTAATTTTGAATTGAAGGGAGAAATTTTCCTTGAGATTGTCTTATAGAAATGTCTCTATACAGAAGGTATCTTGCGTAGGTCGATCCCATATATACCTGTATAACATGAAACATAATCCGAAATACAGATCAATCTAAGCCGTATATAATAAGAAATATAAATACATTGGTTACAACATATCAATTTTGTGTTAATATTGTTTCATCGTATTGCCTGCATGTACATTAGCCGTACTTCCATTGATGCATATTTATGATCATCAAAATTAAAAGCCAATTAAGAATTATAAGATGTCACCAAAAAATAAAATACAAAAAATATCTTTGTACACAAAGAATAATTAACGCCACTAATGGACTACTTCAACGATCTCTCTCATACTCGCCGATCGCATCAAATTCAAACCCTTAATTTTTCTCAACAACAATTTTGACCAAAACCCCCGTTTAATCTCAATCTTCTTCCCGTTTCCATTTCCATTTCCTCATTCTCATCCTTTCTTCTTTGTAAGAAAAACGCCATCGACCTACTTTTCTTGAGCACTTCTGTCCCCGAAACCTTGCTCGATTTTCGTGCTCTCGGCCCCTTATAACTCAACGTAGGCGACGAATACGAAGAGGCGTACGAAGAAGACAAGGACGAAAGATAAGAAGAAGAAGACGACGCGAAGGTTGCTCGTTTTTTACGGGAAGAATGGGGGGCGTTGTTGAGGTGTGAGAGCTTTTCGTTGAGACAAATGGAGCAAACGCCGGGGGATTGGGTGTGTTTAGGGTGTTTTTTGCAGGGTGCATTGGGCTTGTATCTGCCGTATTGTCTGTTGTGATTTTGGGGGTTTATTCTTTGTTTCCAAGATTCCATGTGTGGCGAATGACTCATATTTGTGTGTACATGTGTGTGTATTTATAGAGTTAAAGGGGGTTGGGGAGTTGGAATTTGCATGGATATTTCGGTGATGTTTCTTGGGAGTTTCTAAAAATGACTTTTTTGACGGTTTGTTGAGTCTTTTGAAGTCAATTTTAGAATGGAGACGTAATTGCACGGTTGGATTTGGAATTTTGGCTGTCTACTCATCCATATAAAATGAATTTTTTAATATTTTATTTTGGGCAAAATTTCGTATACAAGTGCACCATGCAATTCAATTGTATTCCATAGAGCAAGATAATAATTATTTGGGAACAATTTTTTTAATCTTAGACTGACAAATAAAATAAGATAGATGAAGTAATATTTTTATTATATCTTTTCTTTTATTTTTTTGTGGTTTCGTTGATGTTAATCAAAATTAGACGAGGAATAGTATGCATTTGATACATAATCTTTCTTTTTTTTTCTTTTGGTCCCAGTTTATTTATCGATACATGCTAGGATATAAATATTTATTTAAGAGTGTTTATATATTTGACCTTAATATGTTATATCAATGTAAAACGATGAGCCACACTTGAATGTGACGGTCTCATAGTGAGATAGTTCATAAGTTGGGCCTTGAAGCTCTAACACTTTGAGAGGGATAAATGTAATTTAAATTATACTTTGTCTCATGTATCAGACCGTTTCACATGAGTTTTTGTAAAAAACAATATATGGAGAATTGGAGATTCAATGTCAATATTATTGAGGATTTTGAACGCATATTAAATAATGATTTAATACTTACCCCTTGACTAGGTTGCATGGATGCGGGTACGGCAGTACGGGTACGATATGGTGCGGGTACTGGGATACAGATTTTTAAAAATAATTGGGTAAGATACGGCTTGGGTACGATTATAATTTTTTTAATTATTTTATATTTTTATTGTATATATAAATATTTCCATAATTTTTTTTTGAAATTATGTGTCTTTGAAACCTATGCAATTTTTTAACTCCGAAACAAATATAAAATCAAAACGAGATGAACATCGTAATAAAATATGTGAACGGCTAACAATTTTACAGTTGTGTGATTGTGTGAGCAATAGAGATAGTCTATTTTTTTTACTGTTTGTGGGTTAATTTAATATAAAATAAATTTATTTCAAGGCAAAAAATAAAATAAATTTTACAAATTTTACCCCATGTGTACCCTATCCGTGTCCGACACGCTGATCAGCCGTGTCCGACACGGTACCCAAAATTATTTTTAATATTTTTAATTGGGACACGCCATGTGGCGTATCGAGTGCGTATCCAACCCGTATCCACTTACCTAAGTACCCACGAAGTATCCGACACGGCATTATTAAAAAATTCCGATTACCCAATGCATCCTAGCCCATTGAATATGCATCTGCATCCCTTTGACTATTGCGAATGCGTGGTGCACCAGTATAGACTGTATAGTACTCAATTTTGTTTAGCCAGTTTGGTCATCTTTCTTATATGTTATAATAACGTAATTCTCAATAGATTTTTGTTAATACATAACTCGTTTTATTTAACTATGAGAAATTCCATTTTATTAAAATAAATTCGAAAAAAATTAAAATAAATAACCAAACATTTTCTATTATTAGAAAACATTGGTCTAGCGTAAATGACATGTAAATATGTAATATATGAACACGATCATATACACAGAGTTAGCAAAAATTAAGGGTGAGACTCATGTGCATTAAATATATCGTACATTTCATAGTGTATTTTAAACATATGCAATTTATTGCACTGAAATATATATGCAACTTGTTTACACTGAATTGTGCAACTTGTTCCCATATTAATAGTTACACAGTTCTGTGTAAACAAGTTACATATTTCAATACAACAACTTACATAATTGTAAAATACACTATATATATAAAGTGCACGGTACATCTCGTGCATAGAAGACTTAGCCATATGGTATTAATTATTATCATGTCCAAAGTCATATAATCACGAAGTATTAAATTGCTTAATTTTTTATATAAAATGTAGGACTATTAATTGTAACATTAAAGATGGAGACCTTAATTAATTAATTAGTTGGAGATCATTCTAGTCTGCAAAATATTACTAGAAAATTATTACAAGAGTGGCAGAGCGTGGTGTAGCAACTTCCCAAGAAAAGTGGGCGGCGTCGAAATTGTCGCACGCACGCCTTTGAAAGTGTTACATTTTTCTTCATTGCAAATTAAAAAATATATACTCCTACATAGTACATTATAAAATCATGTTTGACTTCTATCTTAATTCTTAATATATATACAATATAAAATGACATGATTAATTCTTGCCGAAAAAATAAAAAAAATGACATGATTAATGTATACATGATAGTAGTTTATATGACGTGGAAAATGAAAAAACTATTCATGTGATTAAGCACTTGGTGAATAATTAAGAAGGACTTGGGATTTAGTTTTTGCAATATAAAACTAATCAAAATGCAAAATCTCTCCTTCAAATTAAATTGACAGATATTGGATAGCTGTAGATTTGATTAAAATTACACTCTCTAAGTAAAATCGTCTCATAAACTATCAAAAATGTTGAAGAAACAAAAATGCAAACTAAATTAATGAACAAATGCAAAAAGAATAATGCATCTGAATTCAACGCCACTGTACTCTGTACTCTATATTATTCACACAAGAATAAATATTGAGTTCAAAAAAAAAAAACCACACACTTACACCGACAAACGTTTTGCTCACGTAGTAGGAAGAAATGAGAGCTATCAACCAATGACCAAGAACCACGTGGCATGAATTTAGACATAACTTGCAGCTATGGCACCGACATTCGTCTGTGGAAAACCACGAAGTTTAGCTGCAAATAAGCAAACAAACCCACGTATCCTACACGTTTTTTGATTATTTTATGACCTTAATTCTTAAATATTTATAGGAATTCAACACATTTATTAAACAGATAGGAAAATGCGAAAATTAGAAAAGGTCAAAAGCGAATCTCTAAATATATTCTAGACGTATCTTGCAAGGTGTGACACGTAGACAAAGACCAGCTTTTATTGATAGGACTCCAGAAGTCTATAAATATGAATTGACTATGCTATCCCACATCTCATGGGTGACTGACTCACATTATTTAACTAATGCCCATTTCTAGCAATTCTTTGGTTATCAAATTAAAAGGATTTTTTCACAAGAACGTATTTTATCTAATATATTTAAAAAGTTAAATTCATTGGCCAACGGTCAGTTCTTGTCCATTAAATATAGGCCAAATTGGTTTTATTTTATGGGCCATTGTTTTTTAGCCCAGCACAACCTTTTAACGGGCCGACTGAGCTGGGCCGTAGGCCCAAATTAAATTTTAGTTTTAGCCACGATGGGATCTTTTATCAAGTCTAGTGGGCACTAGCGAATTTTTATTTTTCCGGCTACTTTTTCCGTTAAATTTCGGTCTCAAAATAAAAAATCGAAAAATAATTACCAAATATTTACATTAAAAAGTGCTCTATGAACACGCCATTGTTGAAATGCCCGAGCACTTTTCTTCTATTGGGCCTTGTGGGCCAAGTTTACTCTGCGGACATTAATGGGCTTTGACGGAAGTCCACTTAAAAGATGTATTTGGGGCGGAAAGAAAGTGAGTATAAATATAAAGTGCTATTATTTCGTTCCTTTTCCTTTATTATTTTTCTTTTGTCCTAAAAAATACCATTATATTTCACTAAAATGTAAAGAAACGAAGATTATATTCACTACAAACGGTTTGGATTAATGTTTTTATGATATCTTCGTTTAAATCCAACTATCCTGTCATGATTTTAAGTTGCTTGTAAATATTTTTTTTCCCGAAAGGTTAGTTGCTTGTATATATATTAGGATACTTGTCTAGACGTAATTAAATTTTACAATATATTCAAATATAAAAAATGTGATATGTACTTTTCCTATGTGTATATGTCTATAATGTCAAACTTAATTAAAATAGACACATTTGTATGAGACCGTCTCATGGTGAGATGGGGTATAAATTGGACATTAGCGCAATAACATTTTAACAGAGGTGGATGTAATTTATACTAAATTGTACACAGTCTCATGCATTAGACCGTTTCATATCAATTTTTGTCTAATTATAAAATTATTAGAAGAACAAAGAAATGGAAATAAGTCGAAAACAACACACCCATATGCCAAAACGGAGATCTCAACTCAGTGAGAACATGCAAAAGCATTAAGATTAATATCGTTGGAGCAATGAATTTTCCGTAATCCTACATAATACTACTATGACCCCGTTTAGTTTGCGGGATTGATCGGGATAGGCTATAATTAGGTTATTAATCCCAACTATTCTACCATTTTGTTTGCGGGATGAGGGTCCATGATATACTTCAAGCCCGGGTAGAAAATGTACAAAATCTCTTCATGGAGGGATATGACAATCACATGTGAAATGTGGGATAGAGCATATTCTAAATGCAATATTACAAATTGTCTTTCTATTGCATTGTTTGAATAGATTCACAAGAATGAAGTGTGATTGTTTCAATTCAATTTAAGGGTGTTTATGACATTTCAATAGGTATCCCATCTAATCCCTCAATTTAATCCTGCAATCCAAACGCATATCTTGATTCAACAAATCCAATCAAATCAATCCAATTTTACTCAATCTCACTCAATTCTATCACACCTAATCAATCCAAATCAAAATGAACCAAACACCCCTAAAATTAAAAAACTCGATTAAACCAAATATAGATGTTCAATTGATTCATCTAGTACCATTAATAAACATTTATACAAATTAAAAATTGGCGTGTTCAATTGATTCATCTACTACCATTAATATACATTTATATAAATTAAAAATTCACGTGCATGTTCAATTTTAAATCATGGTAACCATCAATTAAAAATTGACATGTTCAATTGATTCATCTAGTACCCCTACTACACATTCTTTAAAATATGCAGCTAAATAGCCATATAATTTATGTGAATTTTCGTACATAAAAAGTCACTTTATTGTTTTCCATGCATGCTTAGTGTACATATTGTTTTCTTAATATGAAACTTCATAAAAAAATATGCAGTTAACTTGTTACATTAGTAAATCATGGGCAGCCAAATCCAAGTGATCATGAAACCCCCCAAAAGGGCGCAAAAAGATACATATTTTTAATCTCCCAACTTTCTAAAAGGGAAGGAAAACCTAGAGATCAAAAGTGAAGAAATCAAGAAAAACAAAATGTCAATATATGATCATTATAATCTTCTAGCTGCTGCTTCATCTTCTTGATTGGCAATACCTCTTTACGCACATCATCACAATATAAATATATAATTCATGCTTTTTTTTTCCCATAAAAAAACCAAGAATCCAAAATTATATTAGATTGTGTCTTCTTCTTCTTCTTCTCCTCCTACGCCTTCGACCCCCAAACTCTGGTTGCAACACATCCGTTGGTGAAATCCAGCCTCGGGTTTTAGTAAATGGACATATACTTGGCCGTTTGCATGTCGATTCCTTTTTTTTTAAAGGAATGTACATTAGAATATTTCAAACTTCATCACATCTAAAAGTTCGAACGTGTAGAAAGCTGTTGAATCAATCCATTTATATTAATTCCCTAATATTCCTAAACAGTAACTTCCGTTCATTTCCGAATCACAACTCATTTTCTTATCAATATACATCTTTTATAGTACAATCTTTAATATTTAAAAAAAAAAAATTGGATTTGAATGAAGTTTCACTACAACATAATTGACCTTATGTAACATTTTATTGTAACACATTTATTTTATGCTAACATATTATGGTAATTTCTTACCTCATAATTAGATGATAGTATAACTTGAACATTTGTCATGGAAAGGACAATGATCCGACGAGGTTATGTGAATCACCGACGTTGCTTTGTAACCATCCCTCTCGGCTACTACAAACAGTCAAACAATATTACAATTAGAATCAGAATCAGAATTACCTTTTTTTTTTCCTGAACACAAATTTAAATAATTGTGTATGATGACACAGAAGATTCATTTACATTTTAGATCATGACTGTTCAGTTTAAAATACTCATGAAGATCACTGTCATTACCCATTTTGGAGACAATTATAATAATTCCATATCATTATGTACAAATATTTCCTCAAAAAATCTCTACTTTAATATATTATCCACTTCTAAAGTATGGTAGTAGTACTGTTCAATTACATAATGTGTATCATGTGAAATTTATTTTGGTAATAATCCACCTAAAGTATAAATTATCGCAGCATTTTTTATGAGACCCTAGATTTTTTTTTTATTATGGAGTACATTTTTACCTCTGATTTCATTTTTGTAATGTATGTTATATATGTGTACCCAATAAGAATATAATTATACAAGCCAGCTACCCTATCCTACAGTTAAAAGAATGTCGGCACCACATCAAATTAATGTATGATTTATCAATTCATTTGGTAAAAAGATCCAACACCTAAACGTTGAAACAATGTTTGAAGAGAAGTAAAGACAACAAGAAATCAACAACGCTATATGTATAGATCTTAAGAAACTGCATCTCATTGAAAGTATTTGTGCCTTTTGAGACAAGTTGGAATCCCTTATGCAATCTATTAATTGTAGCTAGATTTCAAGTTGCAAAAGATGTTCCATTATATTTCAATACTTTTAATATATGCTACATATACAGCATTGGTGATTTGATGTTATATGATAAAACAAAAACAAATTGAAAAACAAAAATGTATTTATTAGTATATGATGATTGTATTCTTATTGTTTATTACTAATTCAATTAGCAAATAAGGAATGATACATCTAAATTAAAGAATTATATCCTAGATCGCTTCCAAAATTTGAATGCCGAATTTTACTTTAGAATTTTATGTAATATCTTATATATGTATATTTTGATAGTGAAACTTTAAATTAAAAACAATTTATGTGTTGACTAATTGTACCCCATTTTGTAGTTCAAGATAATTGGAGATAAGAATTAATTATGATAAAGCAGAGGAGCTGAATTTAGATTTATGGTAAAGACGAATGGTTTGGGACAAAAGAAATGGCAAAGCTGGTTCAAGACAGTGTCCTATAATGGATAAATTAATGCATAGTTTCAAGAATAGGCACAATCAAGCTATACTACTTTAAGAAAAGGAGAGCACTAAGTCAAAATTCCCTCTCTTTTTATTTATTGATGAAACGTAATTCCTCGTGGAATGGAATACGAAAAAGGGTTTAATTAAAGAATTGATGAATAGTCTAATGATATTAAAGAATATAAGGAAAAGGCAAAGCATATCTGAGATAAAAAAGATTAAAAAGAAACAAAGAAACAAAAGCAAAAGCTGCCACATGAACGCTTTCTATTCTTAAAATTTTGAAAAAAGTTAATTGGGAATTGGTGGACGTGTATGTATGTAAATCTGATGAGTTTCAGATACCATGCAAAAGAGGGGAAAAAGTAAAAGAAAAGGATTTTTCATTTTTCATTTTTATAATTATTATTCCATGATTATATAATCCGGTTCTAGTAGAGATGTTAATTCGGGCCGGGCTAAACGAGTCGGCCCGTTTAAACCTATTATATGCAGGGTTAGGGCCGAGCAATGGGAGACCCGTTTAAAATCGGGCCTTTTTGGCCCGGACCGATTAGCCCGCGGGCTAAACGGGCTAGCCCGCGGGTTAACCGGGCCAGCCCGTTTAGCCCGTTTATATTTATATATATTCAATTTTATTTTATTTTTATTTTCTAATTTTTTAATTAATTTTTTTTAAAATTTTTTCACAAATTTAAATAAGGCAAAAATCAATTATGGCCAATCAATTAAAAATTAAATATTTCTATTTGATTTAGTCAATTAATAATTAATCCTCTCCAATTCAATATTTTTTAACAGTTTTGAATTTCTATTGAATTGAATAAATAAGTAAAATATTAATCCAATATAAAATAATAATATAATATTTTTATAAATTCTATTATGAAATTTGTTCATAATATGAAACTGATATCATTATAATTATAAATTAATATTATGGTATTAATTTATAAATGTGATGATACAAATTTTATATTATTAACTAATTTCATGGAAACTTTGCTCAATTATGTTATTAAAGATGATGGGAACTAATTTTATATTTTGAACATTTGTTATTAAAGATGATGGGGCAGTTTGGATCAAAAATTTTGTCATTATGTAATGTTAATGTTTGAACATTTTTTTTTTAATTTTTTTCGGAGCCCGTTATGTGGCCCGTTTAGCCCGCAACCCGCTAGGGTTAGGGTTAGGTCTCAACTATTAGAGGCCCGTTTAAAATGAACCGCTTAAGGCCCGGGACCGTTTGGCCCGTAGCCCTGTAGGGCTGGCCCTAATGGGTTAGGGCCGACCCGTTTAACAATACTAGGTTCTAGTACGTGTGCATTCATTCATTATAGTATTATACACACAGATACACGTGCCGCGTGCGTGTGTGTGTGTTTTTTTTTTCTGACAAGAAATTGTACCTTGAAGAGTTGCTCCACAATGTGCCGGTGGTGGAAGTGTAATTATGGTCGGAATCTTGTTGTAAAGATCCACCGGGGCCGCCGCCTCTCTCGTCCAAGAACTGCCGCAACCCCGTCGTGTCGCCGCCGCTGCCTATGGTGGAGAGGTCATCTTCACCAGACCCATCTGAATGCCCTTCAAAAAATAAAATGTCAAAATTAGGAAGTCGGAAATTTAAATTGAATAATTAGGATAACATATGTATGTGTGTGTACCTGATGAAGCTGCAGGCTTGTCAGTCGTTTTAATAGTTCGATACATCTGCAAATTCAAAAAAATTTAATTATCAGAGAATTGAAATTAATTACATCAATATTTCTCAAAAGAAAAATCTTGATTAGAGAGAGAGAGTGCACGTACTATACTAGTGAACAAACAATTGATGAAATAATCAAAATTAGATTCTATGAATCTAGGAATTATGATTAACTAAGTTAATAATGAAAGAATGGGTGTGTCTATGTATCCATCTAGTTACTACTCAAAAATGTAATGATGATAAATAAACCTAGTGCTAGTGAGAGTACTAGTACTGCAACAAGACTTTGTTTCTTCTGGGTAATTCTGAATCCGTGTCTGAAAATTATCATTAATCACGAGGCTGATGTTTGATAAAGTAGTAATCACCAGCATTATTGAGAAATCATGATTTCCCATTTGTCTCTTTCTCTCTCTCTCTCTCTCTTGTTTTTAATTACACATTCATTCATTCAGACAGTCTGCACCACTCATCGGCTACTGTGCCCGGCAACAAATCAACGGACCAACTCATTCAATTTCCTTCAACAAATTTCTCTCTCTATCTCTAACAACAAATTCTTTCCTAATTAATTTCACTTCTTCGGTTCTTTTGTAATTTCATTCAATTTGTTGGTAAATATTGCACAAACCTGTAAATGGCTTTTCACATGAGCAAGAGTGAGATCCTTCACATCCATAAGCTCCAGCACCGATTTCGGAGTCGCCCCTATTAAAATTAACCAAAATCATTCAATTTCCAAACACACCCAAAAAAAAATTAAAAAACCAATAATTATAAAAATAAAATAAAAAAAGTAAAATTACTTTCGTGGCCTCCGAGGAGCTCAACTGCATGAACAAAACGGCTATGAAGAGTGCTAGTCCACCTCATCCTGGGTGCCCTCATGCTTCTTTTCGCCGGAATCTTAGCCAGAAATCTCGATCTCATAATCCCGTGATGATGGGAAGCTTCGTAGCCGTGGTGGTGGAAACCGGATGCGAATCTCGGGGCTGCGCCGCCGCGGTAAGCCGCAGCGGCAGCGGCGGAGTTGGGGCCAAGATTCAGCATTGGCATGTGGTGATCCAAACCCCCGACAAAATAAGGGGAGGGCGAAGGATAAGACATTTGATGATTATTATTATGATAGAACCGCATCTTTTGGACATCCTTCTCTGATCTCCTGTTTTGGTCCACGTGAGCCAGGAAGGGGAACGGACGGTTCGGATACACCGGGATGCCCTTGATCGGTTTCAAGCCGTCCAATGATGGCGCGCCTTGGTTGTTGTAGATGTGGCGACAAAATAAGGGGTTTTGCGTGTTTTCGTTGTAGCTGATTTTGTGAGCGTCGTCATTTGAAGGGTGGGCTAAAGAGAGGTCCGTGAAGGAGGTGTCGTTGTACGTTTTGCTATTTTTGGAAATATCGAAGCTTGAATCGCAATTTGGTGGACTAATGTGGAGAGATAGATCCGGGAGTGGGTTTGAGGAAGATGATGATGGCTCTAAGAAAATCCCTTCTAAGGGCATCTTTTTTTTTTTGTTTAATTTCTCTCACTAGATTTTGTTGCTAAGGGTTTTCTTCTTCTTCCTTGTTGATTTTTTTTTTCTTTCCTTGGAGTTTTATAGTTCAAAAGTTGAAAGAATAAGGGAAGTCTGGGAAATGAAAAATGGGGAGGAATCAATTGTGAAAGATGTGAAAATCTTTTTTGTGAGATTTGTTGGGAGGGAGGAATTGAATTTTATTTTTCTTTCTTGTGTAAAGTTGTGAAAAGACTGGGTGCAGATATGCTTGAAAAGGTAATTAAAAAAGAAAACTCAAAGAAAGAGTGATGAGAAATCTTTTACCCTATTCTTGAAAATGGAGATGGTGCAGAAAGAAAGAAGTAGAAAGAGAGATGGTGAGAGTTTTATTTAATTTCTCTTTTTAAAAAAAAATTATTTTAGGAATATTGCAAAAGGAAATGAAAAAAGGTGGATGGTGAAGGGATTTGGTGTATGGTTTAATTCCTCGACAGTATATCTTGGAAAATGACATTAGAACAAGGCCTCATCGCAGTCACTAGTCAAAACTATTAAAATACTACTATTAAATAAAATAATTAAAATTCCTACAAAAAATTAAATAAAAAAGATGTATAGTGACTTTTTGATTTTATTTCCCCGGAGACGACGGGTTAAAATTCTTGAAACAGAAAGTAACCCTCTTCTGTGATTCTTTTTCCCCCACCCTCTTCGCCCAACACACTCTCTCTCACACACACACGCACACACGGTGAGAGAAAGACAAGAGATTACACTACACATTGAGTTTCTTATTATTTAGTTCAGAGAATTAACATTTTCTGGCGAAATAAATATTCTTTATTTTTTTAAAAGAAGGACGTGATCAACAATTGTCCTCGAACTTCTTTCACGTGATTCGAATTTATTTATTTATTTTATTTGCAAAAAATATTCACACTCTTTGACAAAAGAGAAGTAGGAGTAAAGAGGATTATAATTCACCAACAAAATTTTAAGTATATTAACGATTTTATATTTTATAAAATAACATATTAATTTCCTTATTGTTTTTATTTTTTTTATGAAGTAATTTTAGCTTCTATTTCAAGTTTATGAAAACTACTTATTTAATTATTCTATAAAAAGTGAGTAACAACTTGTGCACACCTGTTGCACTTTATAATAATTGTTTAATAAAATAATTAATACTAACAAAAAATTAGTACATTTTAAAAAACAACAAGTAATATTTTTTTAAAATATAATTGAACGCTATAATTGATGTATATAATTTTTTTACGCGACATAATAAAGTATATTTAATAATATATTTGACATGCATTGATATATACTCACTCTGTCCCAAACTATATGATAATTTGGCTGTTCATAAAGATTTAGTGGAATAATGATAAAGTGATGCAATAGAAAGAGTTATCTATTAGTATTTTATATGATAAAGTGATAGGTAATTGAGGGTAGAAAGAGTTGTTTATTACTCTGTTTTATGTAATAAAGTGATAAAGTAATTTTACCATTAAATTTAAGACTAAAATAATGGGTACATTACCTTTAAGTTTGAGACGGATGGAGCATAATAATAGAGTTATTGTTATTTAGACAACAACACGATACACATATATAGAGTTACATTCATACATTATATTTGTCATGTATAGGGGTGGACTGATGCACGCATACCGAAAAATTTTCTCAAATCATCATCGCCGTCTGCATCAAATTTTCGATCTGTAAAAAAATTTCATACCGTTGTCGTGCGAAAATTCGGTATCTTGAATTTTTCGGTATGCCGATATTACATACCGATACCGTGCAAAATTTCAATATATATACGGTATACGAAATATTTTCGTATAATCGAAATATTTTCGTAGATATACGGTATATTTTTTATCCGGTAACCTGAAAATATTTAGGTATATCGAAATATTTTATTTTAAGATACCGAAATTTTCTATATTTTCATATCCGTTATCGTGCGAAATTTTGATGCGGTACCATACTGTACAAAAATTTCGGTATACCGAAAATTTCGATAAAATCGATATTTTTCTGTACGGTAAGTGCGGTATACCGGTATTTTCGGTATTTCCTCCACCCCTAGTCATGTATTTGAATTATTTAAAATATGTTCAATTTAATTAGACAACAACACGACGCTGTCTAACAAAATCGTGAGAATTTTGTTACGCCATTAATTGAGTATATATAAGTCATATACACATGCATTATACTGGCGGCATATATAATTATTTTTTCAATAATTACAAAACGGGATTATAATTACAATAGAAAGTCTGAAATTGAACAACCATCTTTAATAAAAACATTGTAAATATAACCTTGAACATATAACTGAAGTATAATTGTTTAATTATAATAGGAGAGGACAATACGGTGAATATACCTAATTTTGTGATAAAATGAATCTACGCTGTGTATAGGAGTATATATTAGGCAATTTTATAAATAAAAAAAATTAATTTCACATCTCTTTATAAATTTGGACTTTTAGTTGAAATGAAATTCTTTCATGCTATAAAAACCTTTAGACCCATGCCCACATCATGAGTTTGATTTCTGCTGAAAGCAACTCCACTCATATTAAATCTTTATCCTCCAAAGATTGGTCAAGTGTGGTAGGCTTGGGACTTAGAAGTAAGCTCATCTCTAGGTCTTAAGTTCGAAATCCCTTAAATGCGATTAATTAGTCTTAACAAAGTTTTACTTTGGCTTGAAGTGGGGCCCCCGCCAGTGGACGTGTGGACTTTTGATCCCTTGAATTAATCGATGTTTGAGTCGGATACAGAGTTATAAATAAAAAATAAAAATCGTTCACTCGATTCAGGCTCACACCCTTGTCCTGAATTCAAACCCCTCATTGGGAGGAGGCCAAATCGAGTAAACAATTTAATATGAATTGGGTTGCTTTCGGCGAGAATCAAACTCAAGAAGTGGGCGTGAACCTAAATCGAGTGAATATTTTTTTATTATATAACTCGATATTCTGCCCAAAGACCAACTAATCCAGAGACCAGAAGTCAAACCCCTCATTGGGAAAAGGCCCAAATCGAGTGTAGTGCTTGGGCCCGATACCGACTTATAAAAAAAAATAGAAATTGTTCACTTGATTCACGTCACGTCCTGAGTTCAATTCTCCACTCATATTAATTTGTTCACTCGATTTGTGCTTCCTCCAATGAAGGGTTTGGCTTTTGGTCCCCCGGATTAGTTGGTCTTTGGGCCGAATACCGAGTTATCAAAAAAAAATTGTTCTTTCGATTTAGGCTTACACCCACGTCCTGGGTTCGATTTCCGCTGAAAGCAACTCTATCCATATTAAATTATTCACTCGATTTGGGTCTCCTCCCAATGAGGGGTTTAAATTCAGGACATGAGCGTGAGTCTGCCATGAAAAAAATTAATCTCATCTAAAAATTCATTCTTATAAAGATTAAAGAGTTGCAAAATTAATTATTTTGTATATAATTCCTTAACAATATAGACTGATTAATTAATTTTGTTGACAAGGTAGGAGGTATATTAAATAATTAAAGGTACACATAATCATATGCAGATAGAGTAGAAGTAGAGTATTTGACTTGAGTGAGAGATCCACGAAGAATGGTTTGTTTGGTAGTGAATGGGTTTAGCATGTGCCATAACCAAAAATAAACCCACATTACCTTCTAATTCCCTTTTCATCCTCCCAAATATTCCCTTCTTCTAATCTTTCAACACCTTTGTCTGGCATCTTAGGTTTTATTATGTCTTCCTCCACATGAACCCCTTATTTCACTCTAACTTTATTATTAATATATTTTCAAAACCCTAGGCCGAATCAAAGGCTGAAATCTTATAAAAATAATTAATCGCGTGGGACCATTTCAAATTGGGAAGTAACTTCTATAGCACTACCAAAGATGAATTAAAAATTATATTATTATAGGATAAACTTATCTTGTTTTGCAATATTTTCATTAATACTGGAAGTAAGGTATTACTCCTTGGACAATGTTACATTAAATGACAAGTGTCATGGACGGTGTCTGGCTGTGAATTTAATGCTAAAATTATTCGGTAGATGTAGCATTTCCGCAAACAACATATATTTTTTTTTAACTTAATGTACGCTTATAATTTTTGTATCATAAAAATAGCCTATTTTTCTTTTTCATTTTATCCCCAAATATTAGTTTCCGTCCTCCCGTCTCATATTTAATTATGAATTATCTTACAAAATGAATTCCGTAAAATGGGGAAAAATATAATTTTTTTTAATTTAAAAGTAATAATTCATGATATACTCCCCCGTCCCAATCATAATGGTAAAGTACCCCATATTTTCGTCTCAATCATAATGGTAACGTTACTTACACACTTTATTACTTTATCACTTTATCACATAAAATATTAATAAACAACACTTTCTACCCCCAATTACACAACTCTTCCTACCCCACCACTTTATCACTTTATTACTATTCTACTAAATCTTTATAAACAGTAAAAATGTCATTATGATTGGAACGGATGGAGTATATATCATGAAGCATTCTCACTTGAAACCTACTAATCATAAAAGTAATCCACATTTTTTTTATCTATTCTACTCCTTCGGTCCCAAACTCGATTGTCACATTTTCGTTTCGGGCGTCCCATACTTTATTACCACTTTGCTTAAATGGAATACCCATTTTATCACTTTATCACATAAAATACTAATAAACAACTCTTTTTAACCCCAATTACTCATCACTTTATCACATAAAATACTACTAAACAACTCTTTCTACCCCAACACTTTATCATTTTTTCTTAAAACTCGAGCACACAGTATTGTGACAATCGAGTTTGGGATGGAGGTAGTAATATATACTCCCTCCGTCCCACAACACTTAGCACACTTTTTTTTTGGTCCGTCCCACAATACTTTGCACACCCATTTTTGGACACACTCTTCACCACTTATAATCTTACAACACACACTTATTACCCCCTATACACACTTACTACCCCCATAAAACAACTTTTCTTAATCTCTGCGCCTAAAAATTGGCGCAGAGTGTTGTGGGACGTAGGGAGTATATATTTCTTAATTCGTTTGAAAATTAAAGTGAAACTATCTCTGTGTATGGGATTATATTATATACTATATACCTATTTATTGAGTATTTGACTTTTCAAAACTGAGGGTAACCCGATATCGTAACTTAGGTGTTATAGTTACACGGACTTTGAACTAGTGTTTCATGACTGTGAACCGCGCGTGGACAAGCCCTGCAAAGTGCAAACTACCCTTACAAGCTACATTATTAATCAATTTTAATTATAATATATCGTTTTATTTATACTTTTGTATATATTGAGTAAATCAAGATTATTAAAATGATGAAATATAATTATTGAATATATACAAGTATACAACTAATTTAATGTCGATGTATTCAATATTTTATGTGTCATTTACATACGAGCTAGTTTGTACTGTGTAATTTATGTGAAGAAAATAGGATACTTGAGATTCCTAAATAAAAGAAGTATAGTTTTACACGGGTCACGATCTTGTATCGGGTATATATATTGTCATGTAATACTAATGCATACATGAAAAACGTGGTCATTATTATTGTGATACTAACCATGTACTTTTCTTTGCCAGGGGGTCAAACAAGCTTGGAACAAGACGATATGGTGGCCCGTCATCAAAAAGGCTAAAGGGACCTCGTCAGACAATCTTATCATCCATTTCATTCAGACCCTGGAAGGACCAGAACTCGAACAATTGGCCATGAAGATCTGGGGGATCTGGAGGGAGAGATGTGAGGGGACTCACTTGAAGCAAGGGATCAACCCTAACATACAAATCCAGGCAGTTTGGACCGAGGCCCTGCTGGAACAATTTCTCCACGAAAAGTCCAGACTCGTTATCAATAAAGACCTTGCTCCTAGAAGCAATGTGACCACTCTTAATAGTCCTACTGGTATTGTCTCAAACAACCACTTCACCTTAAAAGTCGATGCAGCTTACAAAGAGCTAGACAAGGCCTATGGGGTTGGCTTCTTCATCCTTAATAAGGAAGGTAAACCTCAGGCAGCAGGCTACCGAAAAATTAACCCACCAGGTTCGGTACTAGCTGCAGAAATTATTGCCATCACCAATGGCCTACAATACTGGAAAACACTATCTCAAGAGCCAATTATGGTATGGTCCGACTCCAAAGAAGCTATCAATATTGGGTTGTGGAGACTTGAATGCAGCACCCGGGAGGCGCTCGACCAAGCTCTTTGGTCGAGCAGATATGCACTGTCGAGCGCCCCCCCTTTACAGCGCCCAGAGGGCGCTCGACCAATGGACGTGCTCGAGCAGAACCGCTCGACCAAGGCCCGAGGTCGAGCGGTTCCGGAAGCCTGCTCGCGGATTTTAGGGTTTTAGGCCCATGTCTCATATTTAAACACTTTTGACTCATTGTAATTGTATCATCTCAGTATCACTCGAAAATAGTAGATCTCCTGGCTTGGTAGTGCCCCCAGACGTAATCATTCCTGACGAACTGGGTAACTAAATTGTTTGTTCCTTAATTCTTGCTTTCATTATTTTCTTCATAATTGCTGCTTTAATCCTAACAACTGGTATCTAGAGCATCGGGTTAAAAGGATCTGGTGGAAGCAATTATGATGGCTGAAGGTAAATCGCCTGTAGAGAAGTTTGATGGAACGGATTTCGGATTCTGGAAGTTGCAGATCGAGGATTACTTGTACGGTAAAGATTTGTATCAACCTTTAAGCTCTAAACCTGAAGGTATGAAGGACGACGAGTGGAAGTTGCTGGACAGGAAGGCGATGAGTGTGGTTCGTCTATCGTTATCCAGGAACGTCGCCCTACATACGGTGAAAGCTAAAACCACAAAGGAGATGCTTGACATTTTGACGGAGATGTATGAAAAACCGTCTGCAGCGAACAAGGTTCAACTGATGCGGAGGTTATTCAACCTGAGGATGGCGGAGGATACTGTGGTAGCCAACCATCTCAACGAATTCAATATGACGATAGCCCAATTGAGTTCGGTTGAGATTGATTTTGATGACGAGATTCAAGCCTTAATTCTGTTGTCTTCTTTACTAGAGAGTTGGAGTGGGACAGTGACGGTTGTTAGTGCTTCAGCAGGTAAAGTGAAACTGAAGTTTGATGAGGTGGGAGATCTAATCATGAGTGAAAAAATTCGCAGGAATGAGTTGGGAGTGGCACATGATCAGCCTTGAGTGCGGGAAACAGAGGTAGATCTGAATCCAAAGAGAAGCCAAATGGGGGTAGATCAAAGTCAAGGGGCAAAGATAAGCCCAAGAAGGACAAGAGTCAAGCCGAGTGCTACAATTGTCATGAACTTGGTCATTACAAGAGGGAGTGCAAGACACCAGCTAAGGCACAGGCTAATGTACCAAAGAAGGATGACAACTCAGCGAACGCCGCTACTGATAAGGGCTCAGATGCATTAATCTTGAGCGTAAGCAGTCCATTAGAATCGTGGGTGTTAGATTCTGGAGCATCGTTTCATTCGTGCAGCAGTGCTGACGTAATGGAGAAGTACACTTCCGGGAACTTTGGGAAGGTTTATCTAGCTGATGATGAGTCTCTAGAAATCAAAGTGAATGGGGACGTTCAGATCAAGACACCAAATGGAACTGTGTTGCAGTTGAAAGACGTGAGACACATTCCTGGATTGAAGAGGAATTTACTCTCAGTGGAGCAGCTTGATGACGAGGGATATAACGTGGTCTTCGGATGCAACACGTGGAAGATATCCAAAGGTGCCATGGTGGTGGCACGAGGCAAAAAGGAGGGAACGTTGTACATGACAGGCAACACCCGGGATAGCATTGCTCTTGCAGGTGAGAAGGGGAATGCATATTTGTGGCATTGTCGTCTTGGCCACATGAGTGAGAAAGGGATGAAGGTTATGTGTTCGAAGGGTAAGCTGCCAGACCTCAAGATAGTTGACATCGGGTTATGTGAGGACTGTGTATTCAGAAAACAGAAAAGGGTGAGTTTTTCGAAGGGAGGCAGAACCTTGAAGAAGCAAAAGCTGGAGTTAGTCCACAACGACTTGTGGGGTCCAGCACCAGTGACATCTCTTGGAGGAGCGTCATATTACATGACTTTCATTGACGACTCTTCGAGGAAGGTATGTGTTTATTTTCTTAAGAATACGTCTGATGCCTTTGATGCTTTCAGGAAATGGAAGGCCCTTGTAGAAACTGAAACAGGTCTCAAAGTAAAGTGTTTGAGATCGGACAATGGTGGAGAGTACGAGATCTGTGAGTTCAAAGGATTCTGTGAGGCGAACGGAATCCGAATGGAGAAGACCGTGAGAGGAACCCCACAGCAGAACGGTGTGGCAGAACGTATGAATAGGACATTATGTGAACGTGCTAGAAGCATGAGATTGAAGTGTGGGTTGCCAAAGATATTTTGGGCAGAAGCAGTTAACACTGCAGCCTACTTGATAAACAGAGGACCCTCAACTCCCTTGGATTATGGCATACCCGAGGAGGCCTGGTCTGGTAAGGAGGTAAATCTGTCTTTTCTTCGTATATTTGGGTGTGTTTCATATGTTCACATTGATGCTGCCAGTAGAAGTAAGTTGGATGCTAAGTCTGTTAAGTGTAAGTTTGTTGGATATGGCGGTGATGAATTTGGCTATCAGTTTTGGGATGAGGAAAATCGAAAGATTATCCGTAGTCGAGATGTTATATTCAATGAGCAGGTTTTGTACAAGGACAGGTTGGGAATATCCAAAGAAGGTGGTTCTGAGACTCAGGTTGTGGAGTTAGACATTTTGAACTTGGGTGGGAGCAATGAGGTTCAAGACGATGAGGAGATTGTTGAGGAAGAACCATGTACACCACCAGCACCAATTCCGCTGCGGAGATCTACGAGAGAGCATAGATCTCCTGATAGGTATTCACCTTCTCTTCATTATTTATTGCTGACTGATGGTGGTGAACCTGAATGTTATGAAGAGGCTACACGTAGTGAACAGGTGAGCAAGTGAAAACTTGCAATGGATGATGAGATGAATTCGTTGATGACCAACGGAACCTGGGAACTAGTTGAGCTTCCTAAGGGCAAGAAGGCATTGCATAATAAGTGGGTTTACAGAATCAAAGAGGCGGTTGATGGAAGCAAGCGCTACAAGGCAAGACTGGTTGTGAAGGGGTTTCAGCAGAAACATGGTATTGACTATACTGATGTTTTTACTCCAGTGGTGAAGCTAACTACCATTCAGTTAGTTCTGAGTCTGGTGGATGCAGAAAACTTGGTGTTAGAACAGATGGACGTGAAAACAACCTTTTTTCATGGTGATTTAGATGAGGACATCTACATGAAGCAACCGGAAGGATACTTGTCAAAGGGGAACAATGAGCTTGTTTGCAAATTGAAGAAGAGCTTGTATGGGTTGAAACAAGCTCCTTTACAGTGGTACAAGAAGTTTGACGGGTTCATGCACAAGATTGGGATCAATATGTGTGAAGCCGACCATTGCTGTTACTTCAAGAGGTATGATGATGGTTATATCATTTTGCTATTATATGTTGATGAAATGTTGATAGCAGACTCAAGTGCTCAGGAAGTGAGCAAGTTGAAGAAGAAATTGTCTGATAGGTTTGCTATGAAGGACCTTGGAGAGGCCAAGCAAATCTTAGGCATGCGAATCGATCGTGATAGGGTGGCAGGAAAGTTGTATCTTTCTCAGGTTGAATACATAAAGAAGGTCTTGAAGAGATTTAGTATGGAGAATGCAAAGCCAGTTCGTGTCTCGTTGGGAAGTCAGTTCAAGCTATCCAACAAGGACTCACCTAGCAGCGATGAGGAGCGAGCCTACATGCAAAACACCATGTATGCTTCGGCAATTGGCAGTTTGATGTATGCTATGGTATGTACAAGACCCGATATTGCACATGATGTGGGAGTGGTTAGCCGGTTTATGGGTAATCCGGCCAAGCAGCATTGGGAGGCGGTGAAGTGGATCCTAAAGTACTTGAGAGGTACTACTGAACAAGCTTTGTGCTTTGAGGGCAAAAGCGTCGAGTTGGCAGGATACGTTGATGCAGACTTGGCATCAAGTGATTTCGACAAAAGGAGAAGTACAACCGGGTATGTGTTTACTTTTGGTGGTACATCAATTTTCTGGGCTTCTAAGTTGCAGAAGATCGTAGCTCAGTCCATTGCAGAAGTAGAGTACGTTGCAGTTACTGAGGCTAGCAAATAGATGGTTTGGTTGCAGAATCTTTAGTGTGAGTTGGGGAAGGAGCAAAAGGATAGTATTCTGTATAGTGACAGTCAGAGTGTTATTCACTTGGCAAAGAATCCGGTTTCACTCGAGGACGAAGCATATTGAGTTAAGGTATCATTACATATGTTACCTCATCGAGAACAAGATCTTGCAGTTGATGAAGATCCGAGGACGTGAGAATCCTGCTGACATGTTGACTAAGGTTGTGACCTTAGAGAAGTTGAAGTTATGCATGACTTCAACTGGCCTTGGAAACTAAGATGAAGGCCTGGCACTACTACCAGTGAGAAAGAAACCGTTGAAACGGAGGAGACAAGTTACAGTTGGAGTCAGTCTCCAGGTGGGAGATTGTTGGGTTGTGGAGACTTGGATGCAGCACCAGGGAGGCGCTCGACCAAGCTCTTTGGTCGAGCAGATATGCACGGTTGAGCGCCCCCCCTTTCCAGGGCCCAGAGGGCGCTCGACCAATGGACCTGCTCGAGCAGAACCGCTCGACCAAGGCCCGAGGTCGAGCGGTTCCGGAAGCCTGCTCGCGGATTTTAGGGTTTTAGGCCCATGTCTCATATTTAAACACTTTTGACTCATTGTAATTGTATCATCTCAGTATCACTCGAAAATAGTAGATCTCCTGGCTTGGTAGTGCCCCCAGACGTAATCATTCCTGACGAACTGGGTAACTAAATTGTTTGTTCCTTAATTCTTGCTTTCATTATTTTCTTCATAATTGCTGCTTTAATCCTAACAACTGGTATCTAGAGCATCGGGTTAAAAGGATCTGGTGGAAGCAATTATGATGGCTGAAGGTAAATCGCCTGTAGAGAAGTTTGATGGAACGGATTTCGGATTCTGGAAGTTGCAGATCGAGGATTACTTGTACGGTAAAGATTTGTATCAACCTTTAAGCTCTAAACCTGAAGGTATGAAGGACGACGAGTGGAAGTTGCTGGACAGGAAGGCGATGAGTGTGGTTCGTCTATCGTTATCCAGGAACGTCGCCCTACATACGGTGAAAGCTAAAACCACAAAGGAGATGCTTGACATTTTGACGGAGATGTATGAAAAACCGTCTGCAGCGAACAAGGTTCAACTGATGCGGAGGTTATTCAACCTGAGGATGGCGGAGGATACTGTGGTAGCCAACCATCTCAACGAATTCAATATGACGATAGCCCAATTGAGTTCGGTTGAGATTGATTTTGATGACGAGATTCAAGCCTTAATTCTGTTGTCTTCTTTACTAGAGAGTTGGAGTGGGACAGTGACGGTTGTTAGTGCTTCAGCAGGTAAAGTGAAACTGAAGTTTGATGAGGTGGGAGATCTAATCATGAGTGAAAAAATTCGCAGGAATGAGTTGGGAGTGGCACATGATCAGCCTTGAGTGCGGGAAACAGAGGTAGATCTGAATCCAAAGAGAAGCCAAATGGGGGTAGATCAAAGTCAAGGGGCAAAGATAAGCCCAAGAAGGACAAGAGTCAAGCCGAGTGCTACAATTGTCATGAACTTGGTCATTACAAGAGGGAGTGCAAGGCACCAGCTAAGGCACAGGCTAATGTACCAAAGAAGGATGACAACTCAGCGAACGCCGCTACTGATAAGGGCTCAGATGCATTAATCTTGAGCGTAAGCAGTCCATTAGAATCGTGAGTGTTAGATTCTGGAGCATCGTTTCATTCGTGCAGCAGTGCTGACGTAATGGAGAAGTACACTTCCGGGAACTTTGGGAAGGTTTATCTAGCTGATGATGAGTCTCTAGAAATCAAAGTGAATGGGGACGTTCAGATCAAGACACCAAATGGAACTGTGTTGCAGTTGAAAGACGTGAGACACATTCCTGGATTGAAGAGGAATTTACTCTCAGTGGAGCAGCTTGATGACGAGGGATATAACGTGGTCTTCGGATGCAACACGTGGAAGATATCCAAAGGTGCCATGGTGGTGGCACGAGGCAAAAAGGAGGGAACGTTGTACATGACAGGCAACACCCGGGATAGCATTGCTCTTGCAGGTGAGAAGGGGAATGCATATTTGTGGCATTGTCGTCTTGGCCACATGAGTGAGAAAGGGATGAAGGTTATGTGTTCGAAGGGTAAGCTGCCAGACCTCAAGATAGTTGACATCGGGTTATGTGAGGACTGTGTATTCAGAAAACAGAAAAGGGTGAGTTTTTCGAAGGGAGGCAGAACCTTGAAGAAGCAAAAGATGGAGTTAGTCCACAACGACTTGTGGGGTCCAGCACCAGTGACATCTCTTGAAGGAGCGTCATATTACATGACTTTCATTGACGACTCTTCGAGGAAGGTATGTGTTTATTTTCTTAAGAATACGTCTGATGCCTTTGATGCTTTCAGGAAATGGAAGGCCCTTGTAGAAACTGAAACAGGTCTCAAAGTAAAGTGTTTGAGATCGGACAATGGTGGAGAGTACGAGATCTGTGAGTTCAAAGGATTCTGTGAGGCGAACGGAATCCGAATGGAGAAGACCGTGAGAGGAACCCCACAGCAGAACGGTGTGGCAGAACGTATGAATAGGACATTATGTGAACGTGCTAGAAGCATGAGATTGAAGTGTGGGTTGCCAAAGATATTTTGGGCAGAAGCAGTTAACACTGCAGCCTACTTGATAAACAGAGGACCCTCAACTCCCTTGGATTATGGCATACCCGAGGAGGCCTGGTCTGGTAAGGAGGTAAATCTGTCTTTTCTTCGTATATTTGGGTGTGTTTCATATGTTCACATTGATGCTGCCAGTAGAAGTAAGTTGGATGCTAAGTCTGTTAAGTGTAAGTTTGTTGGATATGGCGGTGATGAATTTGGCTATCAGTTTTGGGATGAGGAAAATCGAAAGATTATCCGTAGTCGAGATGTTATATTCAATGAGCAGGTTTTGTACAAGGACAGGTTGGGAATATCCAAAGAAGGTGGTTCTGAGACTCAGGTTGTGGAGTTAGACATTTTGAACTTGGGTGGGAGCAATGAGGTTCAAGACGATGAGGAGATTGTTGAGGAAGAACCATGTACACCACCAAAGACTTCATTCACGGAGATCTACGAGAGAGCATAGATCTCCGATAGGTATTCACCTTCTCTTCATTATTTATTGCTGACTGATGGTGGTGAACCTGAATGTTATGAAGAGGCTACACGTAGTGAACAGGTGAGCAAGTGAAAACTTGCAATGGATGATGAGATGAATTCGTTGATGACCAACGGAACCTGGGAACTAGTTGAGCTTCCTAAGGGCAAGAAGGCATTGCATAATAAGTGGGTTTACAGAATCAAAGAGGCGGTTGATGGAAGCAAGCGCTACAAGGCAAGATCAAGGTGAAGGGGTTTTTGAAACATGGTATTGACTATACTGATGTTTTTACTCCAGTGGTGAAGCTAACTACCATTCAGTTAGTTCTGAGTCTGGTGGATGCAGAAAACTTGGTGTTAGAACAGATGGACGTGAAAACAACCTTTTTTCATGGTGATTTAGATGAGGACATCTACATGAAGCAACCGGAAGGATACTTGTCAAAGGGGAACAATGAGCTTGTTTGCAAATTGAAGAAGAGCTTGTATGGGTTGAAACAAGCTCCTTTACAGTGGTACAAGAAGTTTGACGGGTTCATGCACAAGATTGGGATCAATATGTGTGAAGCCGACCATTGCTGTTACTTCAAGAGGTATGATGATGGTTATATCATTTTGCTATTATATGTTGATGAAATGTTGATAGCAGACTCAAGTGCTCAGGAAGTGAGCAAGTTGAAGAAGAAATTGTCTGATAGGTTTGCTATGAAGGACCTTGGAGAGGCCAAGCAAATCTTAGGCATGCGAATCGATCGTGATAGGGTGGCAGGAAAGTTGTATCTTTCTCAGGTTGAATACATAAAGAAGGTCTTGAAGAGATTTAGTATGGAGAATGCAAAGCCAGTTCGTGTCTCGTTGGGAAGTCAGTTCAAGCTATCCAACAAGGACTCACCTAGCAGCGATGAGGAGCGAGCCTACATGCAAAACACCATGTATGCTTCGGCAATTGGCAGTTTGATGTATGCTATGGTATGTACAAGACCCGATATTGCACATGATGTGGGAGTGGTTAGCCGGTTTATGGGTAATCCGGCCAAGCAGCATTGGGAGGCGGTGAAGTGGATCCTAAAGTACTTGAGAGGTACTACTGAACAAGCTTTGTGCTTTGAGGGCAAAAGCGTCGAGTTGGCAGGATACGTTGATGCAGACTTGGCATCAAGTGATTTCGACAAAAGGAGAAGTACAACCGGGTATGTGTTTACTTTTGGTGGTACATCAATTTTCTGGGCTTCTAAGTTGCAGAAGATCGTAGCTCAGTCCATTGCAGAAGTAGAGTACGTTGCAGTTACTGAGGCTAGCAAATAGATGGTTTGGTTGCAGAATCTTTAGTGTGAGTTGGGGAAGGAGCAAAAGGATAGTATTCTGTATAGTGACAGTCAGAGTGTTATTCACTTGGCAAAGAATCCGGTTTCACTCGAGGACGAAGCATATTGAGTTAAGGTATCATTACATATGTTACCTCATCGAGAACAAGATCTTGCAGTTGATGAAGATCCGAGGACGTGAGAATCCTGCTGACATGTTGACTAAGGTTGTGACCTTAGAGAAGTTGAAGTTATGCATGACTTCAACTGGCCTTGGAAACTAAGATGAAGGTCTGGCACTACTACCAGTGAGAAAGAAACCGTTGAAACGGAGGAGACAAGTTACAGTTGGAGTCAGTCTCCAGGTGGGAGATTGTTGGGTTGTGGAGACTTGGATGCAGCACCAGGGAGGCGCTCGACCAAGCTCTTTGGTCGAGCAGATATGCACGGTTGAGCGCCCCCCCTTTCCAGGGCCCAGAGGGCGCTCGACCAATGGACCTGCTCGAGCAGAACCGCTCGACCAAGGCCCGAGGTCGAGCGGTTCCGGAAGCCTGCTCGCGGATTTTAGGGTTTTAGACCCATGTCTCATATTTAAACATTTTTGACTCATTGTAATTGTATCATCTCAGTATCACTCGAAAATAGTAGATCTCCTGGCTTGGTAGTGCCCCCAGACGTAGTCATTTCTGACGAACTGGGTAACCAAATTGTTTGTTCCTTAATTCTTGCTTTCATTATTTTCTCCATAATTGTTGCTTTAATCCTAACAATCAATGCAGTCACCTCAGACAATCTTTATAAGGGGTACGAAGAAAACATCATCTATGAGGCCAGAATGGAGATCCGGAATTCTCCAGTGAAGGGAATCCGTTTCTGTCCCCGAAACCTCAATACAGAGGCCCACACTCTTGCCCGACTGACGACTAGGTCTACCCACCCTCAAACTTGGGCTGGCAAAGACATTCCTCGACATATTATGTCTTTAGCTCAGAATTGTAATCCTATGTAGTCTTTTTCGCTCTGAGCTCTCAAAAACGCAATACACAGAAACACATGTAAGGGTAATTTCGTAAGAATTTATAGAAATTAAAAAGGAATGGGCAGAAAACCTCTCATGGATAATGGATACAATAAAGTTATTTGCTTATGCAATACGTTAGAAAAAAAGTTGGTCCAAACATATAAAGGGCTTTCTGATTGCTTTTATTTTTTAAGGAGCTATTGGAGTTAAAAATTGTAATTAAATCAATTACCCTTTTAATAATCAGAGTAGATCGATAGTGCTTAAGTTTTTACTTTTAAGTCGGATTAAAAGTTGGAGGTTATTTTTTTTAAGAGAGAATTTTCGGTGAAATTTGTCCATAATATAAAATTTATATCATTACATTTGCAAATTAATATCATTATATATTTATCAAATGACACCATCATTAATTATATTTATAAATTAAGATCATGAAATTAAATGCTATTGATATTAATTTATAAGAGTAGAATAATCAATTTATAAGTGTAATGATATCCGTTTCATATTATGAACAAGTTTCATAAAAGGGAGTTTGTGAATTTTTAAAATGGAGAGTTTAATATTTAAACGGCCTCAAACAAACTTAAAAGCGAGAAGATATTTCAATTTTTTTTTTTACCAAAATTAATACCAAGAAGGTGGAAGATCGGAAAGTTCACTAGTTAATAGTATAATTTATACTTAGAGTTTCAATTCAATTATATTTTAAAAAGAAGCAAGACTGAAATATCAAAGTGGCCTGTTTTATATAAAGATCATCTCATGCAATACTCCCTTTTTAGCTTGATTTAATTTTGATCATATAAATTTTAATTCTTTTAATATGAATTTTTGTCCCTTTTGCGTGAAATCTAGAAAAAAATTCCTAAATCATGAATTTGGGGAGTTTAGCACTTCCAATCAAATTGACTCTGTTCCTTAAAGTTTCTACAACCAAATTCGTCCACCAATAACTAATCTCTTGAAATTCATGTAGTAGTCGAAATGAAAAATTGGAGGCAACAATTGAATGGGTTGGACGAGACAAAGTGTTCGATATATATAAGATACAATTGAATACCTCGCCTAAAATCATTCTATCCTATTACTATGAAAATTGAAGGAGTTTGTGTGATTCACGAAAAAATGACTGATTTTGGAATCACGATTCACAGAGGTGATGAAAATTAAACTTGAAATTGATTGACAACTTTATTTCCTTGATGAGGTCAACCATGAGATTTCCAAAATTTCCGTAAATTGAAGTAAAATCGATAACGTGAAAAGTTAAAGGACTAAAATTAAACTTGAATAAGGATAGAGGACGATTTGTAATATTATGTCGTAACTTTAATTTATTTACAAAAATATTATCAAGAAGCTGGAAGAAAACAATCCTTCAGTCCTCACCTCTAACTGATGGCCAGTTTGTAATTGCCCAATGCAGTTCCTCTCATATTAAAAGCTGAAAATTGTTTTTAGAAATAAATAAATACACACCTAAAATAAAATAAAGTATATAGCATTTTAATTTGTATTTTTACACTTCTGTCCCGAAAAAAAAAAAAAAAAAAGTGAAAGGAACGTGGAAAGTTTCATGAACTGTAAAAGAGTCAATTATGCTATGGATTGGCTGTTGTCCATAAGGGGAGTGGGGTGACATGGTTGAATATTTGAAAAGCTTAGGTATAGTGATTCGTATAAATTGATTAACAACTCAATTTAATTACTAATTTACTATCATATTTTTTTTGAAAGACAATCAATTACAATAGTTTCCTAACACAATCAATTACAATAATTTCTTCTACCATCGGGCACATGGCAGCAACATTTCATCTCGCTGTAGACCGGAACCGCAATCACCACAAGAGGGAGACCACCCGAAACCGCAACTCGGAACCGCAACCGCACCTCAATCGAAACCACAACCCAACAACAGGGGGACCACCACCCCACAAGAGAGGGACCACCATAAGAAGGAATAATATTCCCTCTCTGTGTCTCGAACTCGGGACCTCAAGGTCTCAGGTGATGGAGCTCTAACCACTTGAGTTATCCACACTTAACAATTTACTATCATATTATTGATATTTGAGCTAAAGATGAAATCCAGTCTTCGTTGTAGAAAGCCTAATTTAGGCCCAAAAACCAGAAAAAAGAAAAAGTTAAAATGTGAACGAATTTTATCTCATCTAAAAGTTTGAATTTATAAAGATGTGTGAAATTAATTAGTTTATTTAATTTTCCCTAATATTCTCTCTCACTCGTGGGCTTAATTCTCTTACTCCTTAATAGGACTCATCGTGTGAACAATTTAATTGGTGAAGTTGCTTTCAACGGGAATCAAACTTGTAGAGAGATGTATAATTAATTCGTTTATTTAATTTCCCTAACACTCTCCTTCACTCGTGGGATTAATTCTCTTATTCCATCAATAGGAGGAGGAGGCCCATCGAGTGAAATAGTATGGGTGGAGTATTGAAGGTGCTTTTAACGGGAATCGAACCAAGTGCGTGAGCGTGAGTCTGAAGGCTCGTATACCATGATTTTTTTTGTCTAATTTAAAGATTTGAACTTGTAGAGAAATGTGAAATTAATTCATTTATTTATTCCCTAATAAAATGGAGCCAAATATAGTTTTGGATACGGCAATAGTTTTTTTACCCATTCTTAGAGGGGTGTATTGGTTGTGGAGTCTGTAGTATTTTTTTTTACTTTCAAAGTCTGGGGGTATTCAATCCGGATTTTCAAAAGTCTTTAAGAATCCTGAGGTATTCAATACAGATTTTAAAAAGTCTTAAAAAATCTTTAGGTATTCAACAGTTTATGGATTTTAATATTCTATGGACTTTCTTTGATTCTCTTTCAAAAATATAAACAGATTCCACTCTCCAAAATCTCTTCTAACAACCAGAGATTTCTACGTGTTCTCTTAGAGAACTCTGAAGACGAAAGGTCAGAAGAAAAAAATCTTCGTAATACTTTTCATTTAAACAAGAAATACTGTTCTATTTAAAAATTTATATTTTTCATCTAAATAAGTTATACTTTTCTTTTAAACAAGTAATACTTTTCTATTTAAACAAGTAATATTTTTCTATTTAAACAAGTAATACTTTTCATTTAAAAAAGTAATACTTTTCTATTTAAACAAGTTATACTTTTCATCTAAACAAGTAACACTTTTCTTTTAAACAAGTAATATTTTTTCTATTTAAACAAGTTATATTTTTCATCTAAACAAGTTATACTTTTCTTTTAAACTAGTAATACTTTTCTATTTAAACAAGTAATACTTTTCTTTTAAATAAATAATACTTTTCTATTTAAATAAATAATACTTTTCTATTTAAACAAGTAATATTTTTCTATTTAAACAAGTAATACTTTTCATTTAAACAAGTAATACTTTTCATCTAAACAAGTTATACTTTTCTTATAAACAAGTATCTTTTCTTTTAAATAAGTAATACTTTTCTATTTATACAAGTAATACTTTTATATTTAAACAAGTAATATTTTTATATTTAAACAAGTACGGAAGCTAACTACAACAAATAACAAAATTGTTTTCTCAAAGCCAACTACAACAAAGAACGGAAGCTAATGCATGAAGAACGAGTATTGCTAATGCTATGCGGGAAATGAAGCCGAGGTATAACGTGATGGAAATGAAGATGAGAATAATAATGATGAATAATAATGTTTTTTTTGAACTAATATATTTTGGTATTTTTTCTAAACAATTTGGATAATTTTTTTTATATACAAGTGTGTTCCATATACATTTGCATCAATAGTTCCAGCGCCGGAGTCTATGGAAATCCATGTAAATCAATAAAAAAAATGTATTCCACAATCCTATCAAGTCTATGAAAATCCATGTAAATCAATAAAAAAAATCAGCCTAACTCTGCATGGAGTCTATGAATTTTCTAAATCCACGGACTTTTTAAAGTCCAAAAAAATTCAATAGAATCTCAATTGAATACACCCTCCTTAATATACATCGCAATAATATTGTTTTACTTTTACCAACCTTTTAATGGCACAAACACCTTCGAACTTTTCTCAACCGGTGCAGGACGATTTTCATCAATGTGTGTGCGTCTCAAGTTGATTAAAAGAAAATCATGTCATATATCATAAAGAAGAAAGGAGAAAAGGGAACAAGGAAGAAAAGTATCAATTTTAAAGAATATTGAACATAAAGTGGAGTTATGCTGGGAAAGGAAACAATTATTGCAACCGTTTACTACTATTTATTATAATTAATATTTGAAACAATTATATTTTGATTCTAATTAAATATACCTCAAGGAAATTAAATAACCAGAAAAGATTTAATAGACTTTCAACTTAATTACAGAAACTGATCAACACAATTATATTTGACCACTATAAAATAAATGAAGCATTACCTACGAAATTTTTTAAATGGCTACGAAATTTTTCTACAAAAATATTTAGTCTTTAAAAAATGAGAATTGTCTAGGACCTGCCTATCAATTTTTAGAATAATTTATGAAAAAATTATCTACACAAATAATTTTCTAGGCAAACAAATTATCTATAAACAAACTGCCTACACATTTGTTCTGTAGGCAAACAAATTGTCTACGCAGATAATTTCCTAAACAATTTATATTTTCTCAGACAATTAAATTTGTAGTTTAAAAATGGTCTACAAACAAATTTACCATGCATGAATTACATTCTCGTAGGCAGATTTATACATATGAATGAAAATGTCTAAATGATTGGAAAAATTGTAGGCAAATCGTATGTAACAAGACTATTAATTATGGGCGAAATTATTTTTCGTTGAAAATTTCGTAGGTAATTCTCAATTTTTTTTGTAGTGAACTAACTTTCATTTTATCTCATTTAAGGTTAATAATAGAAAATGATAAACTCAAGTTATACTTAATTAATTTTGAAAAAAATTACCAAACTTTTGGAGATTCATAACATGTAATTAAGAAACGTAATAAATGATAAAAATGCATGGAATCGAATTATCCTATTCTTACTAGGTCTTGTATGCACTCGGGTGCACCATACACTCATAGTGGATTTCAAAAGCGTGCAACTTGTTATGCTGAAAAATGTGACTTATTTACACAGAAAAGTATAACCGTTAATATGGGAACATAATTGCATGCTTTTGTTTGGAATAATAGCACGTTTCTTTTTTGTATAATTGCACGGTTTTAAAATGCACTATGAACGCACGATGCACCCGGATGCACATGAGACTCACCCTTAATAATTTGACATCATCCTATATATCGCGCTAAATGGTATACTATAGACATGACTATATTTGCGACAACCTATACAGTCTTGTTAGGCTTGTTCACATTTAAATATGACAAATTTTGTAATATGCTTAAAATATCTACGGCCAAAAAGGCACGTTCGACATACATGAATATTTTTATTTTAATTTAAAATTTTCAAATTTTCAACAGTTTGTTCAATAAAAATAATTAATTTGTTCGCTCAGAACAATTAATGTCGATCAATTAATAATTTTTTGAATATAAAAGAAAATTTCATTTTATTTAAAAGCTCGAAGTTATAATTTCCTAATAGAATATCTGTCAAAATATTAATAGATTTCTTTTTTCTCAGTCACACTCTATCTAAGAGAGGTGTATTCAATTGAGATTCTATTGGATTTTTTGAACTTTAAAAGTCTGTGAATTTAAAAAATTCATAAACTCCATGCAGAGTTTGACTGACTTTTTTTATTGATTTACATGGATTTTTATAGACTTGACAAGATTGTGGAATATATTTTTTTTATCGATTTACATGGATTTCTATAGACTCAGGCGCTGAAACTACTGTTACAAATGTATATAGAACACACTTGTATATAAAAAAAAATATCCAAATTGGTTAGAAAAAATACCAAAATATATTAGTTCAAAAAAAAACATTATTATTCTCATCTTCATTTCCATCACCATTATACATCGGCCTCATTTCCCATATAACATTAGCAATACTCATTTTTCATGCATTAGCTTCCGTTCTTTGTTGTAGTTGACTTTGAGAAAGCAATTTCGTTCTTTGTTGTAGTTAGCTTCCGTACTTGTTTAAATATAATAATATTATTTGTTTAAATAGAAAAATATTACTTGTATAAATAGAAAAATATTACTTGTTTAAAAGAAAAGATACTTGTTTAAAAGAAAAGTATAACTTGTTTAGATGAAAAGTATAACTTGTTTAAATAGAAAAGTATTACTTGTGTAAATGAAAAGTATTACTTGTTTAAATAGAAAAATATTACTTGTTTAAATAGAAAAGTATTACTTGTTTAAATAGAAAATTATTATTTGTTTAAAAGAAAAGTATTACTTGTTTAAAAGAAAAGTATAACTTGTTTAGATGAAAAATATAACTTGTTTAAATAGAAAAGTATTACTTGTTTAAATGAAAAGTATTACATGTTTAAATAGAAAAATCATTACTTGTTTAAATAGAAAAGTATTACTTCACTACTACACATTTAAACTTGCACAGCTCCACTTGGACAACTATTTTTTCAAACATTTCTCCAAGATATAGCTTGGAGAGCGGTTTTATTAAAAAAAATAAAAATAGACAGCGATTCAAAACCGTTGTCCAAGAATAAACCTTAGAGAGCGGTTATGAACCGCTGTGCAAAGCTCCTTTGAGAGTGGTTGTGAACCGCTGTCCAAGGAAAAGATTGGACAACGGTTTTGAACCGCTGTTTAACTTCTTTTTTTTTTAATTGCTCATATATTGAACCGCTGTAAATTAGTGTTGATGATGAGTGTTAAAAAAAGAAAAAAAAAGATTGGGAAATGGCGTAAGATTAATTTGTTGCATATTTCGTGGGATTTGGTTGAAATATTCTATCAAATATTTTCTAAATCTTTATTTTGATTAACTCTTATTAATTTTAATAAATAAGTAAATAGGATGATGTGTAATGTATTACTTATTTAAATAAAAAGGTATTACTTGTTTAGATAGAAAGATATAACTTGTTTAAAGAAAAATATTACTTATTTAGATGAAAAAATATTACTTGTTTAAAGAAAAATATTACTTATTTAGATAAAAAAAATATTACTTGTTTAGATAAAAAGGTATAACTTGTTTAAAGAAAATTATTACTTATTTAGATGAAAAAATATTACTTGTTTAAAGAAAAATATTATTTATTTAGATAGAAAAGTATTACTTGTTTAGATAGAAAAGTATAACTTGTTTAAAGAAAATTATTACTTATTTAGATGAAAAAATATTACTTGTTTAGAGAAAAATATTACTTATTTAGATAGGAAAATATTACTTGTTTAGAAGGAAAAGTATTACAAATTTAAAAGAAAGGTAGTACTCTTTTTTTAAAAACAAGTAAAAACTATAATTTTAATATAATATAAATTTATATAAAAAAATTATTATATAAAAATGTGATTGAATTAATAAATAAGATAATTGAAATAAAGAATTTAAAAAAAATTAAGAAAAAACGATTTTTAGGACATATAGAATTAATTTCATTAAGTAAACGCAAGAAAACAAGTGCCCGAGCGGAATTGATCCCCGCTCAGGCGCCCAAGGTCCCGTGTTCGGTCCCCCACGGGAGCGAATATTTGCCTCAATTAATTGGGAGTGAATATTTGCCTCAATTAATTGAGAGTCTTACATGGTGGCTTATATATGAGATGTTTGGTGGGCCTGTGGCGAAAAATCTAATTTTTTATTTGAATAGCGGTTTCGAACCGCTGTCTAAGTAGACATCTTGGACAGCGGTTCAAAACCGCTGTCTAAGAGGTGGACTTTGCAATGCGGTTGAAAACCGCTGTCCAAGTGCTTGGACAACGGTTTTCTAAGAGGTGGACTTTGCAATGCGGTTGAAAACTGTTGTCCAAGTGCGACTTCTTGGACAACGGTTTTTATCAGTTGTCCAAGCTTGGACAGCTGTTACTTGGACAACTGTTATAACCGCTCTCCAATGTCATTTTTAACAGTTGTCCAAGCTCAAATCTGTATTAGTGCTTGTTTAAAAGAAAAATATAACTTTTTTGATGAAAAATATAACTTGTTTAAATAGAAAAGTATTAATTGTTTAAATAGAAAAATATTACTTGTTTAAGTAGAAAAATATATATTACTTGTTTAAAAGAAAAGTATTACTTGTTTAAAAGAAAAACATAACATGTTTAAATGAAAAGTATAACTTGTTTAAATAGAAAAATATTACTTGTTTAAATAAAAATTATTACTTGTTTAAATAGAAAAGTATTACTTGTTTAAATAGAAAAATATTAGTTGTTTAAAAGAAAAGTATAACTTGTATAGATTAAAAGTATAAATTTTTAAATAGAACAATATTACTTTTTTAAATGAAAAGTATTACGAAGGTTTTTTTTTCTTCTGACCTTTCGTCCTCAGAGTTCTCTGAGAGAATACGTAGAAATCTCTGGTTGTTAAAAGAGATTTTGGAGAGTGAATTTGTTTATATTTTTTAAAGAGAATCAAAGAAAATTCATAGAGTATTAAAATCCATAGACGGTTGAATACCTAAAGACTTTTTAAGACTTTTAAAATTCGTATCGAATATCTTAGGATTTTTAAAGACTTTTGAAAATTCGAATTGAATACCCACAGATACACCGTGCTAACTTGTGTATAATTTTTTTAATATGTAATTTATTTTCGCTAAAACATAATACAACTAATTATTAAGATAATAATATTCTATAACATGCAATTATGAAAAATAATAGCAACATTAGAAAAAACAATCAAGAAGGAGATATGTTAAAATGGACAATCCCATAGATAAAGTTAGTCCCCCATGAGTGAGGCACTCACTGTAGGAATTTATCCTTACACTCAAGACGAGGAAAGGTAAAGTGTATTCTTGTTTATAACATGGATTTCTTCACATCAAATTAAAATGCCTTAAAAGATTAAAAAAAAAAGAAAAGATGTCTACTGAAAAAGAAGTAATTAATGGACACAACAAAGTAGTGTGAAAAAAAAAAGTTTTTTTTTTCTCTTTTTTGAAAAAAAAGATAAATTAGATACTATCTTCTGACACTGGCTATTTCCACGTGCACACCTAATTCTTTGTGCTTTTCAACTTTTCTACACAATTATTGAAGTAATGATGCCCTAGTAAAAAAAGTTGAGAATTATGTTTATATGTTAATATGTGTATAATTATGTTTTATTCTCAAGCAAAGATGATTTGAAAGAAAGGGAGGACATGCAAATTTCAATAGAGATTTTATTTGATTTAAAGTTTGGGTTACAAGCTAGATTCCCGGAAGTCATGTGACAATTAAGATTCTCACATGACTTATAATTTTATTGTTTTAACTTTAAGTAACGTTTTGAGTAAAATGATTAAATATCTGACTGTATTAAAATTTAAAATTGTGTACTAGAGTCCACTATTAGACTTATATTAAGTCATATTAAGTATTATAGACATCAGTCCTTAATGCATAAAAGAAAGAATTACTTTTTGAATTATTTATATTTATAAACCATATGTTCAAACATTATAAATTGTTGGTGTGATGTATACCTTGTACTTCATTACCGTATAAATTATTGGAGTATCTTACCATGCCTGGTAAGCCTTGTTAGCAGTGACGGACCTACCTTGACCCCAAGTCACTTTGCCCCCACAATACTTAAATTTCTTATATATATATATTTATAATTAAAACACACTGTATATGAGGCAGTCTACCTAGTAAGAAGCGCCATAAATTGTGTATTAACGCTCTAATATTTTGGAAGAATGAGTATTATTTGTGTTATAGATTATACCCTATATCATGTATAAAAACTATCTCATACTTAATGTTTGTCTCCTTTAAACAAAGTATTATGTGCATCATGTTCATTTATACACCACTATTACTAATCCTTGTAAGAATCAACACTCTATAAATAAAATGTTGATTTTTAAGGTGAAAAGGGGTAACAAAATAGAGAAAGAATATGTATAATTCACATTTTCAATATACATATAAATGTATTCGACTCTGTTAATATAAAGATGTTTAGTCCAAATAATTTTCGAAAATATATAAAAATTCTAAAGTGCATTTAGCTACACTATGTTATAAATTGGGCCCCCCTCGGTAAAATTTATGGGTCCGTCACTGCTTGTTAGGGTGAAAATCTACTTTTAATCCCATAACTAATTTACATTTTTCGCAAAAGATCCCAATCGGTACAATTTCAATTTGGGGTATATTTTTGACATGTGAGGTGTAAAATTGATCACATAACTTGTCTTTTTCATAAAAGATCACAAAAATATATTTAAAAACAATATCGTATTTTAAATTTCGGGAATGAGATTAAATTGAGAAAACTTAACTACTACTATGGGATTTGACAAAAGTCATGGGACCAAAATAAATTTTAACTCTCAACGTTATACATATAATAAAAATTACTCACTTATTTTTGTGATTGATTAATTAATGATCGAATAAAAAATTAAATTCTCTCCAAAATGCAAAAAAAAAAAAGTTGAAGTTCAAGTTCAATTTGGTTGCATTTCAAATTGAGCAAGATGATTAAATTTGACTTCGCTCTCTCTATAAATAATTCATAGTTGACATATGATTTTTTTTTTCAAAGTTGTTGTTTGAAAGAGAATTAATACAACAAATAAACATAAGTATTGGAAAGTAGTTTGATTAGTTTTTGTCCTAGTCAAGTATGAACAAACTAAAAGAATATATCGGGCACTGAAAGTCTCCTATGATTCTGGCCATCTTTTGACTCTTTCACTCTATCATTATTAATAATCAATAATTAATAGTATAATCTGGATTTTTTAAGATTGTTTAAATTTGCAACTTTCTTAATGGACCCATCCCAACATTTAACTGTCTCTCCCAGCAGTTCCCCTCAATTCAGTCCTCATATTAATATATTTTAATCTTTGCTTTATACTCCCTCCGTCCCAGATTAGTTTTCACAGTTAACTTTTACCACTACTACACATTTGAGCTTGCACAGCTGCACTTGAACAGCCCTTTTTTCAAACAGCTCTCCAAGCTATAGCTTGGAGAGTGGTTCTAATAGAAAAAAGAGAAGAAAGAATAGACAGCGGTTTTCAACCGTTGTCCAAGTATAACACTTAGACAGCGGTTGGCAACAGCTGTGCAAGGCATTAGACAGCGGTTTGGAATCGCTGTCCAAGGTAAGAGTTTGGACAGCGGTTCCAAACCGCTGTCCAAGCGTTCTGCAAATATTTTTATTAAGCCAAATCGCGAACCAGAGTATATACTTCAATTTTTCCCCAAATTAAATCAAGCTAGCGTCTCCTTCCTCTACCCTAATCGAACTCCGTCGCTCGTCCTCCCATTCCGCCGCCGCCGTCGTCTTCCCATTACCTCCTTCCCATTCCCCAAATCGCGAACCATGCCCTATCCTCCTCCTCCCTCTTCTCCAAATCGAACCAGAAGCCCTAGCCGTCGTCTTCCCGCCGTCGTCTTTCTCATTCTCCCGCTGCGTCATCAGGTAAGAGCCCTAATTTATTTCATAACTTGGTGTTTGATAGTATTAACGTAGAAGTTGAGGTTGAGGTTGGTGTTTGATACAAACTACTAGCATAGTATATATTAACGTATAGCATATATATAACTTGGTGTTTGATAGCATAACTTTTCTGATGACGTATAGCATAACTTTCACAGTGTACTTGTAATTAATTCGAAATAATATGCTTGATAAATGAACAATTGATGCACTCAAGGTGTTTGATAATATGCTTGTGTGAGGATTTAAGCATAAATTAGGATTAATACATTAGGATATATTTTTGTTATATTAATTTGATGATTTGGTGAATGGATAGTAGTGTGTTGCTTTAGATGATTAATGATGGTACATTAGGTTATATACATTGTTTTGAGACGATGCAACAAATCCTTAGATACATATGCAATATACAAACCTTAGGTACTACCACATTATTCTATATGCAAGTTTTATACATTAGGAATGTAATACTTTTAGGTTTAATACTTTTAGGTTTAATACATTAGGATACATGCATTATCTTGAGAAACACTTCATATTGTCTTTTCTATAGGCATCTCTAGTTCTATATGGATCGAAAGTGGGTTCGAGCAGATCGATTATCAGATGAGTATAGTAATGGGGTGAAAGAATTTTGTAATCATGCAATTAGACACTGCACCGACCCTCGGTACATTCCATGTCCGTGTTGGAAATGTATGAATGGAAAAACCGTTAGTGGTCGAGAAAGTCTGTTTGACCACTTGATGATTCACGGTATTTATAAAACATATACCGTTTGGACATATCATGGTGAGAGAGAGATGGATGTAGCTCAAGCAACCTAGAAACCCGACTTTAGGTTTGAAGATCGATGGATGCGGATATTTTTCGATGATGTCTGATTGTTGATACATCAAGTGGGGATGACGATGATCTGCGAGATCACCCTTATATGTCGAGAAGTTAAGGGATTCTATTTGGATTACCACTTTGTGGCCGGGTGTAAGAAAAGGCAACAAAACCTGTCACCGTGTTGATATTGTTCAACCTAAAAGCTCACCACCAGTTGTCCGATGAGTGCTTCACAAGTATCTTTGAAACAATTAGTGGTCTATTGCTCGATGGAAATGTCTTTGCTAAGAGAGCATATGATGCTAAACAAATGCTCAAGTCCATCGGGTTAACACATCGTAAAAAAATTCATGCTTGTCCCGGTGATTGTATCTTAGTTGAAAGGAGTATCGCAGACCTCGAGGAATGTCCCAAGTGTGGACTAAAAGCGTTATAAGAAAAATAAATCTCCGCGAAGGTGATGTGGTACTTTCCATAATACCAAGATTCGGGAGAATGTATAGCGGCGTTGTGGATGCTAGAAATTTAAGATGGCATCATGATGATAGGATCAAAGATGGAATGCTAAGACACCTGGCCGATTCACCCCGATGGGAAGACATTCGATGTCGCATGCAGAATTTGGCACCGAGTCACGACACTTGCGTCTTGCACTCTCAACCCGACCGGAATGAATCCGTTCGGTATCAAAAGTACCAACCACGATTACATGGCGATGATTCTTTTTTAGTTTATAATCTTTCACACGAGTTGTGCATGAAGCGCACTTACATGATGTTTTGTCTATGTTGATATCGGGACCCAAACAACACGGTAACGACATAGATGTATATCTGGATCCTTTGATAGAGGACTTGAAGCTCATGTGGGATGAGGGTGTCGATGTGTATGATGCTTTGTAGAAAGGAGAATTTCAAGTTGAAGGCCATCTTTGTTTGGAACTATCAATGACTTTCCCGCTTTACGGAATCTATCTGAATATAGTGTGAAAGGGGCGATGCATGTCCTTGTTGTACCAAGAAGACACATCACATTAAACTGAGACATTGTAGGAAGACCGTTTATATGGGACATAGGAGGTGGTTGGACCCAACCCATGAGTGAGAACAATGACCGATGCATTCGATGGCACAATTGAGACAATGAAGCACCGTATATATTGTTAGGTTCGGATGTATTGAATGAGATGAAGAATATCGACACACAGTACGGAAAGATCTTCGCAAAGAGTGTCCCCACTAGCGGTTGGAAGAAGGAATCAATTTTCTTTCAATTGCCCTATTGGAAAGAGTTGTATGTTAGACACTTCATTGATCTAATGCACGTTGAGAAGAACGTTTGTGCCAGCTTGCTCAACACTCTCCTAGCTGATAAGAAGTCCAAGGATGGTTACAATGCAAGAATGGATATGATTGATATGTGAATAAAGAAGCGAAATTAAAACCTATGCCTAGAGAAAGGGGTCAACCGTTCTTACCTCCTCCTCCGCACACACCTTGTCCAAGAATGAGAGAAAAGAGTTACTTCAGCTGCTAAAGGATGTGAAAGTACCAGAAGGTTATTCCTCCAACATACAGAGACTTGCATCAGATGATGGCGTGAGACTGATGAATCTGAAATCGCATGACTATCATGTCATCATGGAGACTTTCTTGCCCTTTGCAATACGTTCTATCTTGCCTGAAAATGTGCGCATAACCATAACAAAGTTATGTTGGTTCTTCAAGGCAATGAGTAGCAAGGTCATAGATCCTGAAAATTGCTTGGTTTTTCGAGAGACAGATTGTGGGGACTCTCTCGTGAGCTTGAGATGTATTTCCCTCCATCATTTTTTGATATAATGGTTCACCTAACAGTTCATTTGGTACACGAGACAAGGATGTGTGGTCCTGCTCGTATGCGATGGATGTATGGTGTAGAGAGATATATGAAAGTGCTCAAAGGATATGTGATGAATATGTCCAGGCCGGAGGGATACATTGCAGAACGCTATTTAGTAGGAGAAGCGATCAAAGTCTTGGGTCGAATTTATTCCGAATGTCGATGCAATTGGACTTCCAGTTACCCGGTACACCAATAGGATGGATGGTGAAGGCATTACCGGTGGTCAACCTGTAAGTGTTAGCATGGAGGAACTAACACGGATGCACTTGTGCGTACTTCACAACACGGTCGACGTGCTTCCTTTTATTGACCAAGACACGCGATCACTTGTTTGAGAAATCCCACCGAGATAGATCATGGATTGAAGTTGAGCACAATCGCACGTTTGTTGACCGTTCAATGGTTATGTAGCAAATATGTTGTCACGGGATCGCGAAATCGATGAATGAAAGAGTTAAGTGGTTATCCAGAATGCCTGATAGACATGTGTATTCATACAAGTGTTATCTTAGCAAGTACTATGCAGAATAGTGGAGTGTCCATTACGGCAACTGCAGTGGATCAATCAAATACTACTTACTTTGGACAGATTGTCAACATTTGGGAACTCGGCAATGTTGGTCACCGTCAACCAATCTTCGAGTGTAGTTGGGTGAGGATCCCTAATGGGGTCCAAGTTGAAAGTTCTGGGTTCGTACGCGTTGATTTGAAGAATGTGGGATACCGAGATGACCCTTACATAATGTCCAGTCAAGCTCAACAAGTTTTCTATGTCCCCGACCCAGTTAATAAGAAATGGTCCATTGTGGTTCTCAAAACAAATTTAACAATAGTTTCCAGATTAGCGACCATGTCGATGAAGATGTTGACATAATTGATGATCCTTTTCAAAACTTCACTCATTCTGTACCATCTTTCGATGATCCTGAAAATCCACGCCCATACCAGAGAATAATTAGAGATGATCATGATGAATATGACAATCCGGATCTTGTTAACATTTATGGTCATGAACGAGAAAGGTCAACCAAAAAACGAAAAAGAAAAACAAATGCTAAAAAGAAATGTAAGACTTTATTGAATGTTGTTTCTTCTGCTATATTAAATGTTGTTTCTTTTGATTTATTAAATAAAGTGAATTGTTAATCAACAGGTTCCGAGGCAACGAGATAACGAGATATGGAAGACTTAATCCGCGCTTCTCTAACGAACATTTCTCTCAATGTAAATCAATTTATCGATTTATTTAAATTATTATTAATTGAATAAAAATTCATACTATATTGATTGATTCGTTGTTTGCAGTTTGTTATGAACGTGAGCTCAATTCTTACTCTAACAAAAGACTGGAGAAATGGAAAAATGATTGGACGCGCGGGGTACCTTTACAATCAATTCTTATATTCATACGATATTAACTGAACGTTGTTTGAAATTTTTGTAGCATGTAATTTCTTTTATATATTTGTGATGATATATATTTCATGTTTTTGGTGTATTGGACGTATATATGTTTATGATTGTATGTTTATTTATTTCATGATGTGTATGTTTATTAATCAATTTGATGTTTTGGTATATATATGTGGTATAAGTTTTGGTTTATGGTTTTATTATAGGATTTTTGGTTTATGGTTTATGGTATTGGACGTATATATAAGTTTTGGTTTATAGTTTTATTATAGGAATTTTAAAATATAAATTAATAATTAAAAAAAAATATATATATATTAGACAGCGGTTTTCAATCGCTGTCTATGTAAAATAATAAACGAATTTAAAAAAAAAATTGACTTGATAACCGCTGTCCAAGGCAAAGGCTTGGATAATGATTATCAACTCATTATCAAGATAAAACTTGCAAAAAGATTATAAAACCGTTATCGCCCAAGCTTCTCTTGGACAACGGTTTTTTATCAGCTGTCCAAGCTTGGACAGCTGATGCTTTTTTAACCGCTCTCCAAGGTCATTTTTCACAGCTGTCCAAGCCCAAATGTGTATTAGTGTACACGCGTTTTTGCGAGCGAGTTTTGTATTATTAATTAAAATGATAAAGTGATTTTTAAGGAGTAATATGATAGATAAGATGCTCATCTATCATACCCTTTCTTAAAAGTCATTTTATCATTTCAATTACTAATACAAAACTCGCTTGCAAAAACACGTGTAAAAGTCAACTGTGAAAACTGATGTGGGACGGAGGTAGTATATACTTTGACCCTATACTATACTACTTCCCTATTTCATTTGCATGCATCCTACGTACTAACAATTATGGCAAAAGTACAACTTTCAGGAACCATGGGTCAGACTCCAAACGAAGGGGTGGAGTAGTATTAAATTTCGATCTGATGATTGACAACGCTACTTGAATTTAAGATATATAGGTTGAGATTTGAGAATCATATTATCCTCATTATTTATTTGTAATGGAAATAATAATATCATTTTTATACTAGGTAAGCAAGATTAATTTCTTAACCAAAATATATCATATACATACCATAAAAGTCTAACTCTTGTATGCACCCAGATGCACCGTGTACTCATAGTGCATTTTAGAAATATGTGACTTCTTATACTGAAAAGTGCAACTTATTTACACTGAAGCATGCAACTATTAATATGAAAAAATTGTTGCACGGTTCAAAATAAAGAAATCTTTTTTCAATATAAAAATCATACATTTTAAAATCTTGACTATGAAATCTTGTGATCATTAAATATCAAATATCTATTACCACACAAACATAAAAAAAAAATATATACCGTGGAAAATTTGTATTATTGAAGTTGTATTTTAATTTGCTGTTAAAGAATCAAATTATCATGAATAAAAAAGGAAAAAAAAATTGTCTACCCATTTTGAGGAAGAAGACAATTCTCTCACTTTCTTCATTTTTTACCCTCGTTTATCATTTCACCTTAATTACTAAAAAAAAAAAAAAAAAAAAAGAGGTTGAGAAAATAGAAGATAATTAACATGCGTGACATGATCATATGTAATTGTAACCTTATATGTACGTGTCAATTCTAAAATAAATATTATGGCATGGGGAGACACAATACATAACGTGTCACTTAAAGAATATTGATAGCATTAATTTTGAAAGACAAATTCTTTTATGTAATTAATCTAAATTTTGTGTGTTTCAGTTTCGTAAAAATTTACCCATTAACTTATATTTATTCGCTTTTGATAACTTAATAATTCAACCATCTTAGGGTGTCTCAATTTGAAATAATTTAAAGCAACCGAATTGAGTACAAATTTTTGTGTATGCTCCATTTGATAAAATGTACGAAAGCAATGTTTATATAGTTGCAAAACACAAAATTAATCACTTTATGTAAAGTGATTTTCACCATCTTATGTCCTTTCACTTTCTCCCTCTCTCTATTTCTCTTTTGGATATAAGAATTTCTTTTCATATCTGTCTTTTCTGATTTAGCACAATAATTGATGCCCACATATTTTGGATATGTACGTAGCAACACACCTAGAAAACTACATTTCCATAAATTATTATGTGATGTATGATTATTATTATTAATATAATCATCATCATCATCATAAATTATATAAAATCATTTTGAATATTAATTAGTTAAGAAAAAAAGTTCCCTTAATAATCGTATCGTTCCATACATTTTTCATGCTGTTTCAATCTGATTGGATCAAATCGTAGTTTAAAAAAAAAAAATCGGAGAAATATTAAATTTAATATTTCGTAGTTTAATATATATTCTGATATACACATTGATTGAACATTCATGGAAATAATTCTCCAAATCCCTGAAAATTAATGATTTTCAAGATGTAATAATTTTAACTTTCACTATGCAAGCTGCATTGTACTTTGAAATATTCTCTAACTAGTTTAGTGTCCGCGTGTTACGCGGTTTTCTAATTAAAAATTGTAACATTTTCAATAAATAATATATTTAATAATTAAAAATATAAATATGTACATAAATTCACTAAATATGAATTAATAATTTTTTAAGGTGTATATTAGCAAATTTTCTTAAACCTTGGGATAAGATTATTGTGTCAAATATTATTTATCTATGTTAGTATGAAGTTGAAACCTACAAATCAAAACAAAATAAATCGACTAAGAAAAGACTAATAAATTAATTAACATGTACTAATAAAAAAAAGTGAATAAATTATAATATAAAATATTTTTTCCACATAAAATATGTTAAGATATACATAAGAGTAATTATCAAATAAAATTATTTATTAAGAAATTAATAATTGAATATAATTCACACTAAGATAAAATATACATTTAGAATGAATATTTTATTTATCTTAAATTAAGTCAAACAAAAATTACCAAAAAAAATATAAATGGATAATATTATATAGTTAAATAAAACATAAAATAATAAATATGAATTACACATTAAAAATAACACATAAAAATGACATGGTAATCAAATTTATCATTGAAAGACATATGTTAAATTAACATGGAGTTGACACATCATGGAAAAAAACTCTCTATTTATATATAGAGAGATATATAGGAGATAGGGGATTGTTTAAGATATACAAAAATAGATTTACACATAGGATTTATTTTTAATGACATGTACACCAAACTTCTCCTAGAATGACACATATGTTAAATTAATGTAAAGTTGACACATCAAAAAAAAATCCTATTAGTAATATAGGGGATTTTTTTACGCTTCAATTACATAAGTTTATATACATTAATTAATATCATGAGTATTACCACACATTGTTATCTAAACTAAATCACTCAAAATATATAAAAATTTATAATTTGATTTAATTGGTAAAATGCGCCATAAATATAATACTTGAGGTGCAAGGTTGAAATCAGTGTAAATACATGTCATTGTTGACTTGGTTTCATAGGTAACTCGCCTTTTTTAACCTATCTGGTATGTTTCATAATTGATATTTCATTTTATATATATTTCAAAATATAAATAGATGACATGCAGAGGCGGAGCCAGAAATTTCGCTGAGGGGAAACCAATTTATAATGTTAAAAATTCGTATGAGATGGAATACAAACTAACACAAATCAACAGTCATTCTTTTCCAAAGTGTTAAAACGATATGCCCAGCCCAAAGTATATTACGTATTACCGTGAAACTATCTCACGCAAGTGTATCTCGTTTAGAATAGAACATGACTAAATGCACTTTCAGATTTTTTATATATACTCAAAAAAAAAAAAAAATGTATTTTCTGAAAATTGAACACTGAATGTCTTAGAAAAAATCACCATCTATCATCACTCAACCACATATCAAATTAATAAAAAATTATACTATATTATACATATGAAAATTCCAAAGGGGCTGGGGGGGTCCAGTGACCCCCTTGGCCCCAATGCAACTCCGTCATTGATGATATGTGTTATAATAAAATATATCCAACGATTCACCATATTCTGGGTATACATGTGTTAAAAATTCAATAAAGTGAAGCACCAATAAAATACGAAAAGTGAAATAATAGAATTGAACCGTGTCTGGCAAGCTTATTTATTTTGAGCAGCGAACAATTAGTAATTGTAATTAATTGGGTCTCTCAGTCGCCGCGGATATATTGAATTATAAGAGAATCACAATATTATCCGAAAGTGAAATATACTAACCAAAAGACATTATGCAGGCATAAATTAAATATCTTTCAAGACATACAATAAATGTAAAAATGTTGAGACCGAAATTAATAATTGCAATAGTACTATTTTAGCAACCAGCAACTACTTTAGGTTGGATCGATAATATGTAGTCTGGTGGAGTCGTAAGTTGTTAATGCTACATTATTATTATTATTGTCGGTAACGTTTTTGAATATCCAGTTTATTTTACTATATAGCCTGTAAATGACGTAACAATATAACAACTCAACTTATTCATTAGCCATATATTTCTCGAACATATTTGAATTTAAATTAAAATATTATTGCGTACACTAACTTTCAATAACGTTTGTTGCGTGCGTTATTATATTAGATAATTTAGAAAATTGACTATTCCGGATCTGGGGCAAGATAAATCATGGGGAAAAATCAAACAAACTAAATCATAATAATAAATACACAAGAAATTAAATTTACACACATTTAATATGGAGGTACAGCAAGCAAAAGGGAAAGTTAGAGAATACAGAAATAATTAAAATAGTAATTAATTGATTATATATGTATGTATATGTTGAGAGATAGAGACAGGTGGGATGGTGGGGTTGGGTAATAGAGTAACAGAGTGACAGTGTAGGGCCTAATGAAAGGAATTAAAAGAAAGGAACAAAGGCTGTGTAAAATGAATCATCCCTTTTGACGAGCGAATATATTGAGCACGAAAAGACCTCTTATTCATTTATACTCCCAAATAGAATTTAGTAATATTTGTAGATTTCATTTCCCCACATTATTATTAACAACAACAAACCACATCTTCGATCTCCATCATTTTTTTTTATTTTTTTTTAAAGGCAAAGATGAAATATCATTACAGAGTACAAGGGGTATTCTAATCCCGAAGTGTGCAAATACGACAACTCAATCTAAAGTTTAACGGGGAGACAATCAAAATGATGATGTTCCCAAGATACAAACGGGGCATAAAAGGATAACGGGTAGTGTGATCTAATCCATTACCATGAACATAACTTAATCACATCTAAAAGTTTCTCCAATGAGTAGATACTTTCTTTGAACACTATCCAATTTCTGAACTTCCAGATCTTCCAGATAGTTCCTTGCCAAATCAAGCTCAGAATTTTCCTTCGAGTAGCTGAGCGTTCCGACTCCACAAATTCCGAGAAATGGTCCATTAGGGAAGTCGAGTAAGATGCAGACTTACCCAACCACGAAGCAACAGCCTCCCAGACAAGAAGAGAAAACAGACAAGTAACAAGAAGGTGCATCGAAGACTCTACCGTAGATGAGCATACGGGACAAAGTGTCGAGCCAACCACACTGGTCAACCCACGTTTTAACAGATTTTCTTTAGAAGGTATTCTGTCCCGAACCGCTTTCCATGCAAACGCCGAGACTTTAGACGGGATGGCCTTCCACCAGATCTTCAACCATGGAAAGAAGTCGGGCTCTCCACCGAAATTAGTCTCCACGATCGAACGATACATCTCCTTCGTTACGAACCTTCCACTGGGATGACCAACCCACTTCCACTCGTCCTTCACACCTGGATGTAGTTTCAACGTGCAAATACATGACCATAGATCCATAAACTCCATAATAGCATTCAAATTAGGAAAGTATTCCCACTTGAACACCCAACTCCCCTCAGACATCGAAAAGAAATCACTAACCCTACCCTCTTTAAGAGAAGACAAACGAAACAGACTCGGATAACGATCTTTTAATCTTACTCTATCCACCCACGAATCCCACCAAAATCTGACTAACTCCCCACTCCCAATACACAAGGCCAACTTATCCCTAAACATACACCCCTCCTGACTCCACCACAATGCATGCAGATCCTTCCACCACAAAGACCACTTATTCGACTCACTTAAACTCACCGACTCAACCAAGAAAGACCTATATCTAGACTTAAGAATACTGACCCATGATGACTGCTCACCCGACACCCATCTCCAAAGTCATTTGCTCATAAGAGCCACATTAAAGCTCTGAATATCTCTCACCCCCAATCCACCAACTGACTTACTCATGCAGACAGAACTTCACTTGACCCATGCAATTTTACGACCCGACTCTTTCCCCCCCATAAAAATTTTCTTTGCAATTTGGAAAGGGCTGAAATGATACACTCAGGGGCTTTGAAAAATGAGAGATAGTAGATAGGGAGTGCTGATAGAACCGATTTCAATAAAGTGATCCGACCTCCGAGCGATAAATTTCTTCTTTCCCACCCATAGAGTTTCCTACGGACACGATCCATAAGCGGTTTCCAAACTTCTTTTTTCCTGAAGTTTGCACCAATCGGGAGACCCAAATAGGAGAAATGTAACGTCCCCACCTTACAGCCAATCAAACCAGCAAACATCTCCAGGTGAGATTCCTTCATACAAATACCATGTAAAGAGCTCTTCTGGAAGTTGATCTTCAGCCCGATGCTAGCTCGAAGAGTCTGAGAATTCCTCTCATGGTTTTGGCATTTTTAACCGAAGCTTTCCCAAGTAGAACTGTATCATCCGCAAATTGCAAATGACTCACATGTATCTCGTCTCTACCAATTCTAAAGCCATCAATCTCTTGTATAACTTATGATCTTCTCATCAAGCAACTGAGGCCCTCGGCCGCAATTAGGAATAAGAAGGAAGAGAGAGGGTCCCCTTGTCTTAAACCTTTCTGAAGCTGAAACTCGTCTGTAGGGCTGCCGTTTACCAAAATCGATATTGAAGCAGAGGAAAGGCACCCTCTCATCCATTTTCTCCATTTCCAGTGGAAGTTCATACCCCTCATCATGTCGTCTAAGTATTCCCACACCACTGAATCATAAGCCTTCTCAAAGTCCACCTTGAAAACCAGACCCCGTTTCTTTTCTTTTTTCATGAAATCCACAGATTCATTCAACACTAAAATACTATCCAGAATCTGTTTTTCCCCCACAAACGCACTCTGATTGTTTGAGATGACCAACCCAACAACTTTTGCTAACCTGTTTGCCAATAACTTTGCAATGATTTTGTACATACAACCAATGAGAGAGATCGGCCTGTAATCTTTTATGCTGCTCGAGTCTTGTTTTTTTGGGGATTAGAGTGACAAAGCTAGAATTACCACCTCTCAAAATTCTCCCATGCTGATGGAACTCGTTCACAAAGTTCATGATCTCCTTTTTAAGAACTGGCCACGTCTTCCTAATAAATTTGAAAGTAAACCCATCTGGCCCCGGGCTTTTATTTTCTCTGTAATTCCACACTGCCTTCTTGACCTCGTCTTCCATAAATGGGCAAACGAGCAGATTATTCGCTTCATCATCCAACTTCTTTTCCACCAAATTGCTGATCTTGAAGAGTCTTTTTTTAGGGTAAGCAAAGTGCTCTTTGAAAACTTCAAATATTTCTTTTTTCACTCTATCAACATCATCGACCCAAGAATCCCCAATGACAAGACCGTCGATACGGTTAGAACTTCACCTACTGTTGATACATATGTGGAAGAAAGCAGTGTTGGCGTCGCATTCTTTGATCCACTGAACTCTAGACTTCTGAAAGTTATAGCTATTTCTCACTTTCTTCAACTGCCAGGCATATAAATATATATATACTCAACAACTACCATGCCCTTTCATTAATATCTACCCCCTAACTCACCCACCCACCATTTAAAAAAAACAAAATAGCTAAGTCTTGTATGCATTCAGATGCATCGTGCGCTAATAGTGCATTTAAAAAATATATAACTTTTTATACTGAAATATGCAACTTGTTTATACTGAATCGTGTAACTATTAATATGAAAAAATAGTTGTGTGGTTCAATGTAAACAAGTTGATTCTTTTATTATAATAAATTGTCTTTTTTTTAATGCACTATGAGTGCACAATGCACTTGGATGCATATGAGACCTTCTAAAAAAAATAGTGTAAAAAAAAGGAAAGAAATTATTTTCATTTTGATATTTTTTTTTCGTTTGTAAAGAAATAAAATTTCACACGCTATCAATAAGACGAAGGCAAATAAACTACTCGAATTAAAAAGAAAAAGAAAAAAGAAAGCTTAGAGACCATAAGACCACAGATCGGTCTAGAGGCAGGGCCCCACTAAAAACCTTGCCGAGGTATAACCCTCCTTAGGGCAAAACCCCGGTCAAGGGAAAAAGGGAAACCCTTCTAAAATAAAGGTTATTATCAAAGAAGACGGAAGATAACCCCCTCGTAAGACAACTCAACGTATTGCAAAATAAAAAAATAATCGAGTTCATATCGAAAAATAAAATATCTAAAAGGAAATTGGGACATCCCCCAACCCATTGCTGCACAGTATGAAACTTAGCAATCCGGTCAACACCTTGATTTCCTTCACGAAAGATGTGAGTGATCTTGATATTCATAACATGTTGATAGTCCCTGACGACTCGGAGGCGTGTAGGCGCCAAGGAAAAGTGGGACCATGAGTAAAGAGAGAGTTAACCACGAGAGAAGAATCCGTCTCAATCCAAAAGATTAAGCCACCCCTTCCGGCAGAAGAAAACGGATGGCCAAAAAACTAGCGACCAATTCGGACTCGAAAGGAACACCAAAGGTGCCCATCAAGAGACAAATTCGCCACAAAAAAAACCCCTAGAGTTCATGGATCAACAATCCCGCAAAACCATGGCCAATGGGAGAGACACTAAGATCTATATTAAGCCTTGTGCGGCCGGAGTAGGTGGGACCCACCGAAGGTGACGAACGGAGAGGAGGCTTAAATGACCATGCACCCGTGTCGATGAAGAATAACCAAATTAGCGACCGTGTTACGCATGTGGCCAATATGAAGGTCATCGACTTCGCATGTCAAAAGCAAGAACCATGATCATGCGGCCGTGGTAAGAAGGTACCACATCTTCAAAACTCGACGATTCTCGATTTCCAAATCGCCCAAACGAGTGAAATAAAAGCAATGCGCCACAAATTGAGGACACGCTGGCGAAAAATCGAACAGTTGCTCGCAAAAAAATATCAAGAAAGTCGTTACCATGATGAAGGATAACACCAAAAATACGTGTGAGAGCTCATCGTGATAACCGGTAGCGAAAAATGTGCAAATGAGCTAGAACATGGTCAAGCTCGTCGGGGCTGAAAGTAGCGAGAGAGGATGATAATAGTCGAGCAAGAAACTCCGACTCGAGCGAGCTCAGAAGAAGTAGGCAATTTATGCCAAACCGCCCTCCAAATGAGAGTGCTACGGCACGGGGGACATATCAATAAGACGAAGGACATAACAAGGAAAAGCGTGTATCTTTTCTAATCAAAGTTTTTTAATTTATAGGTTTCTTTTTTTTCGATCAAGAAGAGATTTATATAATTGGCACGCACGTGCAGGTTAAAACATGAAGACCGTCCACAAAGTTATGAACGAGTTTGATCACTTAAGTCTTCTTATTCAAAATTTTATATAGGAAGCTCGTGATATGATGGTAGGAATTTTGTGAACATGTAAAAATAATGGTACTACTAGTACATATATTTGAATGTATAGAACCATACTACTATAGGGTTTGATTAGGCATAAAAATAACAAAATGATCTGGATATTTCATGAAATAATTAATGGATGCTTTCAAAATATTGTGTAGAACTAAAAGGTAGTAAAAAAATATTATTTATTGTGCTAGAAATTTTGGATTTTATTTATAAGTTTTATATATAATTTTATTTACTGAAAATAAATACTCAATAATTTTTAATCTCAATATACGTTACACTATATAGTGGTATTCTAAAACAATTTACACATTTTGCAGGATGAAGGAGTATATTAGTAATTATGCTTTGGGACTAATTAGGTGAAATCTAATGATATAATATGATATCAATTATTTTGAACTTCAAGATTAACACATTAATTAGTTGTTATTTCAGTCAAACCACGAGAAATTAATGGTAACAAAGATCACAATTGATTATCTATACGCCAGACGGATAGGCTAGCTTAGCTTTAATTGCTTTGAACAATTATTTTTTGTGGTACTTACTATTGCACGAATAATTTTGAGTACACTTTGGTAGTCTTAGATTAAAATTCCACAAACTTATGTCTCACCTTAAAATCATTTTAGACACGACATTTGTGTAAATTATGAATTGCTAATTAGCCTCTTCAAAATTTAATCACCTATACTACTCTAGGTATAATATATAGACTCTTAAAAAATAAGTGATGTTTTAGCATCACATTCATGTGTAAAATTAATTGATGTTTTAGGCTTTTTTTTTCTTGCATTACCCCTTCTGTGTATACATGCAAAGTGTTAATTTTTAAAAAATCTTAATTTTTAAATAATGACACTTCATATGCATAAGAATGGTATTAAAAAAAAAAATTTAAATGAGACTTATTTTTAAAATACATACACAAACTCTCATTGAAAGTTGTTCATAGTATGAAAATGATATCTTTACTTTTATAAATTAATATTAATAGCATTTAACACTGAGATATTAATTTATAAGTATACTGATATCAGTTGATACGTATTGTAGTATTAATTTATAAATATAATGATAAAAAAATTTCATACTATGAATGAATTTCACCGAAAGCACTCTTTAAAACTTTACTTCATCAAACAAGATTTATAATCTATGTCACTCTTTACTTCCCAATATAGTACTAATTTTTTTAAAAACCAAATACATGAACTTAAATCCTACCCCAACTAAAAAAAGTAGTAAAAGTAAAACAGTAAAAACGGAACAAAGGGTGAATAAATTAGAATTAAAGGATTGATAAGAAGTTGACATGAGAAGGGGCAGGGGGGTAAATACGGGGGGTGTGTTCCCAGATGGCCCATTCCTCGAAAAGAGAGTAATAAATGGTAAAGGGACACAAGGATACAGGACTTTTTTGGCAGAACAGAAAAGATGGATGTGAGAGAGAGGGTAAATCATTTTGTAATCGATTGCTTTATGATTGAAGAGAGGAGAGAGAGAGAGTTCAAAAAAGTCGTGATGAGAGAGAAAGAGATAAAAAATGGGGTTTTATTACTTTTTCCAAGGACAAAAGTTAAGATGGCGATGATGGCAGTATGATTATTATGAGAGAATAGAATTGTGGTTTGTTTGCACTGCCCTAGGTGGGGGAGATGGGGACTGCCCGGTGGTGTGGGTGTGAGAGGGGGAGTGCGTGAAGTATGTGTGTGGGAATGTGCTTTCACATCTTAGCATGGTTAAGGGGCCTGCCCTACTAGAGACTGACACTGTCCTTCCCGAAAGTCACTGACCGTATTGTCTACTCCGCATTTAAAGCGCGCCCATTGTGCTGCTTCTTTATCTAATTCCTGTATCCATATTTTATAACAAAAATTCATATTGAGGCGGTTTCACGATGAGATGCGGTCTGATTTAACAAAAATCACGCCATTCCTCCTTTAATGTGTTGAAACGTCGATGTCTAATTTATCTTTTTATCACCGTGATCTTGCCTCATACATCTCAGTGTCTTTTATTTTATTTATTACTTTTTGTCCGCAAAATGGTTCAACTCGTAATTTTATGATATCAGATAGTGGTGCTCTAACTATCTGAATTATTCTCGATATTTAATATTTATGAATTCTTAATTTTTATTCTTCAAATTTTAAAATAAAATTTATGGTGTATATAATGGAATGTGATGCTGGTTAAATTTTAAGAACTACATGAAAAAATGGTTATGATCGGTGGCTAACACACCTCGATCAAAAAAAATTATCTTTTAAAAATGCCACACGAATTAAATAGCAATAGTATATGAATAAGGTAAATTTTTAACCATTTATTCATCTGCATTGTAATTTATACATTTATTTGATGTAACTATCATGGAAAAATGTGTAAAAGGGCAAAATTGTAATAAAATGTTTAATTTTTATATACTAATGCAAAATGATAATTTTTTGTGTAAAAAAAATTCTTTGTTGAAAGACGAGCTTTTTGGGTCAAGGGGAGTAGAATGTAATTTGAATACATGTATTGACAATACTAGAATTTATCAAAAATAATATTGTGTATTTTTAAAAAAAATTATTTATTTCGTGGAAATAATCTTATTTGTTTGAAGTAGTGGTCCTTAGCTTTTATAAAGAAAGATTAATTCTCTTTTTATTAAATTTTTATCTAATACATTATATTATTAGGGATGTGCATTAATTTTGCACATCAAGCCACAACGCACCCACACCAAACAGTACATAAACCAATGCGCTAGTCTTTATTATCTACTATATCAAGTTTGGTTTTATTTGACGGAAAATTTTGGTTTTATTTGCTATCAATGATACAAATTTGAAACTATTAAACAGTATCCAAGTTTTCAAAGTTTATTCTTATTCTCTCACAGTTCGTAAGTGGGACCAAACTTAAATTTGATAGATAATAAAATTATGACGTTTAGAAGTAGGGTCGCTCTCACCACTTGGTCTTTGCATGCCACATATATTATTATTAATCATAATACCATAATTATTACATACACACCTCAAAATCAAATGCGTCAATTTCAATTATTCACATGACTATATTATTGAAATTAAATACACCAACTAATATAGTCAATTCGAGTGCAGAATATTTAATGAAGATTATTCTATTATGCAGTCGCAGTATTTGGACTTCCAAACATTCCGTCAAGGCTTACAGGCCCAATAATTCGCTGGGCTCAATCTGTCAATATGGGCCAGCCAATGTGGGCCTAGTTAGTAAATCTATAATAATGTGACTGAAAATTCAGTACAAGCAAGACAACATTTTAATACAAGGGGAAACAATAAAATTTCAAGAATTAAATATCTACTTATGTCTATTACGCAGATTGTATCTTTTTGTAACTGATGAATTTTGGAGTGAATTTTCTCCAATTTGCTCTGTAAATGTGTAATCAGGATCCTCTGATTTAGTAACATCTTCTGGTAATTCCGAGTCGACCCAGCAAGACCAGATAGCATCGTCTTCATCTTCATCATCATCCATGTCTAATTGCAGATGTTTGGTTTTTTCTATTCCATTAACTTTGTCAATTAGTCCTAAAAGCATCTGATGGTTCAGCCTTTCATAGTCCCTGCCACCAACTATAGTGTTACAATATTATTTCAAAATTTAATCATAAAAGTTGTTTATGAACGAGGAGTTAATGTTATTATACTATAGGGACTTTTAATTACATAAAAAATCACGACATTTTCACTTTTTAAAAATTACACTGCCATACATAAATTCTTAAAATTTGCAATTATATCATATATGACGATTTTTCGACGTTCATGTTTACGTGGCAACCAAAAAATCTTTGAAAACATGCAAATAAATTCACGGCCTTTTGTTATTGTTTCAATTTAATCTTAACCTTTAAATTCTTTTTGCAATTTCATACATTGTTATGTCTGATTTACAACAATTTGAAAAATATATTTTGTAAATGAAAAATATTTCAGGGGCCTAACTTTATGAACTAAAAATGCATTTGTTAATTACCTGTATGTGAATATGGAATATAGAAGCTGACTCGAAGCAATAAGTAAGAAAACTGATCTGGTCAAGGCCAGAATCCATGTCTGATGATCTAAACTGCACTTTGAGCACCTTAGAATGCTTAGCTCAATCAAGAAAGCCACAGTTAATCCTGCAAATTAATTACACCCAAATATAAATTGGTAAATGATGGGGATAATATTGTATTTATTTATTATTTATATTTAATAGTTTAGAATTTTATTTATGTTTTAATTAAGTTAGTGGGTGGTTTTAGTTATCCATTATAAATAGGCGTCGCAGGAATATTGTAAAGGGGGCTTTGATTATTTATGAAAAAATGAGATTATTCTCATGTAAGGTTTAATCCTTGCAAATTATTGTATCACGTCTTTCGTGCTGCATCAGTAAATTAATAGAGAAAAATTCAATATTAATTTACTATAAGTTAAAAGGGTTTAATGATATTTTCTTATTTGATCTATTTTATTTATTACCTAGATAAAGCCTTGGCCGCACGTTGTATGTCTGCTTCATACTGGTGAAAATGTAGATAACAAACATCAAAAGTGAGTAAATGATGAACACTTTGATCATTCTTGACTCTATCTCCATCATTTTGCACAACTCGAACACTTTCTCTAAAGTAGTCAACATGCTTGCTTGCTTAGATTCAAATGCTTCCTGCAAAAAATAAAAAAATAAAACCAAACACAATAGTTAATTATCAAATCAACAAAAATTACAACCCTGTTAGGTAGAGCAAGTAATTCTAAGTTGTTAATTTAGTTCGATGGATGCAGTTAGACCTGAGCTTCTAACATCGTCTTTGAACTCTCGGATAATTTATCATGTGTCTCTTGAAGTTGTTCTTGGCGATTAAGAAGCTCGTCCAGTTGCCTCTTCCCGAATTCAGACAACTTTTGCAGAGTGCTCCTACATGTGGAGAATGATCAAAATTAAAACATGAACTGTGCACCAATTGCAAACTAATACTTTTTAGTAAAACCAACTAATACAGTAATTCTTATGATCTGTGTACCAATTGCACACTAATACATTTGAGTAAAGTAACTAATACTTTTAGTGAAACAAACTAATACTTTTTAGTAAAACAAACTAAGACAGTACTGCTTATGATCTATGCACCAATTGCACACTAATACATTTTAGTAAAGTAGCTGATACTTTTTAGTAGAGTAGCTAATACTTTTTAGTGAAACAACTAATACTTTTTAGTAAACAAACTAATACTTTTCAAAACGTACCTGCTTTCTTCAAGCGCTTTAGATTGAAACGAGGTGAGGTGACGAAGACCGTCGAGAGTTTCAGTTTGAGTGTCCAAAAGCTGTTTCTGTTTAACCAAAGAAGTCCCTGCTAAAGTCCCAATATCATCAGCCTTACTCTGCAGACTAGCCATTTTCGAAAACATGGCCTCTCCAACTTTATCAATTCCTTTCTCGATTTCTGCCGTTTCATCCTTCAGGTTCAAAATCTCGGCGCCTAAACTATTGTACGAATCTTGAACCTTTGACATTCCTTCATTAATATTTTCTTTCATCATATTTTGGGATCTTATCACCTCTTCTTGCGAGGCCGCTATCCCTTTGGATTGCTCGTACACTTGCTCCGAATAAGTTTTGAGAAGGCTTACGTTTTCTTGGAGGCCTCGGGAAGTTTCTGCCACCTGTTGCGTTTGCTGATCGATGGAAGCTAACGAACCGTGGATTTGTTTGGAGTGTTGCACTAGTGTTTTCCCTCGTTCTTCGATGTTTTCCAGCTTCTCCTCTGCATACTCTGCTGATTTTTTTAAGTCGTTCACCAGTCTCTCTGTTTGATGCTTAAACGCATGAATTCTGCAACAAATTTAAAATTTATCATTTTTTGTAAGACATGTTCAGAAAACAAAACCAGTACCAAAAACTAGAGAAATTAAAAAAAATAATAATAAGAAAACTTACTGTAACTGATGACAGATGGAATCAATCTGAAGAAAATACTGCAAGTAGACTTTGTGAGCATCATCATCCAATTGTTTGAGACAATTCTTGGTGGGATATTTAGGGTTACAAAAAGGGAAATCTTTCCTCCCAGAATGCTTCTGAAAACAATCACTAAGATCCCAAGCAAGCCTATCTTTCAATTCTTGATCCCCAACTATTTTCGAACACCCTGCAAACATGTTTCCATAAGCGTTCGCCCAACACGATTTCGACGCACGCATCCTTAGTTTCGCGCTTTCGACTAAATTCATCGTCCTCTCGTCGTTTTCCAGAGAATCGAGCGCGAATTCTGCCCCGACAAGACTAAGGACAGAATCGTCCGACGGATTTGGAAAATTTCGACTCTGTTCGTTGGATGAAAACCAACTCCAGCCGTTGCAAGATTGTGGTAGCAAGATTGTGAATACAAACAGGATGATGAATTCCATTCTTTACAATTCTTGCAATTTCAAATTTCAATTGTTTGAAATTTTATTGTAATTTTGACAAGGCTAGATACAGAGAATGATCAATGCATGTGTATATAAAAACATGTGAACTAAGAAAGAGACATGATATTAAAATGGTAAAACTTGAGGGGAAAGACAGGTACAGTATCTATGGTGCGGGGATAGCAACTAAATCTTTTTTGATTATTCCATAATTAAAACCTTTTCTTTTTTGCAAGATTTTTCCGAATTTTTGAATCGATAAGTTTCCTAAATTAATTAATATATGAGGAAATTGTATTATTAGGCTTTACGTAAAACGGTCGTTTTCAATTGGCGCGCCCTTTTGGTTTCCTTTGGACTTGGACCGTTGTCGTGGATCCAACGGAAGTGTTGGAAAAATAGCGTTTAAAGGTTTTATTAAATTGTTACTCATTCTTGTGTTTATTATAACCACGTTAATTTAATAGATAAAAAATAAAAATATTAGTAAGTTTTTATATTTCCGAAATTGATGTTATTTTAAAAACATGTATATTTTCCTGTCAAAAAAAAAAAATGTATATTTTACTATTGGCCCATTATTAATTTAATTTATGAAACCTTATTGGGCCGTTATTATTTTGTTTGATTCCTTATGAGGCCATTATTCATAAGTATTTTGGGCGTTTTCATGTCTGGTAAGTTGCTATTCTCTCAATTTCATCATAAATTACGTGTTTTTTTTGGTTCGTCGCACCATAAGTTTCATATTTCATTTTTGATACGCACCTTCTAAATTTATATCCCTACACTTCACTTTCATTTTTCATTAATTGTCAATCAATGATCATCAAAATTCATTTTTCATTAATTGTAAATCAGTGATCATCAAAATTCATTTTTAATTAATACAAGATTTTTAACACGTGCGTTGCACGTTATCAGTAAGTTCGCAAAAGAAGTTGACATGTTTTTTTAGTGAAATGTAAACTCAAAATTCAAATCGATAGCAAATTTGTAAAGACATAAAAACTTTTACCATGCTCTGCTTTCAAATTAATATTATTAATTTAATTCACCCCTCTAAAGTATATATAAGAGATAAATAATTATCATAGGTAGTCAATCTCAAAAAGATGAAAGCCTGCAATTATACGTTAATAAAAAAAAGTCATTATTTAAATGTGGAACACATGTAGCATGCACTACGACTAATTAAAAATCTCCAAAAAAATTATAATAATAAGAAGCCTAATTGAGATTGCTCTATCTCCAATTTTATTACATACTTGTCATGGAGCTACTGTCGACAACTATAAAATACATATGAAAAATAACAATAAGATAAATAATAATAGAATATCGGTTGAAAAATAATTGATAATAATTATAAATGAAATGGGGAAATGAAAAGACATCAAATGGTAATAGAGAATAAAGAAAATTAATAACAAAATAAATGATAAATTAAAAGATGGGGTGTAAATGATCAAGATTAAATAGAGCAAGGGTAAATTGGTTCAAAAATGATTTTCACACTCTTGTCACTTTTTAATACTAGGTTTCTAACATGCGTTGCACGTGGCACGTGTATTTGTGTTCCAATTTATTAAAGTATAGTGGTCCACGTGGATCAACAAATAAAGTTTAAATTTTTACCATGAAAAATCTTTTATTTAGTGGTTTGATATAAAACTGTTTAATTCCTGTCCATATAATGCACACTCCTATTTCAATCATTGAATGAAATGACAAGAAAAAAAATCTCAAACTACAGCCATTTTTTTTTTCAAAAACAATATCGATAACAATCGACACTACTATACGGGAGAACCATCGCAGGACAGGCAAACTGAAAAATCGATCGCAAGTTTGGAAAAGCAAAAAATCTTCACTATAAATGTAGGCATAAGTGTTCCGCTCTCAAATGAATATAACCAGTATAATTCACCTCAACGCTGCAAGAGAATAATAATTATCAAAGCGTTTATCTACACCAGTAAAAACCACAAAAAACGTAATTATATGTTAATGCTTTTGATTGGTGTGAGAATTGCACGAAATTCTTTTGTTTAATTGCTCATATTTGATAGGATTTCATGCATTTTTTTACATTAATTTGACTTAATTGCACTTGAGGTGAGAAAGGGTGTGACATGTTGATTTTGTAGGAAACAGATGAAAAACGAGCAAGAATTGAAGCAAAAAAAAAATAAAAAAAATGATCTAGAAGGAAATTGGAGAAGAGGGCTGAACCACGTGAAGCTCCTCGAAAAGGTGGTCACAACAACAAAAAAAATCAACTCAATCGGAGTTCGAGAGCTCAAGTTACGAGCGTTTCAAAATTGATCCACTCGGCCCAATTCGCTGAAATGAAAGAAAAGGCCCAATTTGCAAGCTATGTGACCATTTTTATTGAGGCCTAACTGGTGAAGTCAGCCCATGGACATTTAAAAGACATTTCAAGAAATCAATTAACCAAGCCAGCAGTTGATCGAGAAAAGGAGATAGAAAGAAAAAGAAAAAAAAAAAGAAAAACCAATGAAGCTGCTGCGATTTTAAGAGAAACGTTGGGCCACCTGAGGAATGAGAAGTGGTATTTTGCAAAGTAGTTATTACACTTTTTAGGCATCTCAGAGATTTTCTTTTGGGAACAACAGTAACAAAAGCAGCAGCTTATTGGAGAGAAAGAGGACCAGTAGCAGATTAATTTTTTTTGGAGGGCATTATCCATTCAGCACTCCACACTTCTCATTTCACCATTGGGCAGCAGCATTTTACACATAGTTTCACATAGTATTAGGTGTTCTTCATTTCTCCATTTTCTTGCAAGTTTAGAGGATTTTATGGTTCAATCAAGTTGTAATCCCTCCCATTAGGTGAATTCTACCCTTTGCTCTCTTTATTTAGCTTTTATCTCATTGTTTATGGAGTATGAAACAATTTTAGTCATGTGTTTTGTTCTAAAATTCATGGGCTAATCATTTTATGCTTTGGGTATTTGAAACCATGTGAATATTGAGTTGGTATTTGTTTATTATCTAATTTATTTTTCTATTTGGATGATGCTTCTACTTATGGGCTTTATTGTGCTTTAATTGATTTTCTTCTATTAGATTATGTGTGAGATTATGCTTGCTATAAACGAGAGTTGCGTAGGCATGACCAAATGCATATTTGAGGGTTGAAAATTGATTGAATGCTTCAATTACACTATCTATCCATTCGAGAGAGGGTACTTAGTGTTAGAACTCCCATATTTAGACGTTTAATTTGGACTTAGGTTTGAATTAAGTGGGGAATTAGGGAGTGACCTTAGTACTAGGTGGGAACATCTTATTGCAAGACTATATTACCCGAAGGGAAACGATTTCTCTTCATAGCATTTACTCTATTGAATTCATTGAAAATCTTGAGTAATTTGCCCCTAGACATCCAAATAGAAACATAGAGAATGCATAAACAATACCCTTAGTATCACTAGGTGGAAAATATCCAAAGCAAACCTCTCATTTGCACTTCCTTGAAGTTAGTTGTTAGTTGTTTATTTTCTTGTTTGCTATTAATTTTGCTTAGTCTAGAACCAAAAACCTTTGTCCGTAATTATAATAGCATGACAACAAATAGGTTTAGGGGTCCATTGCACTAGCTCCTCCCGTGGTCGATACTACTTGGTCTTTTACTTATCATGATACTACTACGAACCCTTATACTTGAGGGGGATTAGCTAGTTGAATTGCTTGGTAAAATCCGTTCAAGTCAGCTTTCTGTTATATTATCTACACAAAAAAAAAACCACAAATGACATAATTATCTCTTAATACGTTTTGTTTTATATTACATCATATGCATCGACATTTATTCAATCTCCTTATCAATTGTTAGTTTTTTGGTCTAGTCCCCAAAAGGACAGAAATGTATTAATGCATATTTTATTTATGGTAACAAGTCCTTCTGACCAGCATATATATACAATGGCTAATCAAGTAACAATATCAAATTAGAAAAGTCAATCTGAGTTTTTGATTGCAAAAAGCAAGTTAACAATATAGTAATTACATGATGAGCTCAAGGACATTCAAAATCTCATACGAAAACATCCTGCACATTTTCCAACTTCACAAGATGAGACTGGCAAACATAAAATTGTGTAATATTTTCAAAACATTGAAAAAACCATTAGTAAACCGCATACCTGTAAAAATCTTGACATATATTCTTTTCTGAGAATTTGTCCCTTTCGAGAAGCACCATATGACATATTGCTAAGCACCTAAAGAATTCCTACATAAGCAAAATGTTTTTCAAGGAATATTTGTCCCTACATGATAAATGAATAGATAATTTAATGGAGCTCACAAAACATATTCATTTAACATCCTCAAATGGCACTTACTAAACCACATAAACTTAATATAAAATAATATAAAACAGAAACTAAGTTTGGTTTTCAGATGTCAAATGATGCTTAAAAAATTAAAATTAAAAATAATGTCCAAGATTCAGAATGCATTCTTATTTCACCATGAAAAGATTCATCAAGAGTATAAGAAACCAGAAAATTATAATACAAAAGGATGAGCTATCTCTCAAGGTAATACAAGGAAACCAAGTAAAAACCCATAAATTACCAGAAAATGACAAGTCCAAGATCTTATCTAGCTAAAGGTAGTGGATGTGTTATTCAATAGACATTATATCCTTTGCGCAACAACTCATGACACTCTCAATATGGATTGCTCTTCCAGGTCCTTTTGCAGCTCTCTCAAAAACTAAAGGAGAAACTCTGTTACCTCATATCACCACAGTAGCCACAGAAAAGACTCCAATATTATTATTAAGAAAATTTAGAATAATATTAAAGGCCATTTTTTCAGTGTTCCACCAGATGCCAATACATTCTTGAATTTGAATATTAAGACAGAAGAGTTCAAACAAATTGAATTAACTAATTAAATCCCAGTGCTTTATACATTGAGAATCAACATGCCTTCCATTCAGGACCAAGGCCATCGACACCGAAAAATAATTTACTCACAAAATATTCTCAATAAGAATATGTTTTCTATTCTTAACAAATTAAATCAAAAGGTAGGAATGCCACAAATTTTAAGAAAATTGCATACGGTCCACCCACATTATAAAAACAACAAACAATGATACTAACATATGCCTATATTTGAAATTAGGATGAGACTTTACTTGATTGGAATGGTTGGTTGATAGCTCATGTGTGTTGAAGTACAATTCTCCAGTAAACAGAAACAACCCTATATTGTTAATCATGGCTTAACTTAAGAGTCTGAGACTTTAAACATTGGATATTTTCCATCTCAATATAAACAAATTTCTTACAATGCAAATGGGGTTGTTTTTAATTAGCTTATACCACACCCGAAAATCCGCAAGAAACATTATGTGTTATATTTTAAGGATTATAGGTTCCAAATGTATGTAATCAACACCCACCAAAGATGATTTGTTGCAATCACTTTGATAGAGTCAACTGCACACTCTAATGACCTCTTATGAATCGCAGATGATTCTTGCACATTGTAAACCAAATACCAAAATTTAGAAGATAATAAAATAAGATAGGTAATACCAAAATTAGTTTCTCCGCATTTCTCCTTTTCGCCATTAGCATTATTATAATCTATAAAAGTATCACAAAAAGGAAGAGTTGCAAACAAGAATAAGATAGAAAAATCATGAAATAGAAAAGCAATGGAAAAGCAAGGGCAATGAATATACCAGGCTTCATTGCTTCATCCTCTTCAAAGAGTTCCAAAGACTGAAGGAACATTTGCATAAAAGGATTCTTAATGAGAAAATACCTTCTCCTCAAAAGCTTTTATATATACATCACAAATGGCAAAATGACATCACGCTTAAGTTCGTAGATTATAGAGTAACGATGACGCTCCCCGCCAGGTTGTGTAGCGACCCCTCTTAAGACCACCTGTGTTAATGGAAAAGAAAATGTATTATCACATAAAGATGAGGAAAGAGAAAAACTATCTATCGAGTTTAAGTATCGAAGAAGGCACATGCAGTAGACAAAACCATGAGAAACTTACCTCGAAAAAGGTGCCACATTATGTGTTAATTAAGGTCTGAAGATTCAATGGTCTTTGCAGAAAGTTTCTGCATATAAGACATTTGAAACGATAAACACCAAACACTTCCTACATCGAACCCTTGAAAACAGGGTCACTTGGTCATGGATTCATAGAGAGAAACACAATCAAGCCTGGAATTAACAGTAACAAAGAAATATAGCAAGTGTAAAGGAACCAGATCACCAGCATTATCCAAAATAAATCTGGACCATTGCATCTGAAAATGCTGATGTCCAAGTACCTTTTCAAAATTTACAAATTTGAGTGGAGATATTAATTATGATAGGCATTGGGATTAATGGCTGAAAGGAACCGTTACTAATAATCTACGGATATTACTAACCTAACAGAGTTACATCGGCCTTCATCCCAGACATTATCCTACAATAGAGGAACAAATTGCCAACAAATAGAAATTACAGGAAGAGAAAATCTAATAAATATATGAACGGAAGCATTACCCGTGATTGCGAGTCAAGGAGAGACATCAATAGCCTCATAATCTATGCCCTTCCTTGCTCAAACTACCTTCAGAAAGAAACCGGGGTCTTCTCCAAGAGTTTATAATGTAATGATCTTGTCAACGTCAGGATTTTTGTCAAATCAAAATGAATGCAGCAGTTTGATTTAAAATGCAGCCTTCTGAATTTTAAGAATAGAAAGTTACATATCAGCCAAGTTCTTCAGATTGTTTTGTAATTCAGATGCATCATGAAGAGCGTATAAAGCATTCATCATAACGTAAAAAACGTATTAACAGTACCTTCAAGTGACCATTTAGGTTCAGTTGGTGATTCAACAATTGTCGGATCACCTCCAGCCACACAAATACAGTATTTTATTTCTCTGTAAAGTAGCATTTTAAACTAATATAAGAATCAGTAGGAATTCTAACAAAAATCAAAAGAAAAAATCTGCAATGTGGGTACAATAAAACAAGGTAAATCAAATTTTGAAACCAATGCAAGAGGACAACCTGAGTGTTTTAGTGATGCTCTAGATATTGGCCTTTTACTGTCAAGGAGAAGCAAATAGAAACTTCAATTGTTCTATCCATAATATACCTCCTAAAGTAGCCTACCTAACAGAACATAGTTGAATAAGCTAAAATGTGTTGCTCTAGTAGCATAAAACTCAAAATACACACTCCATACAAATATACAAGAGATGTGAGTTACCACCCTGAGATTTGATAAATTAGGCAGGTTGAGGTCGAATAGTCGAGCGAGTAATGGATGAAGAACAAAACTAAAGACGATCAAAATAATTTGAGTTCAAACAACAAAGTAATTTCAGAATTTGAAATGACAACCTATTTGCAAGAAATAAACAACATCAAAGAACTCTAAGACAGTAAATAGAGGAGATGAAGCGCGACGCACCTGAATTTGCATAAGAAAACCAATTGTCGCCATCGTCCACGGCGAGCCGCCTCCATCGTGCGCCGCCACCGCCTCCGTCGTGCCTTGTACTATCATCGCCATCATCGTTCGCATATCCGAAAGATAGATCGCGTGCCATTGCTACCGGTGTTTAGCGTTCGTCTCAATCATCTGCAGCCGTTTGTCTCCCCACCGTTTGCATGATTTTCACACTCTTGTCACTTTTTAATATAGTATATAATAAAGGCATAAAAACTTTACCATGATCAGCTTTCAAATTAATATTATTAATTTAATTCACCCCTCAAAAGTACATCTAAGAGATAAATAATTATCATAGGCAGTAGATCTCAAAAAGATGGAACCCTACAGTTATATGTTAATAAAAAAAAGTTATTATTTAAATGTGGAGCACATGTAGCATGCACTACAATCAATTCAAAATCTCCCAAAAAAATAAAAAATGAAAATAAGAAGCCTAATCAAGATTGCTCTATCTCCAATTTTGTTACATACTTATCATGGAGTTACTGGCGACAACTATAAAATACATATAAAAAATAACAATAAAATAAATAATAATAGAATATCGGTTGAAAAATAATTGATAAGAATTATAAATGAAATAGGAAAATGAAAAGACATCAAATGGTAAAAGAGGATAATGAAAATTAATAACAAAATAAATAATAAATTAAAAGATTGGGGTGTAAATGATCAAGATTAAAAAGAGCAAAAGTAAATTGGTCCAAAAATTATTTTCACACCCTTGTCACTTTTTAATATAGTATAATAAAGGCATAAAAACTTTACCGTGCTCTACTTTCAAATTAATATTATTAATTTAATTCACCCCTCAAATATATGGAACCCTGCAATTATATGTTAATAAAAAAAGTCATTATTTAAATGTGGAGCACATGTAGCATGCACTACAACCAATTAAAAATCTCGAAAAAAATAATAATAATAAGAAGCCTAATCAAGATTGCTCTATCTCCAATTTTGTTACATACTTGTCATGAAGCTACTGGCGACAACTATAAAATACATGTAAAATATAACAATAAAATAAATAATAATAGAATATCAGTTGAAAAATAATTGATAAGAATTATAAATGAAATAGGAAAATGAAAAGACATCAAATGGTAAAAGAGGATAATTAAAATTAATAACAAAATAAATAATAAATTAAAATATGGGGTGTAAATGATCAAAATAAAAAAAAGCAAGGGTAAATTGGTCCAAAAATGATTTCCACACTCTTGTCATTTTTTAATATAGCATAGATAAGGACTTACTTTGTCTCACTCCCAATCACATTACTTGTATGACAAATAAGAATAATTTTTTTCCTGAAATAAAAATATAGAAAATACTTAAAACAAAATCTATGAACTTTAATTTCCATGTCATACTTAAGAATAAACTTTTTCTGAAATAATAATATAAAAAATACGAAATACAAAATCAATAAAAGTTTTTCATGTCATATTTAAGAATAAACTTTTCTGAAATAATAATATAGAAAATACTCAAAACAAAATCAATAAAAAATTTTCATGTCATGTTTAAGAATAAACTTTTTCTAAAATAATAATATAAAAAATACTCAAAACAAAATCAATAAAAGTTTTTGGAGATGCAGGGGATCGAATCTTGTGCCTCTCGCATGCAAAGCGAGCGCTCTACCATTTGAGCTACATCCAAGGGTGTAGAAATCGGAAATCGCTAGGCGGGCGGTTTCTGGCCGCCTAGATACAATTTTTTTTTTTATTGTTGAATGTTGATTTGTTCAGCCTATATGTTCAGCCCAATATGAATTATAAAGAAAGGCCCAATGAAAACTAAACCACCACCCTCAAAAGCCCAGCCCAAAATGAAAACACATCTGCTTACAATTCACGCTAATTCCAGTCTCCACACCAAAACAACACTCCATGACTCCAAGCCTCCAACACCACGATTACCTTACAACAATACTCTGCAAATTAAAAAAAAATACCTGAGGTCGTCGCGCAGCGCGGCAGCAGGGAGAGCAGCGTGGCTTGGCAGGTTGGGCGGTGGGTGACAGGAGATCGGCGGTCGCGGTCGCGGCTGCGGGAGGATTGGCGCGGCAGCAAGGGCGGTGGTTTTGGGCTAGGGTTTGAAACTTTTCTCTCCTCTTTCTTCTTTCGTGAATCGTCTGAGTTTTTCTGTTTTGAATCTTATGATGCGATTGATTTCTTTTAATTAATTTTTTTTTTTTTAAAAAAGAGGAAACGCGATTGATTTCTTTTAATTAAAATTTAAAAGAATCGTCTGAGTTTTTCTGTTTTGAATCTTATGATGCGATTGATTTCTTTTAATTAAATTTTTTTTTAAAAAAAAAGAGGAACGCGATTGATTTCTTTTAATTAAAATTTAAAAAAAAAAAAGAGGAAACGCCTAAAACCGCTGAGCCGCCTAGACCGACTATGCCGCCTAGGCGGCGCCCAAGCTCACAAACGATTTTTCCGACCGACTATGCAGAAATCGCGGCGGACGGCTGCCGATAGGGCGATTTCTGCATCCTTGGCTACATACCCTTTTGCTTTCATAGATTTTAAAAATGTTATAACAAATTAAATAACAATTTTTTTATATAACATTTCTTTATTACATATGTATAAATTATTTTCTCATTTATCTTAATCTTTGTGCCCAAAAGCAACAAAGTTATTTATACTTGAATGGAGGAAGTACGTATCTATGTGCCCCATTACTTCCTTCATGGCGCACGTACAACCTCCATATCACGTCACTCTTGTACAATTTTCGAGCCTACATATATATTTTATAATTAATCAGTTAAAATTTAATTTGATAAAATGTACAATTTCTAATTGTATAATTAATTAATTGTTACCTCTTCGAGTAGATATCCAGTTTCGGAATTGATCATGTCACTGCATCTTCGACCACTAATGATCTCCAGAATTACGACTCTGAAGCTGTAGGTGTTGACTTTCTCCGATAAGTGCCTGTTTATCGCGTATTCTGGTGGCGTATAGCCCCTGGAATATTACATATCCATATAAATCTTGCTATTAATTCAATCAAATTATTTTCATTAATATTATTAATTCGATCGATTAGCTTACAGTGTGCCTGCAAATCTAGTGCTAACATGAGTTTGATCCTCGGGTAGAAGCCTTGCCAACCCAAAATCGGCAATCTTGGCTTGAAATTCGTCGTCTAGTAAGATATTGCTAGGCTTTATGTCTCGATGTATGATGGTGACATGGTAATGCTCGTGCAAATATGCGATTCCCCTGGCTGTACCGAATATTATATCAAACCTTTGTTTCCATGTGAGCGATCCTCGTTTGTCACCTTTAAGAAACTAATTATTTCTATTAACTCTTAATATTTTTTATCAGTACACTTACATATACGATATGCACAAATTTCATTTCAAGTGATTAATTTTTTTTCAATATAGTGCAAAATATAAGTTCAAAGAGGCCTTTTATAAATTAAAAGTCGGGATATGTGAGATGAACATACATACCGTACAAAAATCTGTCAAGACTTCCATTCTCCATGTATTCGTATATAAGAAGAAGCTCCGATCCTCTGCTACAGTAGCCTAATAGACGGACCAGATTGCGGTGATGAACATTACTTATAAGTCTACCTTCACTCTCGAAATCTGCTTTTGCTCTCCCATAATTTATGTTCAATTTCTTCACTGCAACGGTTGTCCCATTTTTCAACGTGGCCTATTAGATTAGTCTGCGCCTCTGAATTCGCCGCTGTCGACACGGCTGCAACCGCCACTATTAGGCGGAGCCACCACACCAGCTTTCCCCTCGTTGGCATTATCTTACGTGGTTAATTAAATTTATTTCAATATTTGGAGCGATAATTATATACATATATAGACTCATATAGAATGTTGTCCTGATGATATGTGTGTGTGTGGGAATATTGGGGGAGTAGTTATGACTTATGACTAATTGATGAAGCTTCTGCAGTTTTTTGTTTTTAGTTATATTATAAATGAATCGAAGATGGAGAACTTGACTTGATGTATTAGTTTTTCTTCAATTCTTAATTTTTTCTGTGAACCATGGCATTATCTGTTAGTATTTGTTTTCATAATAAAATTATGACTAAACTATTTCAATAGGCATTATTTTTTTACTTATAAATCATGAGACTAATATTATATTAATATTAAAATCTAAAAGGGGCCGACCATGGTTGTAACTGGGATCTGGTGCTGTACAGGAGGGTCCTGTGCACCCTCCCCACCATTGGATCACACACACGCACCCTCCCCACCATTGGATCACACACACCCGTGTGGGTGTGTGTGTGCGTGTGATCCAATGGTGGAGAGGGTGCACAGGACCCTCCTGTACAGCACCAGATCCTTGTCCATTTTAACATTACACATCTTTTAAGTTTTCAATTATTAAACACCATAAAAATTAAATCTTAATTTATGCCACATAGGAATGCAAAATGTGTTTTCAGAATAATCAAACAGTCTTTTTTTTTACTATCTGCACTCCCATAAAAGGCAAAATTAAGAATTTCTCACTTTATTCTAGATTGGAAAACAAAAATTCTCTCCCTGTTGAGTTGCGAACCTGGGTTGTCCTGTAAGATGGTGACGGACTACATTACCCCTCAAAAATCTGTCCCAGTCATAATGTTGCCGTACTTTCGGGTGAACCTTCTTCCGCACCTTATCCTGGGGATATTTCAAAATTCGTGTGAAACTACTTAGCTGACAGGACATCAATCCCATCTGAAAATGTGAGTTCCACATTCGCTGAGACTGTTATCTTAATTAAGTATGCATAAGACGAGAGGTCGACGGGAAAGGTGTATATTCCCTGTCAAGCACAAGGTAATTTAAATAAAGCAATATTTAGGTTTAAAATTTTTCATGCAAAGAACAACAAATTTATTGCAATTTATGTCAAAGGTAATTAAATAAAGCAATATTTAGGTTTAAAATTTTTCATGCAACGAATAACAAATTTATTGCAATTTATGTCAACTCTCTTTTGCTCCCAAGTATATACCAGTTTATCTTTTTATGTGGGTTCTATGAAAATTATATATTTTGTTTACTGTTTTAATTCGACCTCTCATTCACCTCTTTATTGCACCTTATAATTTGTCATAGTACTTAAATATGTTCTTAATTGAGGCGAGCTTTAATTTCTATCTCGATTTGTACGAAATGGGAAGAAACATTCAGACACATCGAGACAGAAATTAAAGCTCGGCTCAACTAAGGGTATGTCTAAGTACTATAACAAATGCCAATGTAACAAAGAGGTGAGTGAGAGACCAAATTAAAACAGTAAACAAAAAATATAGATTTTCATAGAACCCACAAAAAAAGACCATGAATAAACCACCCAGCAGTTCCAGAGAGTCAAAGAAATCGACATTGCCAATGAACACCGAAACCTTAATTTCATCCCATGCTCATTGTCCAAATGAGATCAACACCTCTCATTGTATCCGCAAAAGAGCTTGGTAGTACACCTCATACACCCATTTCATAGACGAGTAGAATAAGCCGGTATATACCCAACAGAAAAAGAGAGTTGGCATAAATTGCAATAAATTTGTTGTTTTTTGCATGAAAAATTCTAAACCTAAATATTGCTTTACATAAATTACCTTATGCTTGATAGGGAGCATACACTTTTCCCATCGACTTTTCGTCTTATGCACACTTCATTAAGAGAACAGTCCTTAGCGCATGCAGAACTCACATTTCCAGATAGGATTAATGTCTTGTCGCCTAATTAGTTTCACACGAATCTTGAAATATCCCTAGCATAAAGAGGATAAGGTGCAAAAGAAGGTTCTCCCAAAATTACGCCGACATTATGAATGGGACAGATTTTTGAGGGGTAATGTAGCCTGTCACCATCTCACAGGACATCCCAAGTTCGCAACTTTTTCATAGAACAGAAATCGACACTCTTAGAACAGCCCAGGTGATTTCTATGCACGATGGAGTGCATTTAAAGTTTCCACCTTCGAGCATTTTGTGTGATACTGTATCAAGGAAAAATGAACATAAAATCCAGAAGAGTGAGACATTCATCTTTAAGTCAGGTAAGGCATTCATCTTTCCATGTTAAGCAAACAGTGTTACTCTTACCCCTGCAGTGTGAGCAAAGAATGTTTTGTTACGCTGACCAGAGCTCTTCCCGATTTCAGTTACCTACATGAAAATCATATATTCTTTACATATTCTGCATGCAAATAAAGTAACAGAAAGTTTTTTTGTGGTGGAAAACTAATTAACAATTTTATTTTCCCAGCAAAGTCGTATATATAAAACAAAACTGGTCTTGGATTATAATCCAACCAAAAATTCCAGTTTTTGTCATATAAGAAACTTGGAGAGCTTATATCCTAAAACAAGGTGACTTAAAGAGAAATACCGTTTCAATCATATTCATGTTTAGTCCTTTAATGGAGTCTGGTTGTTGATCAGACTCCAAAAAAATTCTTCTGCTACCGAGGTAGCCCCACGATTCTCCACTGAGAACCATAAAGACAAGCTGAATCATAAAAACAAGTTAGATAAATCCATCAACACGTGAAAGTGTTGAGACAAATCATTGCACAGAAAGAGTAAACCTGTTTGCTAGGTTGATTCAATAAATCAGGACGTGAAATAGCATCAACTACAGCAAGCAATGCAATCAACCCCTGGCCAGGCATAAATAACTAAGTATTCTATATTTCTTAAAAATGAAAGCAGAAAGGTAATATGTTGTTGATAAAACCTTTTCAATTTTTCCTGTTGCAAGGACAATAGAAAGGTAACTTACAGATGTAGGTGACTCTGCGCTCGTGCTAAAATCGCGAAAGAAAGAGGCTGAATCTATAGATGCCATCTCCAATACAATTGGTTTTGGCTTAACTCAAGATGAGGGATTCATTGCTGGAAGCGCTGACCACACTGCACATCAAATTAAGGGTGGTAAATCCAAATAATAATATGAATCATGAATGTATTTACATCATAAATCAGTGTTACACAAAATCTAAAATTCCTTGAAACATTATTTGTAAAAATTTTATTAGAATTCACACTAGAATTTGTGAAACTAACCTGTATCCACCCACAGGAAGACAAGCTCCTACTTTCAAACAAGAGGCTGAATCACGTGTTGTGGAAGATGTAGTCTGGTTGAATGAATTAGTTAGCATATAGTAATATTTGCTGATTTAATCATTTTCATCTACAACTATTTTACCTGCATCACTAGATCGAAGGAAGCTTAGCACCACTTGTCGTTCTCGATCATTGCCTGCGACCACCAAAAACTGAGATATAACATATATACAAACCATTTTGTCACTAGATAGATGTGGAAAAGCAAAACATTCCACTTCCAAGAAAAAGGAAAATCTAAATGGCATAATAATTAGCTGCTTTCAAAAAATTTATCAAAATGCAAAATTAACTTAAAAATCAACGAGGTAATTTTTTTTTTTTTTGGAATAATAGCTTTTGAAAATGCCCAAGTACCTGTTGCAAGATCAATGTGCTAGCCTGAGAAAGCAGAAACACAGGAAAATTATAAGCCTTCAACATAATCCCAGAACCCTGGAAAGGACCAAGATGATAATTAGTTTTAAAAAACTGAACACACCAGGTTACCATCAAGAGAGGGTATAAAATAGACTGCAGCCTATAGGCACATGCCCGACCACACCAGTAAATGTTATCATTGTAATTTAATCAGTTTCAAATCTGAATGCTATGACGAAAGCTATAGCATCACACGGTAGTCTGTATAATCAGAAAAGAAAGCTAACGCAGGTTGACACCCCAACTGATGGGGGCTGAGGTATCAAAAAAAAAGAAAAATAACAGCCTAATTAGATTTTCAGTAGACTGTTACTTTCCGTACACATTCTAATTCAGGAGCACTGAAAGTCTTTCATCCTAATGATGCCTACAGTAGATCCAACATATGTCTACCATATGAGCAGAAGACCAACCAACAAGCACATGTTTACAATATGAGCAGAAGACCAACCAGCCACCAGAATTTGATTAAGTAAATCAGTTTCTTATAGTCGTTTTCCTTTTTTCGCATGGAGAACATAGACATTAATAGTGAATAGGATGGAGAAAAAAGTATGAAATGAAAAGAGAATATGAGATGTAATCAACTTTCCAAAACATACAGTTGGATTCCACTCAACATCCTTGTTTGGATATGGAGCAAACTCTGCCTGTCGAAACTTTGTATCCGGAGAAAATCCTGAAAGGAAAAATAGGATAGTTTAGCTCAAACAAGGACTTTGTTAACCAAACATTATACTAAAAGCCTGATCGATCTATTTACCCTTCAAACCATTTTGAACCCCGCTTCCTGATTCTACCAATACCCCAGCCACTTTCTTAGCAAAATCTGAATGTTGTGATGCTCTGGAACATAGGAAAAGAACAAGAATGACTTAGAGAGATAAGTAACATCATATAATTAGGAATTGCAACTATAGTGACTAATGAAGAGCCCAAGTTAAATATGAACACAGGAAAAAAGAACATTTAAGCGTATCCACTGATGGTCGTGAGGGGCATAAAGTAAACACGAAAAAACTGGATACTCCCATGAAATATAGTGACAAATGAAAAGGATAGAAACAAATGTAGCCTATTGATGGCATGCATAAGGAGATAATTATATGCCTTAAAAGTAAGCTTTCGAGTTCATCCACAGTGACCAAGAGCACAGCTAATTGAGTCAACTCGTCTGCATTCTTAAATCTAAGAATCCAAGAAACAGATATTCCTAATCCAGGATCTGAAATGTAAATTAAAGAATCAGAACTATTGAATGAGTATGTAATGAATACTATTCATGAATGATGTGATAACAATACTAACTGGAACATCTAATCTCCCCCGAAAGGTTGAGTTGCCGGAAACTTGGGAATCCATCAAGCCGGAAACATGGGAATCCATCAAGTTGAGTGTATTGCGACTTCTCAAGGTTATCAACGGTAAACTCAAATAGCCGAGATGCTAGGTCTTCTGTATCAAACCAACATAACAATGTAATTGATGTAGTGACAGCATTGCAAAAAAAAATAAAAAATCCACACCCAAACCCAAACCATACACATCTCTAACTGCGTATATAGAGAGTTTGGAATCATACTTAAAAATTAGAAAACAATCAATCTGCAAAAATTATCTGCAGAATTTCAGCAAATGTGAATTGAAATTTCAGCCCATCCTCCCAACGCCAGTAATTGAGGTTTGGAGTCCCGCGAAGGAGATTTCTCCGATTTTCTACAATTGGGGGAGGGATAACGATGAAGCAAAATAGAGAGAGTAACATGGAGAGAGAGCGTTTGGACTCGCAGATTTCTTATAACTTTCAAACACACATTTACACCAAACAAATCAGATTTCTAACTGTCTACACACAATTACACCAAACAAATCAGATTTCTAACTTTCTACACACATTTACACCAAACAAATCAGATTCTAACTTTCTACACGCATTCAGGTCATAAAAATTACATCAAACAAACCTAACTACAATGAATAACACAGATTTCTACTCATATACCGAGACTCAACAACAACCAAAAAAAAAAGCAAAAAACACCGAACGTGAGTAACAGAACGGCAGGTGAACGCAGGAGACGTCAGACGAGGCAAAATAGAGAGAGCAAAAGTTTGAACTCCATAGCAGCAAATGAAAAAGCGAAAAATAGCATCAAATGAAAAAGCGAAAACGCTGCCGGTGTGTAGTGCGTAGCTCCGGCAATTCTGATTTTATGCTCTGTGCCTCTGATATGATGATATTTTGCCACGTTGATGATCAGTCTATAAAATAAGACTAGACTACCCTCTATACCACACACATATTGCGCGCAACTGATCTGATTTCTTTTACTTTTGGGCTGACTTGCTGTTACATGGCCCAATTATGGTTGCATATTTTTTGTTTAGGCCTGCATTCATGGCCCAACATCAGTTGCAGTGGCTTTGGGTTTCTTTTTCCTTTTATTCTCAATAATCAAGCAATTGCGGGCCCCACATTTTTTCACTTCTAAGTTCTCTACTTTCTCTGCTTTTATAATAAATAACTAATTAATATATCCTTTACATGATATCCTTTAGACTTCATGAGTTTTTCTAGTGTCAGTGAGGATGTTCGTTCTTTCTTAACGTTAGGAAACTAATAAAATATCGCCACATATTCTAACTTCGACATGGACGATATAGATTTGCCATAAACAATATTTTTTTTTTATAAATATATATTAAATTACTAAAATATCTTTATCATATATTTTTTTTAAAAATACAATTTTTACAATTTTATTTATTAGTTTGACGATATTAATTTTATTTATTAGTTTGACGATGTAGTGTGATTGTATTTGCATAGTGCAATTATTTAAAAATAAAATTATATATTAAATCATTAATTCAACAGTAATCAAAAGATTTCCTGACGTCAGAAATGACGAAGTCCCTATCCCTTGTTATTGTTAGTTGAGCTACTTTTTCAAGTAACTCGCCTAAATTTTAATTTCATAGTCCATTTGGGTATATTTACTTTTAGTAGTATATTTTGTTGCAGTTGGACCTAATTTTTCAATTAAGCCCACTTCATTTTAATTTTATAGTCTATTTGTAATTGAGTTGAATTGAAGAACATAATTATTTGCGTGAATCTCAATTAGATCCATTTTATTGATTAAATCAAATATTGTGCAACAATTCACAGGGTCCGATGAAAATGAAAAAGCTAACGGCCAGTAAACTGTGTAAAGGAGGCAGTTGCATTAGTAGCAGAAGACCCCGTAGAAATGGAACTAGTGTCACCCCCAACTTTAATCCCATAATTGAAAGAAGGCCTTACTACTGCTTTCTGCTCCATGGATCCACCAGTGCTTAACAACATTGCCAGAATTTCGGACATGCTTGGCCTTGAAGAAGGCGATTGCGTGCAAGACAGCGCAATTTCCACCATCTTTTTCAAATCTTCGGGTTTATATTCGTTCGAGTCCAATGCCTCGTCGCCTAGTCTTTCGGGCACGCCACTCTCATACAGCTTCCATGCCTACAGTTTGTTACAATTATAGTGATGTAGTGGATTAGTAGAATGTGTAGAGAAATTATAACTAACGCGTGTTTAGTTACCTCTTCGAGTAGATATTCGGTGTCTGAATCGATGTTCATGTCGCTGCTTCTTCGGCCACTGATGATTTCTAGGATCACAACTCCGAAGCTATAGGTGTCGACCTTCTCTGATAAGTGTCCGTGGAGCGCGTACTCTGGCGCTGTATAGCCCCTGATTCAAAATTTTAATAAAGTTAGAGGAGAAATAGAAAAAAAGCATTAGGGAAAGAATGTGAATCGAATTGCAAAACTTAAAAAGTACGAGTATCGATTTGTGAATTTAAAAAAAAAATTGTATCGAATTGTGAATTTTAAGAATGTGTTAGCTTACGTGACGTCACACGTGAGAGAGACGACGAGCTCTGATGCCACACCAGTAAAAGCATAATGAATATTAGTAACATAAATCGAATTGCAAAATTTTAAAATATATATCGAATTATGATTGAAAAAAAATTGAAATGGCATGAATTTTTTATGCAAATAACCCAAATACAAACAATAATTTCTTTAACTTGTTAGATGAATGGAATTAAAGATTTATGAACTTACAATGTGCCCGCGAATTTAGTGCTAACATGGCTCTGATTCTCTGGAAGAAGCCTCACCAACCCAAAATCAGCAATTTTAGCTTGAAATTCATCGTCTAGTAGTATGTTGCCAGGCTTTATATCTCGATGTATGATGGTCACGTGATATTGTTCGTGCAAATACGCAAGCCCCCTTGCCGTGCCAAATATTATATCAAATCTTTGTTTCCAGGTGAGCGTTCCACGTTTATCACCTACAATCAAACCAAATATTTCTCCAAATCAAATTTGTAAAATTCAATTCTCACCACTTAAAAGTTGTGACAAGTACTTCATCAGATCAACGTACCGTATAAAAATCTGTCGAGGCTTCCATTCGCCATGTACTCGTACACAAGAAAAAGCTCCGATCCTTTTGTACAACATCCCAAGAGACGGATAAGATTGCGATGATGAACATTACTTATAAGCCTAACTTCAGACTCGAAATCCGCCTTTGCTCTGCTGTAATTTATGTCCAGTCTCTTTACAGCCACAATATTCCCATTTTTCAGAGTGGCCTATTTTTCACATGCAATTAATCTTAAGTTAAAAGATTAAACATTTCAATTTCAAACATAAAAAATATTTAGGATGATACCATGTATTATTACCTTGTATACATCACCAAAACCACCTTCACCTAGTTTATTTTCTTCACTGAAATTGTTTGTTGCTTCTTTCAAATCTTTGTAATTGTATATATTCGGGCCTTGCAGTTCCGTCGCGCCTAGAATGTCACCTGAAGGAACAAAGAAATTACGAATTTGAAACTCTATAACTATGTTTTTCTTGGAAACATTGATGAATTAATAAAGATTATAATCACCTCTACGAGATGCTTTCTTCTTTTTTGAAAACTTGTACCATAAGAACAGAGCAAGTAAAATTAGGGCAAGACCTCCACCACCTACAACTCCTCCTATAATAGCTTCATTATTGCTTGAACTACCTGCCAAAATAATAAGATCATCAATGTACAACTTACGGCTAACAAATCTTGCTCGCTTTGTCCTCTTAGATGCCAAAAATATTAGCAAGCGCAAAATCATGTATACACCAGTTGCATCGTAGTTTGTATTTTTAAAAGTTTTTAAAAAGTACTCCTTCTGTATAATAAATATAGACTTAAACAAATTTTCATAATGATTAAGAAGACACATTTAATGTGGTTGTAATTTTGATTTTTTCCTCATTTTTTCGAATTTATCCTTATAAGAGAGAGAGAGACAAAAGTTAGATGGAAATTGAATATGTTGGTCAATTGAAAATTGGTTTATGATTTCAACAAAAAAAAAACAAGCACAAGAACTTGTATATGCATAAATTCCTTATTATTATTTGGTACACACGAAACCATAAAGGTAGCCTATTTTAGACTACATAGAACGTATTACTATCTCCGTCCATCAATTTTATGTCTGTTTGACTTTTACACGCGTTTTTGCGATACCCCTCCTTAAAAGTCACTTTATCGTTTCAATTACTAATACAAAATTAGATCACAAAAGCGCGTGTAAAAGTCAAACAAGCATAAAATTGGTGAATGAAGGGAGTAGTTATTTTATTAAAAAAAATTAGTTCTTTAGTATAAATTGTTTTACTAAAAAGTAATAGTATCCGAATATGTTACCTCCCTCTAGTCTTAGAAATGGGGCGATGTCTATTGTCTGATTATCAGCAAAAAATGAAGTGTCCGAATATCTGAGAAAACAAGCAGCATCAATAGCCCTTCCATCAGCATCAGGAAAGCAGCCCTGTATGTTTCCAAATGCGACAGTCAAGCAATCTTGGCAGCCACTTTGGCTGATTGTTTCAGCACATTGTGCAACGGCGTAAATTGTTGAGTTTGTCCCGTCCGAAAGTTGTCTCTTTACTGCTGCAAAATAGCCTGTGATTCTTGGTGTTGCTTGTTCAAGATCTTTAAGTAATGTTTGTCCCGTAGCATCGAATGTGGATGGCTGAGATGCAGTTCGATTGCCGCAGATTTGGACATTTCCGGGAAGTGTTGTTTGGTTGTAGAAGTTGTTGCTCTCATACCTTTGGTAAATTTTAATGTGAGGGTCGATGATTTGAGTGGTGGTAATATGTGAATGCGGTAAATTATGAATGAGTGGGTGCATCAAAGTGCACTTGTGTATTCATAGTGTATTTTAGAACCATGCAATTTGCTTTATTGAAAGATGCAACTTTTTTATACTAAACAATGTAACTGTTTTCTCATATTAATAGTTTCACGGTTCAGTGTAAATATGTTCCATCTTTTAGTATAACAAGTTACATGGTTATAAAATGCGTTATGAGTGGACGGTGCACCTGAATGCATACAAGACTTAGACATTATGAATTTGTGCTTCTAAATATGGTCAATATTTGTGCAATAATCATTTATTCGAAAAATACTTTCTATTTTTAGAATTAAAAATAGAGGAATTTACTCCAACCATAGAAATAACACAACTTGATATTTTGAAAATGGGATAGGATCAATTCATACAGATCGAAAATTTATGATTAGAGTTTTCAAATTTTAAAGAAAGGATAGAAGTATTTTTTTAAAAGTTAGTGATTCAATTTTTTTTAAATAAAAACATTTCTCATGTTTGAGTAGAGAATGAAAACATAGGTTAAGTCATTTTTTTCATTTCAAAGTAGCATGCGATGTGACTAGATGCAGTTGGTGGTACACCGATTTTGTCTATGCTACCCTACAGGGCGTTGTACAACACATTAAAACATATGATACAACACAATAAAACACTAGCACTGCCCATTAGGGTAACATTGACAAAATCTGCTATAGCAGAGCCATTACAAAATTTGTTCATAAATAATAATATTTTTATTATCATATCAAAAAAGTAAAAGAATGACGTTGAGACTTGAGACGTTGTTATAGACTTATAGGAAGTAGAAATAATAAGTAATTAAATACTCCTATTCAGTTATTTGTCCTTATCAGATAATTAAGTCTGTTTGGCCGTATCAAAGTTGCATGTGCCGGCCAACTATTATATGAAAATTTGGAATTATTGACTGGTCCCTCTCTTTTTAAATACTTATTTGCCAACCATTCTAATGTTTGGTCTGGACAAGGACAAATTATATAAGACATTAGAAAATATTTGAAAGACTAAATTAATAAACAGTTAATATAATAGATATTCAAATTTATAAAAGATATACATTTCGAGTTTTCTTAACAATCCACTTACAAATATGATGGGAATAATTCGTCATTTCTTTGATGATTACAGTCGTATATTTTTTGTTTGATAGGAATAATACCGAATGCCTATACAACAAAAATATTTAAAGAATGTTTGCCTGAGACTTTATGAGACATACTATTGCACAAGAAAAATAAAAATCGATTGTATATAAAATAAATGTTAGTAGGACTTAGATTTTAAAAGATAATTAGTAATAAATTATAAAATATATCAAACTATGTGTATATATTAATTCGTAACATAATTTTGAGTATTAATTTTACAAAATAATGAAACAACATTTCCAAAAGAGTAGGTCTCGTGTTCCTTGATTAAATAGATAAAAAGTGTTGAATTTTTGTATGCGTAATAGAACATCATATACAAGTGGCTAGCTAGAGACAAAAGTAGCTAGTAAATTATACTAGTATTATCTAAGTAATGAAAAAACAGGCAAATATTACCTGAGGAAGCAACCGTCGTAGATGACCCGAGCGCCGTTGGCGGCGGAGCAGTTCCGTATCTGCGATACGGCGGCGTCGTAGCAGGCCAAACAATCGTCTCGTGACATGTAGTTTCTGCACTGAACCATAGCGTAAACCGGGTGCTCCGTCGTGGCGAACCGCCTCCCGCCGCCGGACAGGTGGCTTCTCAGGCCGGAGAAGGTGGCGTTGAGGTTGCTGAGAAAGTCCGGTATGTTGGAAACATTATACTGGCTGCACCCCTTGTTCAGTAAATTGATCTGCGGCTCAGATTTCGCCAGATGCCACACGGCGGTCGCCGCCACAATCAGGCGGAGCCACCAGGTCAGGCTTCCCTTTATTACCATTATATATTGTGCAAGAATGTTTGGTGTAATGATTGGTGTTTGTTTGTGTATTTATGAGGGAGTAGTTTTAGCGGGTAGTTTGTTTAGTGGATACTGATGAAGAAGGTTCTACAGCCGCCCCAGGTTTCAAACATTCTCATATGATATCTGCTTATCTTTTTACACTTTCTAATTATTATTATTTTTTATTATTATTATTATTTCGTCTCGTCAATCGTCATCTCATGTGTCATGAACATAGGACTGCGAAGTCAAATTTTGTTTTAAAAAGGAATTATACAATCATCATTATTGTTTCGCATTTGACTTTTATAACCTGATGTGGGTGTGCAACTATTCTAATGACAGCCAAATGAGACCAAATATTTAATAATTGTATTTCACTTATATTATTTCATAATATGAATAAAATATATATATATATATATATATATATATATTTTTATGTAAATTGCATGCATAACTCTTTATCTTTATAACATATATATTCTATTAAAAAAGAATTAATTTGTATGTTATTTTAATTTCAAAGATATTATATAAATAAAAATTTTGGAATTTAAATAAATAATATTTTTTCCGTCCTAGTTTTAACTGAATTCTTTTCATTTTGGGCGTCTCAATCTTAAATGCACATTTCCTTAAAATAGAAATATTCACTTTATCATTTTATCACATAAAATATTAATAAACAACTCTTTCTACTTCCAACATTTTATCACTTTATCACATAAAATACTAATAAACCACTATTTCTAACTTCAACACTTTATCATATAAAATATTAACAAATAATTTTTTCTTAAACTCTGAGCACACAGCAACCCACCGGTTAAGATTGAGACGGGGAGTAGGGGAGTAGTAAAATAAAAACAATTAATCATTCTAAAAAATTTAAAAATAAACGAATATGCATTTATTTTTGGCTAAGTTTTTATGATTCAGATCTTGTGATCACGACTTATAACATAGTCATATAAACGCATACAATTTGTTCTGTTTGAAATATATAAATTAAAAGCATAATTTGACCGCGTGCATATTGATATGGAAATATAGTTTGCACTTCTGTTCAAAAAAAAATTTTGCATCATTCTAAATAAAAAATTGCGTAATTATAAAATCTTACTTATGAGTCGTAGTGCATCTGGATTCACATTAGACCCACTTATTTTTCACAAAAATATTTTTTTTTTAGGATTTTAATTTACATAGATTAATAAAACATCACTTATTATGCAGAAAATTTTGAATTTTACGTGTAATTTTTTTTATATACTCCTATTCATTGAATAAAAACAACAATAGTAAAAAAATAAACAGAATATTAAATGAGCATTTTAAATTATTTATAAACTTTAAATATAAAAAATTTATAATTCACAAAAAATAATAAATTATCTTGGTATGATGCAGAGAGCAATAACATTGAATAATGCACTTTAATCCTATTTTCTAATTTCCTTTACAAAGTTGGGTAAAAGCCACAATCTGGAATTTATTTGAAAATATTTAGCTTTTAAGCGTCATAGTCAGACCTCAGCAATTTCCTTGAAGAATGGGCAGAGGACTGGAGTCACGTCAAGACAGCCTTTTCATTTCTTCCACCACAAAATTAATTTCGTACCTCTTTCCTTCTTAATGCATATAATGGACCAGCGGTGGTGTGGGGGTAGCATTAGCAATGCCAATATAATAAGGGACACATTTTATGATGGGAAGAATGACAAATATACCTACTTTAATAATTAACAAAAATTTATACCCTTTTAAATAAGAAAAAAAAAAATATACCCATTATATATTTTTCATCCAAATATAATCTTAAATTTTAAAATGGTTCCATCACTACTCCCCCTACCCCAACCATAACCCCTCCCCCCATATATTCCAAAATTTAATTTTTCCACTTGTTAATATTAAATTCCTTCATTTTATCTAAAATAAAATTTTAATTCCTTCACTTATTCGGTTGCACATATTCGGCTCCACTTCATTTTTTTTCTTTTCCTTATTGACATATCATAAAATTATTCTTGATATTAATTAAATACTAAATATCCTAATTACTAGTAATTACAAATAAATTCTCCTAAATACTAAAATTTATAAACTGTCATACTTTACAATTAAATAATAACTAACTAATAAAAATAATTAAATATTAAAAATTTAAACAATACATTATAAATAAATATATTTAATTATTTAATAATTAATAATCTTAAACATTATAAATAAATGTAAAAAAAAGGCAGGAGAGTGGGCTGGGAGGTCAGTTTGGGCCCTTTGGGGGGAGGGGAGAGAGTGGGTGGGTGGGGTTGGGCGATGAAAGGTGGGGGATTGGAATTGTGGGTCAAGTGGGTAGATTTTTTTTTTTTTTTAAATAAGGTTATATAAGTCCTTTTATTATAAAATGGGTAATTTCTTGCTTTTATAAAAATTGAGTAGATAACTTTATTCTTAACAAAAAGTGGGTATATTGTTGTTTTTTCTTTTTTATGATTATAATTTAATAGTATGTACAAAATAATTACATAAATATAAGTACATTTATATTTTTCTATGCAATTTTAATTATATAAGTAATTTTTATTTGTATTTATTAGTAATTTACATAAAAAAAATTGTAATTTTTTCAAGTTTTAATTATCAGGACAGGCCATACATTTGTATACATATACATGTGTGGTGGAGTTAGAAAATTTACTTAGAGGCCCAACAAAATAGATAAAATTAAGACTAACAAATTCCTATGAACTTAATTTAAGTAAATTTAATAATCAATTGGGTACTACCGTGTTGTATATAAAGTGTTTTGAAAAGAATAATATATATTTGGTCAAAAAAAAGAGAATAATATATAAAATTAAGTATTTTTTTTAAATGATGATGCGTTATATTCTAAATAATTATTACTTTATTCATTCCTTTTTATCCATTCATACAAATATTTTTTTTCATTTATTAATGTAGCAAAAACCTCCTATACCCTTATTTATTAATATAACCATAATCTTATTATCCTTTAATATTGGTGCACCGTTGATTAATAGATACTATTTATTAAGGGCATTGTTGGAAAAACAAGTAGCAAATTCACATTGAAAATAATAGAATGACAAATAAAATATTATACTATTTAAAATAAGATGAGACACTTAACAACTGGGGAGGGGGCGGAGGTGGAGGCCGCGGCGGCCGCGGCGTGGAGAAGGGCTTCGGCCCTAGCGGCGCGTCATGGTGAGATCCTTTTTTAGGTTTCAGATAGATTTTTTGTGTGGGTGGGTTTTTTTGTTTTGCAGAATCGTATGATATAATTGAGTGGGTGAGAGATCAGGGATAGTTTAGATTTTCTATTGAGTTTTTTAGACCTACTAGTAATTAAAAAAGCAGTGTAGACCTAAGAGTACTACTAGGTTGGATTTTGAACCCATATGAATTATCTCTAAAAAAAAAGGGAGTTAGTAATATAAAAGATAAATAACCATTGATTTTGGTGGTTTTATAGTGCACAATGTGTACATAAAAGTCTTCTATTTTTTCAGTCTTCAAGCCATTTGGAGGGAGGGAATCTGGAGTGGATACAATTATAACGCCTTGAAAAATGACCACGCCCGCACCCACAACAATTATTTTAGTCTTGGGTCCACACCATTGACTTGGGTATGGACCACGGATTCTAAACAGGTCATGTATATAATCTGATCTAGGTATATGACTTTTATCACAATAGAGTATTAATTTTAATAATTAAATAATGTAATTTAAATTAAAAAAATTGCATCGATTATAGTGATGGACTTAGAATTTTTAATTTGAGTATATAAAAATCATGAAAAGGTAAAAAAATAATCAAATTAGTAGTTCAAAAGGAAAGAGAAAAATGAATAAAAAGTAATCGATAAATAGATAAGTGAATAAAAATACACTTGAATTATATCTATTTCTTTCACCGCACAAATTTTTTTCTAAACTTTTTTTTTATATCTATACTATATATAAAAGTGATTTTGAGTTGAGAATTATTTTTGACCTTTTTACCTTTGTCATTTTTTATTTTGTACGTACTCATTCATTACCTGTATTATTTTTAGTATTTTTTTATTAATTTTTCTGTTTTGCATATAACTCATTTTAAAATAACTCTCACTGATTTAAAATAAGTGAAGTTTTAAAGTTTGTTGATGAAATTAAGAATAAGTGTATTATAAAAAATAGTATAACTTTACTAGTTATGTTTATTCAGTAATTAATAAAAATACGTTCAAAATTGTGAGAAATTTTTGTGATTTAAAAAAATGTGAAAATAATCTAAAACATTAAATATTTTGAAATAAGATAGTCAACATATATATATATATATATATATGTCATGCAAGTGTTTGTTTGATGTTTGCTGTTTGCTGATGCATTTAATTACACTTTATATTTTGCAATTTTAGACTTCACTCATCAAACTTTGAAATTTACCACTTAAATTCTCAACTAGAATTTGCTCATGCGCTTTCGTCTTTTGCTTCTTGTTTTCATGGTCAAAATAGTGTTTTTTTCAGCCCAATTTAACCAATTTCGGCCCAATTAAGTGGCGTTTGGGCAAAATATTCTACCATCTGTACTGGGGGCAAAGTGCAAAGCCCATATAGTTTGGGGTCCAAGTACGAAAACTCAAACTCTTAATTATTTTTCCAGAAAATTTAAATTGTTAGCCACGAGTGATCTTCTATTTCCTCTTATATATACAAATTAATTAATGTGTCGAATTTTCAATGCTATGGATCTGATGCTAAGTTCATTTACAGAGAAGTTCTTCATAATGTACGATGGTATTTGACATAAATATTTTTTAATTAAAAAATAAATTAGCCAGCTATTATACAGTTTACAAATACACTTAACATGCATTGCATCATTACTGTGACCACTTTCATTATTTATATGATTTAGCATAGCATTCTGGGAGATGAGATTACGGTGAACATCTTAATTTATTATAGTCAAGATTTAATTAGAAAATCAACAATTAATGTAATTTATTAGCATTTATTATGTTTTCATACTTAGTGTTAGAGTTTTCTTATTTAAGAGTCAATCCTGTAATATTTTCATTCAGTTAAGTTGAATATGAATTAAAATATTGAAAGAGTGTTTTCTCTTCTTTTCCTCTTTGCAGGTATTCCTATGAGAATCAACGGAAATTGAGAAGATTGTTTTGTTTAGTTCACGCTTCCCTGGATCAGTTGGTATTAGAGCCAAGTAGTCCTGTAACCTTTTCATGGAGTTAAGTTTTTTTTTTTTTTGATCGGGCAAAATTAAGTTAGTTGTTAGATTTTAGTAGTTAGTACACCAAGCACCCAAATACTCCACAAATTCACCAAGCCACCTTATAACTCTCAAACTTCAATTCGTTTCTAAGGGGAATCGAACTTGGGTCTCCCACTCAGTTGATGAGCCCAGTGGCCAGGTGGGCTAAGCCACCTGGTTTTCATGGAGTTAAGTTGATTATAAAATTAAAATATTGAGAGTGTTTTCTCATATTATTCATCTTTGCCGGTATTCCTATGAGAATCAACGGAGATTGAGAAGGTTGTTTCGTTTGTTCACGCTTCTCCCTGCATCACATTCCTTATTTTCTATATAAATCATTTTTACTTCACCTAATTAAATTAATAAGACGGATCTTTTTAAATTAAGACGAATTGGGTAGGTGTGGTCACCTTTCTTTGGATTTAAATTTTCTTTGCAATAAACACATAATTTTTTTGTTAATATATGTCTTATATTCGTCAAATTTTGTCATTTCACCCCTTTTGAGCCATAGAATATTGTCTCTCTTACTTAATAAAATAATTTTGCTCCTTTTGGGACGAAATTCTGAATACGTCCATGTGTATATGAATCGAGATAGAATATTGTTGTCTCCTAAGTTGCCCAAATGGATAAAGAGAGTGAAATTAGTTGTGAATGTCATAGCTGTTGGGGGGAAATTGGAGCAATGTCCCTGCAATGTAAACCACTGATCAACCGAAACTACGGATGTCTTTGTATATATCCTACTCCCACTTTCAGTATTAATGGTCAACTATTCAATACATTGTCCTGCCTATAGTTCAAGATAAAGCAGGTCTATATTTCAGATGGTCCCTTCCTTTATAATTAATTAATTAATTAATTTATTAAATCTAGTAATGATCACTAAAATACTAGAATAGAAGAACTCAAGAGCACTTTTCTGGCTAGCACATGGAATTCTTGCTATAATACATTCATAATATATATTAGAGGAGAAAATAAAATTAAAAATTAATAATTTATAAGAATTAGTTGGAACAATTAATTAATCCTATGAAGAAAGTATAGATGAAAACTAAAGAAGTTGAATTCATGATATCAGAGTTGGAAAGATTAAGTTTTGTGGTTAAGGTTTCCAAATAATTAAGGCATCAAGGAAGTGGACACACGCACATATCCATCAAACACTAGTCACATAATCACATTATTGGGGGAAATTAATTATATCACACATATTATGGGAGTACTCAAGTATCCTATTATCCTATATAAATGGCATTCTAATGATCAATTTCGAATTAATGCTTATCCAAGACTTTTACCATATGCATGGATCATTATTGGTAAAGTAATCTCTATCCATGAGACACAATTTTTTGCATATGAACTAAAGTATATTAAATATGATATTTGGCTGCTCAGGAATATCAAAACACAAACTTCCTTCAGCTGAGATACATTTCTTCACTTTCGGATTTTAATATAAATAATTAATATCATGCATTCTGGGAGTGCTTGGTTCAATATTTTCAGTAGAGATGAGAATGAAAATAAGAATGAACATGAGTAATTATGTTGGTTAATAAGTGTTGGGAAATTTGTATTTAAGTTTTGATGGAAGTTCCAAAACAGGTTGTAATAGGACCAGTCAGACCTGTTAGTTGACTGATGACTTAGAATCAAATTAAGATGACCAGCTGAAATGTATAGATAAATTATGTAAAGATAGGTCACATATTGAGGGGGAACTCAATATGTATAGGTCAGGTCGAAGTATCAGACGACCCAGATAAGGTCAGATGATCAGAAGGCTAAGAACAAATCAGAAGACCAGGTGAAGACAGACGACACTGAAACTCAGATGAACCTGAAGACTCAGATAAACCTGAAGACTCAAGAATAAACTCAAGACTCATTAGATGATCAAGACACCGAGGCTCGAGTCACCAAGATCGAAGACTACCGGGTAAGACTAAGACCTATATCGGCCCCGTCCGCAAATTGTGCTAAGACAACAGATCGAAGACTTACAAAGGTAGATCGACCGGCTTATATGATCAAGTCACCAAGACCAAGTCAACCAAAATGGTACACCGCATAAAAACAAATATTCTACAAAAAGGAATATCAATCGCCTAACGGACAAATTCTCGAAATCTTCGCCTCGGCCAAGGAGAAAGCGACACGTGTACAAAAAGAGCTGACAATGCGGGATTCGACGCTGCGGACATAAACGACGCTAATCATGCCTACGGCCACGCCGATATTCGGAGCACGTCACAATCATATCCTACAACCTACCTAATATAGCTCGAAATTCAAATTGCTCTCCAACGACTCTTTGATTTCGTGGTCTATAAAATGGGATTGCTCGTCAAGTGAAGAGAAGGACAATTGAGCAAAGCGGAACAACAATATTAACGCAAATTATCAAGAAGTAAAAGTTAGCAGAATTTCCGCTCGAAGAACACCGATTTTGAAGATTAATTCTTAAGTGTTCTCCCCATTGTTCTTAGAAAGAAATCATATCCTCTAGCATTTGGCTACATAAACACTAGGATAGATTTCCAGTTGGAACCACAACATTCTTTACCCAAACACAAAGTTATGTTAAGTTTGTCACCGCAAGATTTCAGACTAGGGTTTCTAGTTTCTAATTTCTGATCTGTTGAGTGTGAACTCAATAAATATCTGTTGGGTGTTGGACTAACACATTAAACTAAGTCCAGTTGGTTAAGTTGGTTAAGTTGGTGCCCCTGTGTTAAGGGAAGAGTGGACGTAAGACTAGTTTCGTCTGAACCACTATAAAATCTTGTGTGCATTTACTTGCTTTTTTGTTGCTTTTACACTATTCACACAAACGAGCTTAAAATTGCATACATATTCTAAGTTAACATCACCGCACCAAACAAATCGATCCGATCAAAGTTGACACCTTAGTCACCGATTGAAAACCGACTTGAGAATCGATTTGATAAAATTGGTTTTTCACACGGGTATTTACAAGCTTCCGACTATCGCTTAAACCGATAGATATCAAACCGATCCCCTCGAAGCACTCAAGAAGATTGAACATCACCAAGCCGACTCACTAGCACTCGATCAGTAAACCGCAATCACACCGATCTGACGAAAAAGTTTTCGTAAGTCTATTCACCCCCCCTCTAGACTTCTTCCTCAAAACCCGTTCGACCTACAAGTGGTATCGAGCGGTGGTTCTACGCACCAATCGGGCTTTGAGTATCATCGATTCTTGAGGAAGAATCTTTGTGGTCATTTGAACAGATCTTGAAAAACTATTTTCAAAACTCATTCGTTTTCAAAAATCACATTCAGCATGAATAATACCTCTGGTATGTATCATGATTTGCCTAAGTTTTCAATTGATGAGTATGCAGATTGGACTATATATATGTGCAACCATCTGGGATCGATAAACGGCAGAATGATGGAAGTCATTGAACGAGGACCCATCATCATATATCACGACAACCCAGCGGTTGGAGGAGATCCAGATCATGCACCTGGAAGTCTTGTTCGAAAAAGTCCACCCCTGATGGATGCAGAAGAAAGAAAGATGTATACTCTAGATACAATCGCCAGACATATAATCATGAAGACGATGGATAAGATCACCAAAGAGAAAATAAAGTATCTCAAAACAGCGAAACAAATGTGGGATACTCTTGCTGAGATGTGTGAAGGTAATGATCAGATCAAAGACAGCCGACTACAAGCTGAACTGGTGAAGTTCGAAAAGCTCAAGATGTTGCCAAACAAAACCATCAACGAACTCGATGGGAGGATCACCATGTCAGTAAACAAGCTACGAGAACTTGGACGAGAGATGTCAGACAAAGACATCAACTACAAGATCCTGAGATATCTCACCAAGAAATGGGACATAAAAGTCACGGTAATCAAGGATTGCTAAGACATTGCAAAGATGAAGCCGAGTAGCTTGTTCCTAAGCCTTAAAGCCCATGAGTTCGATCTAATCGAAAGAGGGCAAGCAGATGAAGAAGAGACGCCTGCTGAAGCCTCAACCTCCATTAACTAAATCGGCTTGCATTCAAAGCAACCAAGAAGAAATCAAAGGTCATCAAACTCATTGGAAACATCATAAGCTGTTCGAATAGATCGCTTTTACTTACCGGAAACTTGAAAGATCAAATATTCAACTCGGTAAGTATCGCAGATTCTACAAGGGCTATCAAGACAACAGAAGAAACAGGAGGCCAACTAACAGATCACCAGAAAGGTCCAGATCAGATGACCGAAGGGATCACAGAGATGATAAAAGAGATGATCGATCAGATGAGAGAAAAGATAACAGATCTGACAGAAGGAGTTCAGATTACTATCAGAAAGGAAAGTCACCTGACAGATCCTACAGACGGAGTGACTCACCTGGCAGAGGAAGTTCCGTGGATCATGGATCATGCTTCAACTGCTTGAAACCAGTCACTACAAACTCCGACCGCCTGGACCGACTCCCAGAGAAAAGAGAAAGAGAAGCGGAACAAAAAGAGAGCTACGCTCAAAGACGAAAAGCCTTGGTAGTGACACATCGTGAATTGATGATTCCTATCTCGCATTCGAGGATTCTCGCTACTCATCCGTGAGAGAAGATTGGCCCGATAAGCAATGCAAATGATTTCTTCGACCATGAAGATCCGATATTATCTTCGGATGATGATGAAATCACCGATGGCAAGGAGGAAAGACCAATCTGAGGTAACCTCCAAACCTTCGCTTTTTTCAATTTCCACACCACCTATTATTATTAAGACACCCGCCGAGAGATTGACTTGCAGCTCTACTCGAGCAATTGCTTGATGATCTCTCGACGCAAAGAGACACTTATACAATAGTGGAAGTTCTGAAAATGATAAGCTAAGGATCGAAATAATCGACTTTGTCAAAGAGAACGCGTCGAAAGAAAGCGAAATTAATCGAATCACCGAAAACCGCCAGAGGGTAACTGAAGAACTTAAAGTTCTAAAAGTTAAATCTTCTGATCAGGAGAAGCAAATTAAAGATCAGCTAGCAATCAACAAACAACAAACAATGTTCGATGATTTCAAAATTCTACAAGCTAAGTTTGATGAGCTATTCACGACTACACGAGAGTCTAAAATCTCATCGAGGATAGTTTTATGCAAGAAAATAGAGGTTTTCACGAAGTCATCAAAAACCGCTCAAGATATGAACACCTATTTTCAACGCCGACTAACAAGAAGGGAATTGGGTATGAGAACCCTTCGTTATCCTCAAAAGCCCCGTTTGGTTCACTTCAGAAGGGTGTAATCAAACGAGTCTCTGACAAAGATACACTAAAAGCTAAACATGTATCTGATAAGGGAAAGAGACCTGCTGAGCAATTAAGGCAAATGCCTAATCGTCGGAAAGGAACAAAATGGACCTCAATCGATTAACATCATCGAGAAATCAACAAAGAACCCAGTTCTTCCAAGAGACCTCAACTCGACGTGATTAGGTATCGTAAGAGACAACCTGTAAAAGGGAAATCTAATCTGAGACCCAATCAAGGTCAGCTTCCTAAGAAGCAAGCTATAGGTAAACTGCAAAGATCATCTATGCCAAGAAGATATGAATCTTTCAATGGTAGCAGTCGTACCTACCCTTATAACCAGAGACCTAGGGCTGCTGCACCTGAGCCCCACTAGGTTAAAAGAAGACAAAATGTAAAGAAAAATCCAAAGTCTTCTAATTCACTCAAGGCTCACACGAATAATCATACTAATCAGAAAACATATAAAGAGACGTATGATTATGTTGATATGTATGGGAGACAAATCAGGTCTTCTAATCTATCTGATTACCATAGAAGTGTCTTGTTTGTGTGGATCCCTAAATCCACCACTAACCCTCCAGGACCCAATTCCAAAGCGGGTACCTAAAGCCCGATTCGATTCTGCGTGTTTCGCGTGGGTTTGGCCAACAAAGGAGGTGTACAAGCAACTATCCGGTACATCGATAGTGGATGCTCAAGGCACATGACCGAAGCAAACATCTCCTTAGCTCTTCTAAAGAACAAGAAGGCCCACGTGTACTCTTTTGGTGATGATAACTTTGGTTTTACCAAAGGATTCTAACCTTGAGAATGATGATGTACAAGTAATCGGAGTTTCAGATGTCGAAGGATTAAAGCACAATCTACTATCAAGATCACAATTCTGCGACAACAAATTCAAATAATTGAGTTCTCGAGTGATAAGTGTACGATTAGGAATCGAGCTACTCAACAAATCTTGTTAACTGGTTCAAGGAAATGCACGATCTACACAGCAGATTGGAACAGTTGCCCAAGAAATGCATGCTTAATTGTTAAGAGTTCCAAGAGTAGCAGTTGACTCGCACAAAAAAGAATGAAATATCCGAACTTTAAGACTCTTAACAAGATAAATAGGATGTCTTTGGTTGAGGACTCACCGAATGAGGTATTCTCAAAGGATCGGACATGTGCCGCATTTCGGAAGAAAAACAAGTTAAAGCCTCATTCAAGGGAATACCTGGACCAGCATCCAGTAGAGTACTGCAATTGCTCCATATGGATCTATTCGGACCAGTTACACCAGTCAATCTCAGTGGACACAAATATACTCTGGTAATCGTGGATGATTATTCCAAGTTTACCTGGGTTGTATTCTTATACTGAAGAAGAATGAGACAATGACAAAGATACCCGAAATTGCTTTCAAGAAACTACAAAACGAAAAGGGTTTGAAAGATAGTAAAAATCATATCAGATAAAGGTACAGAATTTCTGAACTCTTTTATTAGTGATTTTTGCACTGAGTTTGGTATACAGCATGAGACGTCATCTGCAAGAACGCCACAACAAAATGGAGTAGCAGAACGGAGAAACAGAACTCTCAAGGAAGCTGCTCGCACTATGTTAGTTTGAACATGCGACACCGCCGCCGTTTACGGGTAGAATCAATCAATCTTTGCATGCCACACTCTGAACAGATGCTCTCTGACTAAGACTCACTTCAAAACACCCTATGAACTGTGGAAGGGCAGAATACCTCGTGTTTCATACTTCCATGTTTTTGGGTGCAAGTGTTTCATACACAACAATGGGAAAAGTCAGTTGAAGACTTTTGAGGCCAAGTCAGATGAGGGTATATTCTTAGGATATTCCTCATCCAGAAAGGCTTTCAGGGTTTACAACAAACGAACCCTAGTTGTGGAAGAAAACACCACATGTGGTCTTTGATGAGACATCTTCCTAACAAGAGAAAGCCTCGTAACAAGCAAAAGACAAATCAACCCGTGACTGATATGCGTAAAATGGATCAATTAAGTATCAAGGAGAAAGAATCCGAACACGAATAAAGTATATCCCGTAACTTGATCTTGCCGATTCACCAGTCAATCGCACCCTAAGGTACGCACAACCGCTGTTGTAGAAGTTCGAATAATTTGAGACAATATCAACTGAACCATCTAGTTCAGGGGGAACTCCATAAGTTCCTATGAACAGACATCAGCATATGATGAGTCCAACATCAGCTGAGACATGTTCTTATCAAGTGGATCATAATTCTGCACCACTCCCAATCACTAGTAATGAACTACTATCAGAAGAGGATGATGTTCTCCAAACAGACGCAAATCAGAATAGAAGGACCTGGATTACCAGTCATCCAACTGATCTGATTATCAGAGACTCATCTGATAGAATCAAAACTAGACATCAGATTGGTGAAAGTGTCATGTATTGTTGTTATCTGTCCTTGAAGGAACCAACTACAATAGAAGAAGCTCTACAAGACGCAAGTTGGATTCTAGCCATGCAAGAAGAACTGGAACAGTTTGAGAGGAATCAAGTTTGAAATCGGTGGACGTAACCAACTCATCAAGATGTGATTGCACGAAGTGGGTATTCAAGAACAAGAGAGATGAGAATAATGTCATAACCGGGAATAAGACAAAGACTTGTTGCTAAGGGTATTCACAATCGGAAGAATTGATTATGATGAGACATTTGCACCGATCCGCCGCTTAGAAGCCATTCGACCATTTTCGCATATCTTTGCCCTACGTAGGTTCATTGTGTATCGGATGGATGTAAATAGTGCATTCTTAAATCGGGTACTAGCGAGATGAAGTTTATGTTGAACAACCTCCGGGCTTTGAAAAAGGCCACCAAGTGTACCGCTTTAAGAAAAGCTCTTTATGACGACTGAAACAAGCTCGCCGAGCTTGGTATGATACTCTTCTACCGGTTCTTGATAGACGGCGGTTTCACTAAAGGAATAGTGGGCGTAACCTTATTCGAGAATAGAAGATGGAGAAGATATTACGATGGTTCAGATTCGTGGGCGACATCATCTTCGGATCTCCCAACAAGAAGTTGTCACGAGAAGTTCACAAAAATTGATGCAAGGGGGAGTTCGAGATGTCCATGATGGGTCGATGAATAACTTTCGGGTTTACAAGTCAAGCAGAGTATAGAAGGATATTCATCTGCCAAAGCGGCACACAAGGAATCTCTTCGCCAAGTTTGGAGTTCAACACCGTAAGGAAGCGAAATTTCCATGATGACCGGGTTCAAGATGGATCGAGATGAGGGCCAGTCGGCCGAAAAACTAATCGAAAAAGAATATATGGCTCTCATTAGATCTCTCTACTATACCCGACCGCCACCACCGGATGTCACTTTTGTTGGGGAATGAGTTGCACTGAGATCTATTCGGGTGAATATTTAAATACAAATTTAATTCTTTAATTATTACTAGCATGAATTAATCCTATATTAATTCAAATAATAATTGCAACAACATATCATGCATATAAAAAAGCCACGTAAAACCTCACACGACGCGAATCTACGGGTTTACGTGAACGCATTCTCTCTCGATGGCGGTGACTTGATCGGACGGACTAACCAAAAGGACTTCCCAAGTATTCCTTAGCCCTTGCTGCTCGACAATCCGATTGGAAGGATACTCGCGAACAATTAACAAAAGGAAAAAATAAACTTTTGTTGCACCACTTTTCGTGGATTTGCTAATTTTTCCAAAGACATGAAATTGTCTTGGGAATGAAACAATCATCCCCTATTTATAGGAGGGAGGTGGTCAAATTTTTCAAAGAGAAAATCAATGTGGGAAAAGACTTTTCTTGATCACCAAGAAATCTTGAATATATCTCCTATATTCTTTTTTCCCATAATTAAAATATTCCACAAAAATCCCACCTCTTCTATAATATGGTATTTTTCGAAATTTAGTGTTCAAGAATCCAAGATTTGGATCTTCTTGAATTTATGAGATATTCTTGTATTTCAAGAAATACATATCTTTCATAATATGTTTTAAAGAAAATCAAGAAAATCTTTATTGCCCACTATATTTTCAAAATTTCAAAATTTTCTATATAGATAACCAAGTGGGAGATTTCTTGAATTTAATGAGATAATCTTGTATTCCAAGAATACATATCTTCATTCCATAACAAAATTCAAAGAAAATCTTTCTCCCTCTTTTATCCATAAATTTCGAAAATTAGAGGAAAAATTAAGCAACAATATTTATTTTATTTTAATCACATTTTTTTAGGTTATTGGACTATTTGTTGGGCTACTCGGGGGCTTTTTAGGAGAATTAAGATTGGACTTCTAATGAACCTTGAATATCTAATATTGAGCCACAATATAATTCAAGTCCATAAATATTAATTAATCCCACTACATAATTAATATTGCACTATCCATCTTAACCCATATTACAGTCAATATGGATCCCGGTCATTATTTCTCGTGTTTAAGATTATCTAGCCCATTAATTAATTCAAGCCACTGAAATAGCTTTCCATTAATTAACATCTTTTGTCCTTGGTCGAGGAACGGTTCAACATTATTATCCATACCGGAAACTAATTCCACTTGCAAGATTTGGTATTATAAAGCTTATGAACCTCCCAAGGGGGCAAATCAAACAAACGTACTTGCACACGATTCTTCGTATTAAATCTTAGCAATCACATGTGACCAATAATATTGTCCAAGATAAAAAGTATTGAATCTCTCTCTGATTCGCTACCCATGATAAGTCAAAGCAATAGTTACCAATCCCACGTGATCTTATTTAAGGGACGAAGGTTAAGAAACAACGAACCACTGAGGTCTAATTCTTCCTTGTTCAGTTCTGAAGAATTTATCCTCCTATTCAGTGCATCAGTCATGCACTAGTGTAATCTCTTGGTCAAGACAAACCAATCTGAGCCTTACACCTCAACCTTTTGTGATGGGTTGTTCATTTCCATCTAGGTCGTGAATGGTGTACTTTTAGTTACAAGGGACTGTTAATTTAATCTTTTGTGATCTGGTATCACTAAATTAACTACAATGTAACACGTACGAATTATTGAAACAGTTATGCAAGAAATATATGTAACATTCAATGATATTTAAAAGCATCGATGATAAATAATTTATTTCAGTAAATAAGTCTGGAAATTCAGTTTCGATTATAAAAAGTAAAAACATACTTTCCAGTATAATCCCAACAACTTTTGCAGCAGGTGTATGTGCCAGATTTCAAGCAAATCCAATGCAAAGCCACCTAGAAGCAGCTAAGCGGGTTCTCAAGTATCTGAAGGGGACATCAAACCTTTGTTTATTTTACCCATCAGATGATAATCTAGAGCTTAGTGGGTATTCTAACTCTGATTACGGAGGTTGCAGAAATCGACGAAGTCAACCTCGTGTTCATGTCGGGCTTTAAAATAAACCGATCTCTTGGTTTTTACGAAGAAGCGGACATCGATTCGACATCTCTACTTGAAGCATAATATATGGGCTGCAGGAAGTTGTTGTTCCCAACCTCTCGCTAAGTCGGCGGTGAGGGATTACAACATCGTGGCTAAGAACGTGCACATATTCTCGTGACGGATAATAGTCTTTATTGCAATCACTTTAATCCTCTGTTCTCATACAAGATGCAAGCATGTGGATGTCGGACACCATTTTATCGGAGATCATGTCGAAAAAGAATATCGAGAATGGAAAAAGATCCATCTTGACAAGCGAAAAGTCGATATTTTAACTAAGCCGCCACCGAGATCGGTTCGAGAGAATTATGCAATGAGCTAGGGCTTCGGATCTTGGAGAAAAAGCACCGAAATGTTTGGTGGATCGTCTCCGTAACCAGGTTGGTTAACAGACTAACCAAAGAAAGGAATCGATTGAGTTAGGTATCTCAATCGATCGACGATCGACGAGGAGCCGATCCGAAAGTTAGACAAGGAGTCGATCCGAAGGTCGACAAGTAAATGTCCAAGATCGACAAGGAGCGGATCGATTCAAGATATATCGACATAAGGAACCGACGAGTTGAAGGTTATACTTTATAAGTCGATTAAGCTACGGCCAACAAGCAAGTATAAGTTTAAAAAGCTACAAATCGCATAAGTCAAAGAGGCAACACAACAATGAAATAATGTAATTTTTTCATTGATAAAGACCCGAGGTCGACACAAGCTACAAGTGGTATTACAAGCAACAAGTACAAGAAGACCCGAGGTCATTACATAAACCATAAACCATAAACCCTAAGCCAACCCAAGGTAGGGAAGGGAGAGAGATTTTTAAGAGCTTGATGCTCTCATTTTCCCCCACCCTAAAAAGGGCGTGAGAGGCCTTAAGGAAAATCCTGAGCTACCCTCGAGCTTCGGAGTGAGGAAATGCGAGAGAGGCCTTTGAAGGATTTTCGTGCCAGAGCCCCTGACCCTAAAAATCAATGGCCTCTCCAACAAAATGGGACCTGAAGTGCGAAAGAGTTGGTCAAGAGGACCATAAGACCACTAGTGTCGCGTGCAAAAATTGAGTTTGATATCTGAAGATCGGTTGTTGTCGATCTGACCCTTCTTGAGTCTGTTGATGTTAATTCCGTCATCTCGATAAGGCGCACAAGGTGCATCTGGGTTAGGAAAGTGCCTTCTCATTTGCCTTAGCGCATCCGCCATTTGGTGGTGGTAAAAAAGCTTTGCATTGATCGTATGTGTAATCTTCGATGACGACGAAAGCGGTGTGAAGGAACACACAAGGTTGATTTGAGAAGTTCAATTCATTGGAAAATGGTTAAAGGTTTTTTCTTAAAGTTTCACCTTTAAATAAGGAATTCATCGGAAAGCATGGAGTATAAGCTAAAAAAAGATGAATGGTTTATGTTGTGTTGTTTGCCTAACACCCCATTGCCAATTTATAGAAAAAAATTAGGGGTATAAATGTAAATTTATTTTCTCGGAAGACCTTAAGAGAAATTTGCATCGACAACGCGTAAGGAACACGCTGTAATGGTTGGATGAGTTGATTGATTGTGTGAGTAATCACAAAGATTCTATACCCATTATTACGGAATGTCAAATCGCTACCGATTTGGGGAAAAAACGACTTTTTGACTTCGAAGTAAATGTTTTGACAGAGAGTATGAGTTAAGTGCATCGAAACGCGGCCTGAATAGAAAGAAGACCGAAGGATGAAGTATCGGATAAGTGGATCGATAAGTGGATCGGATAAATAACGAAGTGGATCAAGCGTAACTGATCGATGATGGTGGAATATTGTTGGGAAATGCTTAAAATTTACCATCGGTAAAAGGTCAACAAGTACCAGATCAGATCACAGTGGTAATTGGTTGATTACAATATCAATCAGTCAAATAAGTTTCTTATTTATCCCTTTCTGAACATCTTATATGCATTATTTAAATAAAAATTAGGAATCACTCTGTTTTCTTAACTTTATGACGCATGCACTGCAAAACATTTAATGTGGACTTGAGAATGTGTATTTAATGCGTTTTATTGTGAATTTTCGAGTCCGAAATACGAGAAGACTAATTTTCTCAATCGTGCGATCAAAACCTTTTTCGGCCGACTAATCTCAGCCACTGATTTTTAAAACACCGATACTTGAGTACCTTTGGAAAGTTGTGCAAAAAGTTTTCCCTCGCATACTTATATCCAAATCTTTCTCAGAAAACTTCTTTCCACTACTTCGTCTTCTCAAAACTCTCAAAAGATCAAAACTTTCAAAATCTTCATAAATTTACCTTCAAAATCGATTGATTCTATTTTTAATATTTCTCAATCCTACGAATCAATTTCTGGTAATTTCTCGTTTAAATATTGTATGATTTCAATTCTCTCTAGTACCTAGGTTTACAAGTCGTGATTCTATGTTTCTGTAATTTATATTCGAACTAAATGCTTACTTGCTAAATTGATGCTAAGATTACTGGTTTGACTGAATTTATTGAAATATCTTACTCAAACTAAACATCAATTTGCATATCATACAGAAATGGCATATCTTGTTCCACGACCGGGCCACGGGAAAAAGTTCTGCAACTTTGCATCAATGAAGAAAGATATCATTGATGAGAAATATGTAGTATTCACAATCACCTCAGATCCTGAATCCCTGGAAATTCTGGAGTGCTTGCGAGCGTTCGGACTTGAACGATATTGCTCTACACATCAGAACATTGTCCACACACATGAAGCCCTGGAGTTTCTATACAATCTACATAGGGATGAAGACATTGATGCTTACATGATTTCTTCCACAGGATCGGGAAGTACGAAGTGTCGAATGATGATCTCCGAGAGGATCTTCGGTCTAACTCGAGGAAGCATCAATCCGCAGACCTACACGATCGATGTAGGAGAAAAGGAATTTCTTGAAGCCGAAATTTGTTGAGACCAAAGAACAAGAAGAATACGACGAATGTCAAAGCCTCCCCCGAAGAGGAAATATCGCCTTCTCTCGAGATCGCTCGAAAGGTGATAATGTGCTCAACTTACGCCTTTGATGTTGTCACTTCCTACAAGATCGCTGTCATGACTAATCATCAAGAAGGCTTCAAATATGGATTGGTTGGGTATGGTCAAGGCACGATCATGAAAGACTCGGGGAAGTTCGAATCGACCCGGAGAAATGAAGTGTGCTTATCTTCCAAGTGCTCTTTCATACACAAAATTTCAATCATTCATCCGATAAGTCGCTAAAGAACTATGAATGGAATGAGAATGGAGCGAAGATATATCAAGCACAACACAAGGCCATATTGGGCAAGAATGAGCCCCCGCTCGTCAATCTGATGAGGATCCTACTCTTTACGCGCGGCCCAAACCAAAGGGAGAAAATAAGGGAAAGGAAAAAAGAATCGCGTCTTCGAAGTCGTAAAACGGTCATTCGAAAAGAGGGTTGAAGAGGAAGGATCTCGCCAAGAAACCAGATGCTCAAATAAAACATCGGGGAAAGAGTCACATCTCCTCCAAGATCGCTTCCCGAAGTTTCGCCAAGAAGTTCACAGAACGGCGGATCTCGATTCAGTGGAATCGTAAAAAGAGATAGCAATCGACTCCGAGCACACCGCCAGGAAGCGGGAAGAGAGCGGATGATCGGGGTAGGAGAAAGTCGCCGGAGGGACGTGTTGAGCACTCGGCGAAGAATCACCATCCGATTCTCTGCCTCTCACCAAGATCTTCCGTAAAGCAAGATCGCCCACGCCCACTTCCAAATCACCATCACCCTCTCCTCAAAAAATCATCACCACCACCTCCCTCATAAAACCTTCTCACCCCCCCCTCACCAAATGATCACCCGTATCTCCCACTCTCCCAATCATTGAACCTCGCTCAGAAACCGAACCCTCAACAAGTTCTAAAACGAACTCAACCACATATATCCCCATCTCACTCCCAATCTCCAAACAAGTCACAAGAACACGAGAGATCCGACAAGCGAGTGTCCATCTCTCATAATCCTTCAATACCGTAACTGCGGTTTGCTTCACTTGCTTTTTGAAAAGCCCCATCATAAGGATAATGAAGCAACAAATCAAGGAGTATATGCTGGACTTATGCCCTGAATTGAATCAACATCCTGGCATCCAGCAACAAATAGAAGAAATTATGTTCTGGATGGATATCAGACTGAAAAGCATCGAAGATTTTCTGATCCTCATGACAACTCTGGGATCTGATTTCTTTGTAGACTTGGAGATGAAGTGATTGAACAATGCTGGGATTGAAAGCGCTGTCGAATTGGCATCTGACGATGATATCAGATGGTTGATTCATGAAAGGTTTGGAATTGCTGATAACAGGGAGGAAATTGTTCAACCTCCTACAGATCATGAGGGAGTTGCCGATGAACCAAGAATGGGTGCTGCAGATGAGACCCGACTTGGCAAGGCTTCAACATTTGACCAGACTGCTATACTGAGCTCCGATACCCTAGATCTTTATACTTAGAAGATTCAGGATGGGATCAAGACTGCTATTGAAGACAAATTTGCAAATTCGCATCGAGATCGATGAAGCGGTTTGAAGAAGAAGCAAGCAAAAACCGGTTGACAGAAAGAAGTCATACAGTTGGGATCGCGAATGCCATCCTTTCAAGTAATGCAACTATCCTCTCGCCGAGAAGCTCAATCTCCAGTCTGATAAACTCAAAATTCAGACAGATATGCTCAATGAGACACAGGTACTATAGGAAAATGTATGGGCATCCTTGGAGAAAACTGACAACCACATGAATATGGGTTGGAAACACTTCACAACCTACGTAACGAGCAAAAAAGGACATCGAATTTGCTCTCTCGACGCTTTTTTCGCTGCACCTTCGCCATCGCCGGATCATCACTCTTTGTTCTTTGAGGAACTCGTAGAGAGATCTCACTGCAATTCATTGCTCAATCAAGGTCGCCCAACCTCTTTTGATGAAAAACCAAAAAGGGGAAGGACAAGAGAAGAAAAAAAAATGTATACGCTTGGTAACAATTACATCTCTACCAAAACCATCAGATCGACTTACCACCCACTCCATCTATCGATCTCGCTTCTTTGAAAGAAACCGTGGAGCAACATAAAGAAAGAGATCACCGAGAAGAAGATTGCTCTTTCGGAGGTTATTGCCAGAGTCGACAAGATTGAAGACTTCTCTTCGCTCGTCTGTAAAAGAATGGAAATCGATGATATGGCCAAGAGCCTTGAACTCGCTAAGAAATTAGTTAAGAAGATTTAACGAGATGATCCCGAGCAAACTCGAGGAGAAAAGAAAGCGCAAAGGCAAGATGGTGAAAGCTATCGGAAGATCGAAGTCAAGACCAATTATTCTCTACCAAAAGCCGATGACTCTCGAACAAACTCAAGAGAAAATCGACAGAGAATAAGAGAGGGGTCGCCATCAAGAAGCGGTTAGCAGAGGCTAAGGGACTAAACATCGCATACATCCGGGCGAAGAGAGAAGAACGAGGTCAGCAGCAGGCGAGATTGCTTGGGAGAAGAATGCCCTTCCCAAGACTCGCAAAGACATCCTTCAGTGCGGCGCCATCTCCGCTTCCGCATGGAATCGATCGATGAGAATGGTTGTGTGACGTGTACATCCCGAGAAGATTCGATTCATCAAGATCGATGTAAAAATGATGATGAATTTTAACCGGTTAGAAACGATGTATCCGCATTTCTACCATATAAAGGATGGAAAGGAAAATCATGTCACCGATAACCAAGCTCCACCCTTTAAACTACTCCTTCCACCTTTGGCCCGCACAACAAGCTAGATGTTTGTTAAATTCAAGAATGCCTACTATGAATTTGGCCGACAAAGGAGGGATCCATAGAAGAGAAGATCCGACAAGCCGATGCAAATGATGTACAGGATGTTTGACATCCCCAAAGAACTTCAAATGTTCAAGTACACCTGAGGAAGACAACTTGGGATCAGATGATAGGTACGTTTTCATGTATTCTATAACGCACACACCTATCTGAATGAAATATTCCATCTCTCGATTCTAAGACAACATCTCATTGTTTTCGAAGTATGTCTTCGCTTTTACATTATCTGCATTTTTATTCGTGGTATTTATTTTTCTGATTAAGTGTTTTGGTTCCATAAAAAAGGGGGAAATTGTTGGGAAATTTGTATTTAAGTTTTGATGGAAGTTCCAAAACAAGTTGTAATAGGACCAACGGACACATTAGGTCGATCGATGACTTAGAATCGATTAAGATGACCAAATTTGAAAATGTATAGATAAATGATGTAAAATATAGGTCACATATTGATGGGGAACTCAATATGTATAGGTCGTCGAAGTCGGATGACCCGGATAAGGTCGATGATCAAAAGGCTAAGAACAAATCGAAGACAAGAAGTCGAGAAGACCGGTGAAAGACAGACGACATCGAAACTCGATGAACTCAAGACTCGAGATAAACTTGAAGACTCGATTAAACTCAAGACTGATGAACTCAAGACTCAGATAAACCCGAAGACTCGCTAAACTCAAGACTCTCAAGACTCAGATAAACCTCAAGACTCAAAGAATAAACCTCAAGACTCAATATGATCAAGACATCGAGGCTCGTAGTCACCGCAAGATCGAAGACTACCGTAAGACCAAGACCTATATCAACCGAAGTCCGCAAATTGTTCTAAGACAATCTGCATCAAGATTCCCTATAAGGTAGACTGATCGCTTATCCGATCAAGTCACCAAGACCAAGGCCAACCAAAATGGTACACCAAACAAGACGAATATTCTACAAAATGAATATCAATCGCCTAACGGACAAATTCTCGTTGTCGCCTCGCCGGCCTGCCGAGAAAGTTTCGACACGTACAAAAAAGAGCCGACAAATGCGGATTCGACAAGTTATGGACATAAACGGTCTAATCATGCCTACGCCACGCCGATATTCGGAGCACGCCACAATCATATCCTACAACCTCACCAATATAGCCTTAAAATTCAAATTGCTCTCCAACGGCTCTTTGATTTCGTGGTCTATAAAATGGGATTGCTCGTCAAGTGAAGAGAAGGACAATTGAGCAAAGCGGAACAAACGCAAATTATCAAGAAGCAAAAGCTAGAAGAATTTCCGCTCGAAGAACACCGATTTTGAAGATTAATTCTTAAGTGTTCTCCCCATTGTTCTTAGAAAGAAATCCTATCCTCTAGCATTTGGCTACATAAACACTAGGATAGATTTCCAGTTGGAACCACAACATTCTTTACCCAAACACAAAGTTAGGTTAAGTTTGTCACCGCAAGATTTCAGACTAGGGTTTCTAGTTTCTGATTTCTGATCGGTTGAGTGTGAACTCAATAAATATCTGTTGGGTGTTGGACTAACACATTAAACTAAGTCCAGTTGGTCCAGTTGGTTAAGTTGGTGCCCCTGTGTTAAGGGAAGAGTGGACGTAAGACGGGTTTAGTCTGAACCACTATAAAATCTTGTGTGCATTTACTTGCTCTTTATTGCTTTACACTATTCACACATCTGAGCTTAAAATTGCATACATATTCTAAGTTAACATCACCGCACCAAGCAATCGGGTCCGATCGAAGTTGACACCTTAGTCAGCTGATTGAAAACTGACTTGAGAATCTGATTTGATAAAACTGGTTTTTCACACGGGTATTTACAAGCTTCCGCACTATCGCTTAAACCGACAGATATCAAACCGATCGCCTCGGGCACTCAAGAAGATTGAACATCGACCCAAGTTGACTCACTAGCACTCGATCGAAAACCGCAATCACACCGATCTGAAAAAAAGTTTTCGTGTCTATTCACCCTCCCTCTAAACTTCACGCTCACAAAACCCGTTCGGGACCTACAATAAGAATAAAAGTTGATCATACTTCACATAAGGTAAAATGAGATTCAGAATATGATCCTATCGTTAAAAAACTGTTTCCTATCAGGCTATTATCTACAGAAATTATAATGATAGGATCATGACATAATTTAAAAGTATATGTAATCACTACCCCTCCTATAACTATTTTCCAATCATTCTACTATATATCTCAACCAAAAATCATTCTTGTCCCCAATTATTTCAAGATTAGAGCAAAATACTAACATTGTAATCATCATTTTCAATATTGTAATTCACTATTCAACCTTCTCATTACCATCCCCTTAAATTTTTTAAGCAGAATTAATGTTTTGATCTCTGTAAATAACCCATGTACGAACTTGAAATACATGTATATGCCACCAATGTTAGGAATTAATTGGTGCAAAATTTGTCAATAATCACTATAGTTAAAATGAATTAGGACAATCAAGAACCAAGATCAAGGAATGCCTTCCAAATCATGTTTTTTTAATCTCAAGATCAGAATAAAAGATTCTTCCTACTTTCCATACCTAATGGAGTAATCTCAGTTGCAACCAACAAAAATGAAATCTCAACTTAGGATTGGAAAAAACGTGAAGATCGATCGCTTTATAATTAATTCTATCAATTTAATTATGTCACCTTTTTCCCTAAATCCTTTCCCAAGATGGGACTAATTATTGAGATAGATATGGCTAGGGTTTAACTAAACAAGTCACAAACGAGCTGAAAAATCACACGAAAATAAATTAAAACAATTAATTAACAAATAGGATAAAAATATAATCAATTTGAATCACTTACTAGCTAAAAGCTCATCAAGCAAATCAGATCCCAAATCTTGAAGCACAACCATTTCTTCCTCCCCTCTTTTTTTCTTACTACTACTTCTCATCTGTTTATGTGATTCCTTGAGTGCTTTCGCGGGCGAAGACCCCTCTTCGCATCTATACTTCATCTTCTCAAGAGATTTTATTACTTCTTCCAGGGAGAAATTAAGCGGAGCAGAAGCTCCCCGCATTGCAAATGAAGCTTGGTCATACGCTAAAGCGGCCTCTTGTGCGGTGTGGAACGTGCCAAGCCAAACCCTCGTTCCGTTTCGCGTGGAATCCCTTATTTCTGCTGCGAACTTACCCCACGGCCTCTTTCTGACTCCGATGTACCGTTTCTCCATTTTAGGGTCTTCTTCTGAATTGATTTGATTCGTCGAAGATTCTGCGGGGGATGAGATTTGAAATGACATCATGAGATTAAGCTCTTCTTCTTCTTCTAATTTGATGAAAGATGAAGAAGAATCCATCCCTTTTTTTTGGCCGAAAATGAAATAAGCGGAAGTGTTTGAATATTGGACAAGTTGTGTGTTGGCTTCATCATAAAAGTTTAAATTATACATATGTAGGGCAATGATAAGAGTGAAATATTTGTTTGCTTTCCAAACTAGATTAAGGGTCAAGATAAGTTAAAGAATTTTGAAACTGGAAATAATTGGTGACACTGGACCGGAGATATCATCGTATCAATAAATTATTACAATATTATTTTCTTTATATATGTATGGGATTTTGTTTATACGCTAATAATTAGCTTAAGTTGTACGGATAGTTCATTAGGAATAAGAGTATATCAATTTCATTAAGTCGATGGTTTGGAAACATTGGATTAAAGCTGTCATGATTCATTTTGAACAGCGAAACCGTACTAATTGTTGTCTTAATAATGATGTTTGTTAATTATTAACATCGATTCTTTTCATTAATATAAGAAATATATTTATTTCGAAATTGATTAATTGAACTAGTGTATATAAATATTCATAATTCCTTAAGAGACCACCTTTAAATCCTTTTAAAACAAATTATTTGTAACTTGCACAAATAATACCAATTATTAATTCGTGTTGAAAATTGGGTTCATAATATTGCACACAACAGTACTGCTTCTATTCTCTCTCTCCATATATTAGTTTGTATAGATAAAAATACAATTAAGAATTTTAAAATCAAAACCGACGATTAGATATTATATCGAAGGTTCGATCATAATCAAACACAAAAGATAATCTCTATTTACACTTTAATCATACTCACAATTCACAAAACCTTCAAATTACTAGTAATTAATTAATTATTATTTTCATTAGATTTGGAGAAATTATTGAAATAAAGAGTAAAATCGAAGGCGTTATAAATCTTTTGTATTTCAACTTGCAAATTAAGTGACATTTATTTGAGTAATTAGAAGGATGAGAAGTATGAGACCATTTTGTTGGAGGTGGCAAAACAAATGAAGCATCATTCTTTTATTGACAATCTATTATTTAGAGTGAGTCTCTATGTAAGCACAGTACAAGACCGCAAGACTCATTCGTAAGATTTTAAGAAGCGTGTAATTATACAAAATAGAAACGTGCAACTATTCAAAACATATTCCTGTTACTATGTTTCTATATTTACAATTACATTTTTTCACAGAAATAAATAAATTCGCGTTTTTAAGTTGACGCTTTTAAAATCTTACTATGACCACGACGATCTTGGCACATCAAGATACAAGACGTAATAATATAATATTATTAATGAATGAAGCATTATTGGGTATTAATTGGCCGGGGGCCACTCTACCTCAAATAGTTGAATCACGGGACTTCACTAGCTATACCAGAGCGATTAGACATAATTTGTTTTATGATTTTTGAAAGCGTAAAACAAAATATCTGAAAATTTGAGTTTTAGGAAATTCAGCAGGATTATATAAGAATATTGCTGGATTTGTTTGCAAGTAATATTCTCTCTATATACACATGAGCATGGGATTCCCTATACTATTTAAGTGTTCTACTTCATGTTTCACTGTTTTTTATCCTTTTTAGCTGGACGTGTCAAATTTTTCTTTAGTTTTTCAATAAATTAATTATATTTCTTTAAAATACTGTACAAAATCATGCATGTAGGATATTAATAGTGGACAAATAAAATTATTATAATAAAGCAAACGAAAGGAATACTACAATTATATATTGGAAATATTATTGTAGTGCAAATATTAAAATATAGCTACGAAGAGCTGGTATGAATTTTCTTGTGCATCAAATTTTGCAGCAAGAGATATTGCTAAAAGTCAAGTTTAACTACGAAAAGTTTTAGAAGTTGTCATAATTCAATGCGATGATAAAATGACAATGGGCCGGGTAATTAAATTTGAGATGAATTTAACCAAGTTTGTGTACATAATTCCCTTCTAAGAAAAATTAGAAAGTCCAATAGGATCCAAGGTTGATGTTTTTACAAGAGAGAATTTGATAATGAGTTCAAATGTTAATAAAAGGCCAGTAACAATAATATACTTATGGTCAAGTATTTATATTATTCTTTAAATTTTTATTAAAAATATGAGACAATTGTCAATAGATGGATCCCATAATATACTTTACTCACCATTTATATATGATGACAACCTATTTAATCTATGTTAAGATCATTATATAAAATGTTTAATCAATTTTAACGCACGTCAAACAAGACAAACTTGTTTGAAATACGAATCTAAACCTAACTCGTAATTTCCCTTGAAATACGAATCTAAACCTAACTCGTTACCATACATTCACACAAATACAAAAGAGTGTTTGGGAATGCCTCATTAATTAGCTTTATCCATACCAAACCTAGCTTGTCTAAGTTCATGAACATCCTCTTCTAAGTAAATCCAACGGGTTCAACCCAATATAATGTTTTTATAAGAGAGAATTGGTAAATTTGAGGTGCCAAAATTAACAATAATAAAAATTTATACTTATTTTCAAGTGGACGTAGATTATTCTTTAAATTTTTAAGATAAAAACATGAGACAACTGTCAACAGGTGGATCCTATAATATACTTTACTCACCATCTATATCTATTGACAATCAATTTAATTTAGACATAACTACTTTATTTAATTAATTTGAACGCGCATCGATCAAGACAAACTTTTTTGAAATACGAATCTAGGCCTAACTCGTTACCGTATATTCCATATATACCAATACAAAAAACTATTTGGGAATACTTCATTCATACCAAACCTAGCTTGTATGCACACTTATATACCGTTAGTCGTTACTCCTTAAACTTCTAGACCATATATATACACAATTATCAAACTCGCATTTCAATTTGATAAAAATAACAGTTAAAAACAATATGAAAAATAAGTAAAAATTTCACTCACAAAATTAGCAATCATTTTTTCTGAGAGCAAAATCTCTATCTGATTTTTCCTCTTCAATTCGCCAGTCGATGGGCCTACGAACCATTGCGTTTCAAAACCCTCCATTTGCGTTTTCAGGCCATTGATACATACTTGAAATTGAGGAAACATCTATGTTGGAACAGGAGTTTATATGGTAATTAAATAAACAGTAGACGATTTTGTGTGTTCAATTCATGTGAAGAACTAGATTAATTTATGGCCAGATTATTTGTATAATATGGTGAAAGGTTTTAATTGATTTGTCCGTAGACTGTGACATTTGTCTTCTTCCGTCGGCGCATCTATTTATAATTAATATTTCAGAATGAAAATCAGACACGCGCAGTCAGGGACGGACCCAGAAATTTCGTCGAGGGGGACCCAATTTATAGAGTGGGCCGGTCTCATATATATACACTCAAGTGCACCGTGCATTTACAGTATATTTTAAAATCATGCAACTTGTTATACTGAAAAATGCAATTTATTTATACTGAACCACGTAACTATTTTTCCATATTAATAGTTGCACGATTCAGTATTAATAAGTTGCATTTTTCAGTATAACAAGTTGCACGATTTTAAAATGCACTGTGCACCTAGGTGCATACAAGACCTAGCCCAATTTATAACATAGTGTAATTAAATGTCTTTTTGAATTTTTTTATATATTTTTAAAAACTATTCGAACTAAATAAAGACAAAAATTCATATGAGACAATCTCATGCTTAAGACAGTGTACAACATAACACAAATAACACTCACCCCATCATTGCACAAATTATACCCCATCTCACTGTGAGCCGATCGATCTCACGTAAACGTGTCTCAATTATAAAAATAAAATAATATATATATATATACATACATATATAAAGTTCAAGTGGGGCCGGGGGCAGTGACCCCTTTAGCCCCACTACAGGTCAGTCCTTGGCGTGGTGTGATGGTGATGGATATAGGGTTTTTTCACTAGGTGCTTATGCATTTTTATGGGATCAAAATACCAAGTTCGGCACAAAATTAAAATTAATTTATTTTAATTTCATTTTTAAAAATTAAAATTAGTTTAAAAATATTTAATTTACATAAACTTTGATCTTAAAAAAATTAATTTAGATATTATTTATTAATTACTATAATAATAAGAAGTATTATTTTTCAAATAAATTGTAAAGGTTTACATTATTTTTTAATGTCAAAAGAAGGCAGACTACTTTTTCTAGTGGTGGGATCATTTTGTTTTTTAATGTGATGAAAAATGCAACATTATAAGTGTGCATTGTTTCAAGACAAGACATAAAAGTAGATGAGAAGACATCAACTCATATTTTATACAATGTGAAATTTTCAAAAAAATTTATAAAATTATCTAAATCAACTATTACACCATAAACACTAAATAATGAACCCAAAATTATGATATATTAGACAATGAATTAATCAAAATGAAACACTTAATTTTGTCTTATAAATTACATAATTTAGTTGTAAATTAAAAAAAATTCATGTAAACTTTGAACCGATAAATCAAAATTATAAGTTTTCAAGTGTGTAATAAAATGAGACAAAATTTTACCGAGGGGGCCCAATTTATAATATAGTGATATATTTTCGAAAATTATTTGGACTAAACATCTTTATATTAATGTAGTAATAATACATTTATATGTATATTGAAAATGTGAATTATACATATTCTTTCTCTATTTTGTTACCCTTTTTCACCTAAAAAATCAACATTTTATTTATAGAGTGTTGATTTTTTGGATAATAATAGTGGTGTTTGAATGATGCATATATACTTTGTTTTAAAGGAGATGTATATTCAGATGAGATAGTTTTATACATGATATAGGGTATAATCTATAACACAAATAATATTCTTCTTCCAAAATATTAGAAATACATCACACAATTTACGCTTTTTACTATGGTGACCTATTTATAATTATAAAGATATATATATAAGAATGAAAATCAGAGGTCCGTCGCGCAGTATAATAATAATCTGTATCGTCCTTTCACATCTTCTTCTATGATTTAATATAACGAATTTATATATACCGTTTTGAGTGGGGAGGGACATTTAAGTTTCAGCCCCAAACCTCATGACCTTACAATATATTGAGTCGTGAAATACAACAAGTGATAAAAATTTAAATCATCATGTCAAATACGATTTAATTAGTGAATTACCCAAAGAGAATAGATATATAACTTAAAAAACTGAGCATATATAATATTGTCTAGCTAGCTAGCTTCATTCAGCCAATAAAAATATTGAACATATCTATTTGAGACACTCTATTAGGAGGATGCATGTTAGACAATCAAATTAATCAAAATATAAATAAAAAAGAATCGATGAGTAAATGAATAAAAATATGCATGAATACATTCGTATAACCAAAGAATATGTGCAACTGTTTTTTGGTGGAAGGCAAAGAAGAAAGTTTGTTTGGATGTTTTTGTACCGGAAAACTGCCAGGATATTAAAACGTCTTAGTTGGATTTCGACTGATGAGCTTTTGGGCTTTTGTCTTGTTCCGTCGGCGGGATGGCCCACGTATCTTTACAATTAAAAAGAGGCCTATTAATTTATTAAAAAAGTGGGGGTTGGTACCACTCGGATTTGGAAAACCGGATACGTCAGCAAAATAAATATTTTAATTTTAACCTCTTTTGATTACTCCTGGTTATATATATATAACCAAATTGTTACATTGCAACACCAACACTAATTAAGAGTGGGATCCCTATTTTGCACTTCGCAATTCACGTGGTAGATCAACTTAGAGTTGTATGAACTATAAGTGATGATACAACTTCTTTTCTAAAAAAAAAAGAAAAGGGTCTTCAGTTAACTTATTATTGAAAGCAGCAACCTACAAACTTGGGAGCGAAAGATAAGAGAGGGAATTAATCATGAAGAAAATAAAGAAGTCTATTTTCTAGCAAATTAATTTGGAGCCACCTACTTGAAATTGAAACTGGAATAAAAATATCTTGATATATAGCACCAACTTCCATTACTCCCCAAATTTATTCAATAGAGAGATCTACACTTGAAAAGGATAGAAAAACAAAAACCAAGAAAATCAAAGATTCAATAACATGGCAATCACTCATTAATTGAAGTCTGAGATAAAAGTTCATCTAACAAATCAGATCCCAAATCTTGAAGAACAACCACATCATTATCATCCTCCTCTCTAATTACATGTTTTAATTTCTTCTTATAATAAACCCTTCGTTTCTTGTGCGACTCCTTTAAGGATTTAGCCGGTGAAGATCCCTCCTTGTACCTATAATTAATCTTTTCAAGAGATTTCACCACTTCTTCTAATGGAAAATTAAGGGGCACTAAAGGGCCTCTAGTTGCAAAGGCTGCTTGATCATAAGCCAATGCTGCCTCTTTTTCCGTGTTGAATGTTCCGAGCCAAACCCTAGTTCCGCTCCTTGTCGAATCCCTTATCTCCGCCGCATACTTCCCCCACGGCCGTTTTCTAACTCCGATGTATCGCCTTTTCGCCACCTCATCATCCATTGCATACATATTGAATATTAATTGGAAGGCTAATATCTTCTTGTTGTAATAAGGAAAGAGGAATGAGATTGGAGTTTGATTATAAATTAGGTTAGGTTTTCTGTTGGGAATTAAATTGAGATAGAAAGTGAAGATTCCTGGACAAAAGCTGGATGTATATATTGGCTTCATTAAGTTAGTTTATTTGATTTTATTATTTTGGGGTTATGTTAGTTTATTTGATTTTATTATATTATTTTTTTGTCTGAAAAAATTGGTGGACAGCTACCGTTTTAATAGATTTTTATTTAATTTTCATGGATTTTTAGGATTGAGTGTTCAATTCAAGTTGTAAATCTATACAGATGGAAATGATAAGGCTAATGCTGTAAAATTCAAAAAGTCCTTATTCTTCAATTATTTGTTTACATATATATATTGTTTATAGACTTCGTCATCCTATATGTCATTTTTGGTTTTCTAGAAGCAATGGAGGATTTTTTTTCTTTTTCCTGTACATTTTAATGATAATTTGTAAGAATGATAATTGGCAGGGCATGAGCTATCGGTTTTTAATTAAGAACTTGAAGCGTTCTTCTTTCACAATCCAATATACAATCAATCAAACGATCATCTCCTTTTCGTTTTAATTTGTTATTTTATTACATTTGTGCCACGTCAATTTTTCAGTTTCATCCTATATTTAGTTGTATTAGTTTCATCGATATTCATGATATCGTTGAAGTAGTATGACGTGAAACTTTTTTTGCCACGGGTTGAAGACCAAGGTTAACAAAATCATTTCAATACGAATTATCGGCAAATTGAAAAGGAAGGTGTTGTGTGCACACAAATTTAGCTAACAATTTTCTATATTTCATTTGATCAAATGTAAATAGAGAAGTGGGGTTATTCTTTCCTCGCCTTGAACTCCACCACCGCCACCGGTTGACGAAATCCATGAAGTTGTGCTTGGTTTGAACTAATTCCAACTCTATCCGGATGAATTTTTTTTTCAAACGCTTCGAATGTTCCATATCCTCCTCCTTTGACAAAAGAATATATTTTGTCACAATAGTTGCAATGAACTTTAATAGTACTATCCTCGTTGATCACTTTATTAAAGTGACGTGCAAAAATATCCGACTTAAGTTGAGCTCGACTTGGAGTTGGCTCGGCATTGGACCCGGTTGGGTGGTTTTGGCTTTCTTGAGTAGGGCGTCGGTGGTATAGCATCATCTTCAAGAGGATTCTCATAACCGGGACCAAGTGTGGCCTCAATATCATCTAAACTCCACTCGATCGGTGCCGGTGGATGTGGAAGACGAACGGAAGAGGTGGAAGAAGCTTTGCCTTTACCCTTACCCTTGCTTTGATGGCTTGCCATAATAATAATATGTATGTAAGTATATGTAAATAATATATGTATGTAAGTGTAGTGTAATGTAATATGTATGTAACTATGTAAGTGTAGTGTAATATACTAATATGTAGTATAGTACTATAGTAGTATACTAGTATTAGTATAGTGTAATATATAGTGTATATAATATATAGTGTAGTATAAATATAATATGTAGTGTATAGAGTATAGTTACTATAGTATGATATATAGTGTAGTATAAATATAATATGTAATGTAAATAATATGTAAATAATAAACTTTGAGAATTTAGTGAGAGTTGAGACTTGAGAGTTGAGAGAGAGATAAATAAACTTTGGTGTGAATTTTGGAGTGGAATGAGTTGGTATTTATAGATGAAATATTGAAAAAAAAAAAAAAAACCGGTCAAAACCATGGTTCGAACCGGAACCGGCATTCCTCCACGGTTCGAACCCGGCGTTCCTTCAACGGCTCTTTGATCTCAAAAGATTGGATCTCAACGCTTTTTAATCTGGGCGTTGGATCTCAACGGCTAGAATTTTCAAATTTTGGGGCGGTTCCGGTTCGAACCGGCGGTTCTCGAATTACAGTTTTGCTAGAACCGAACCGAACCAAACCGGATTTATTCTCTGATTCGAACGGTTCGAACCGGCGAATCCCGAATTCCGAGTTACCGTTTTTTTTTTTAGCATGCCTACGTTGAACTATGTTAATATATAATTAGAGATGACATGTCTATATCAGATGAATCGACATCCCTAAAATGCTCAAAATGTCAGCACAAAATCTTTTATGAAGTAGGTTACTTTTTTCTTCAATGTATCAATGTATAATTGTTTCGTAATATTGAAAAGAATAATCAATTTTTTTTTATTTTAATTATGATACTTCATATGCTAACGGTCACACTTTATATACTAAATAATAATACTTGAAAAGAAAAGTTCATATGAATCTGAATTTAAAGAAAACTATACTAAGATGTCGATCGCATTAATGGGACCAAGGTTCCGTACGAAAGCATCGAAATAATTTTAAAGTTCTGGCCTTATCTAGTCGTCCTCTTCCGTCGGCGGATGCCATCTAATTTGTCCTTCAAATGAATTATTGTTAAGATAATTATTTTGTCAAATTAATGGGTTTGTGCAAAAAGGATAATCCTACCGTTATTATTTATATCAGTATCAGTATATGCCGGTAACATGGGAAATTTGATCAGATGATACCGTTAGTTGATAGGGTTAAATTGTCTTGAAGAATCTGTTCAAGAAACTATTAAAAAACACTCAATCCAATTTTATATAGGAGTCATTCAAAAAAATATATATATATATAGGAGTAAATACAAAAACTAATTTTGCTCGTGCATGTGACTTCTCAATTTTAAATAAATGTTCAATATTTAGTTAGAGTTTTCTATTCACACGAAGATATTTAAACTAATTTTTCACCGACCTTTAAATTTGCAATTTGCATTTTTCCTAATATGTGATTGTGGTCCTTCAAATGGGATATTTTTGGTCTAGTTTTTTAAAATAGTTCTTTTTTTTTTTGAAAAAATAGAGAGCTTTGTCATTGGAGTTACTTATACTGGTCCCCTCGATGTCTAGTAATAGTATTTAGTATTTACATTTAATTTTTTCAACAACTATACAGTATTTGTCAATACTAACTTTGTGTTTGAACTTTGGAAAAAGATGCATGCAATGTAAGGCCCCTTAACTGGTATCCAAGAATTAAATAAGCTATTTATGTATTATTTGGTGAAAATAAACCTCTCATCTTTTCAAAATTAAGCAAAGAGGCACATCTGTCGATTAAAAAGCAAACAGACGTTTTCTTCCCTACAAATACACTTCTGCCAAACATTTGTACCCACCAAGAGGTTCATACTTTTTGTTGTGGAAATTGATCCATAGGAATTTTATGAATGTAGAAGACGAAAATACTTATAGCTAAAATAAATATTGACTAAGATTTCAAATTATGAAAAACACATCAACATAGAATTTATATTGAAAGCTTGACAGACCCCACCCCCTTAACAGACAATTGAAAATTAAATTTAGAATCTGGAATTCTTAGAAAGCCTGACAGCAGATATGAAATTCCAACAAAGACTCACAAAAGAAGATGGAAAAGAGAGAGATTTACACTATTAAGAAGGTTAAACAGGAGAACTACTACAGAATGCAGAACAATTCCAGGAATTCTTAAATGTATTTCCCCCAAATTGTGAAATCAGGACACCTTTTCTTGTGGCCATACAATGAAATCTCAATAATGTAGTCAAAGACTGCAAAATAACTACAACAGAAGCAAAGTCAACACCTTATCACTAGAGCTCATACCTTGATTAGATGCATGTTCTCAACCATCGTTTCCAAATTCCAACAGTGATGCCACAGTTGATATGTAGTATATTAGGAAACAAAAAAACATACATTTACCAAGCTTTCCCTATTCAATCAACACATTAGCCAAACAACGAAAATTGCATTAGAGACACTTAACTATCTACTGGCGGATATTAAGCAAGGTCTTTGCTTCTATTAGCTCCTCCAGCAACTCACTGCTTGTATACTTGTCCAACATTTCTTTCTTCTTCTTCTCCAGAACCTTCCTTTTTATCTCCTCCTCATCTGGCAGAGGCACGTGAGCAATAAACTCATTTTCCCTCTCCTTTTCCTCTCGCTCCCTCTCTATTTTCCTCTCTTCCTCCACCACGTCCTCTTCCTCCTCGAATAAAATCTTGGATACAGTGCCCACCTCTGCCACCTCCCCACTCTTCACAGCTCTCCTTGCTTCCTTCTTAATATTTTCCATCTCTTTCCAATCTGCCACAGCTGAAGCCCTCATCTTCCTCTCGGCTGGTCCTTCTAGTTTCTCTAATATTCCATCCTCATCATCCCTATAACCGTAATAGCTTGCATCGATCCTTTTGTATATATCATACCTACACAAAAAAATAAAGTCAAATCGCAGAAGGAAATGCCATTGACAAATGTCAACAGAACTACAAGGAGAATCATAGTGTTCACTTAACATGTATTTTCTTAAATCAGCATTGAACAAAAAAACTATCTTAAAAAACATCTGGAATTAAATAGAAAGAACCAGTATCCATCAAGATTAAAAGAATAGAAATGGATACTAAGTAATAGAAATATATTAAACAACACCAGCACAAATTACAATTTTCATAAATACGAATGTAGCGCGCTAAAAGATAAGGCTTCACCACAGAAACTCCCAAAATATAAGATACCTGAACAGAATCCCCAACTCCTCGCCTTAAAAAACAGTGTCCAAAAAATTACAATCTAAAATCCACAAACCTATAAACTCACTCACTCTCACCTCCAAACCAAAAAGAAGTTCAAATACACATTAGACAGACAAACCACAATACTTTAAATGGACTTCAGCTTCAATGTCACCAAAGATATTGAGGCTCACCATCATTATCACCATTCTATATGTAGTAATACTACACAATAATATGCTCACTTGCTCAGATTCCATATGTATGCATTTTTATGCAAATAATTTGTTGATGAAGCTAGGTTTACACTTAACCTATGACACTTTATTCAGTAATCGATACTTAATCGTTGTATAATAAAACAGTTGTATGGCATGATAATGTGTTTCAATGGATTGCTTAATGTTATAATTCTTGTAATTTTAGAAAGGTAATATCTAGATCAGGTGTAATCCAAGCAAAACCCAATTGGATAACCATTCATATCAACATCAGGTCTCTTAAGTTGTACATAACATTTATCTATACTTGAAACCATGCTTTAGTACACCCTAATCGAATCCTAGGCCAGATGTAAAAGTGGCAATTAGTTCAAGTGTTCAACCATCCAAATGAAACTTATTAATGAGCAATATGCATAGGCCAGTTATAGCTTCCTCACCTAACAAAATAACTTAAAATTTGCACTTCAAAATGTCAGGCATCATCAATTTCCTTTCAATTATGTTACTTTATTTAAAATACCTTGTACGCCTCTTCCGTAACTCGGGTGGCTTCTCAAACAGCTCCTTGACACCGGGCAACTTCTTCACCGCGCCAAAGTATCTATACCCCGGCCCCCTGCCGCCTGGATTGGGCACATCCACAATGTTACCTTCCAAATCAGTCATTTTTGCTGAATGCTTCGTATAATTGGGTCCTCCTAGCTCGACAATGCGCCGCTCCCAATGCGACTTTTCTCGAATCAGCTTGTTGATCTCGTCGTTCAAGTCCCTGAGTCGATGTTCCCCGAGGCCTTCGTTCTGGACTTCAGTGACTTTACGGCCGATTTCACGCATGATTTGCTGCCGCCACTTATCTGCCTCAGCCAAGTCGCGACACTCCGACGCGAGGTAGGGGCGGCGCTCCTTGGGTTTCTTCTTTTCCTCCGCTTTCATGGTGATGAATCGATTCAGCATCGACTGGGCTTTCTCTTCATTACGAGCCATGGTGGATGAACTGCTTGGGAAATTAGGGAATTGGTTGGGGAATTAGGGGTTTTGGAGGGAGAATTAAACCCTAATCTAAGACCTGTAAAATTGAAAATTTCTAGAAAATTAGAGATACATAAACCCTAGAAAATTTTCCCAAATCAATTGAAAAGGAATTAACATACCTGAACGATGTCGAACTGAATCTTCGCCGGAGACCGAAACCCTCGCGTTTCTGAACGGTGCCGCCGGAGTACCAACGAAATTGTGCCGCCGGTGTCGGAGCGAAAAAACGAAACTGAAGTGAAGATGTTGCGAGAAGAGAATTAGATTTTTTTTTGTTTTAAAAATTTAGATTTTTTTTTTTTTTTAAATTTTAATTTAGTTTTGGTGGATCATTGGGCTCAGTAAATTCAGGTTGGGCCCATGATGCTGGGCTGTATAATAAGTTGGGCGGGAAAAGTTGAACAGCTGTTTGGACCAGGAAGGGTTAGGGTGGGACCAGAATTGGAAAATCTTTTTCCAAATCTGTCGAAATCTATCCATCTTTTTCTGTAAAAAGATATACTTTCTCCATCTTTTTGTGCTCATAATTCCTCACGTTTTATTACATGTTCAGACTAATTAGACAAATTTAAGCATGAGTTAAACAAGTTTTCCGTTGAGAAAACGTCGTTGCGAATTAATTACTCGATTCTTCGTTTAAAATAGAAGAAATTAAGAGATGAATCAGTTAATCTATTCTTCGATTAAATGAAAGATATCACTTGATTTAATAAATCAATAGAAGGTATTGTGCAATTTGCAAATTAAGGGGGATTTTGTGTAACATTTCAAAGCTAAAAATGAATTTCATGCAATTAACCCAAAATTTAAGAGACACTCCATTCAATCTTTTTCCAAAAAATGACCATGGTAATTGAAGACGTTGATGATAATAATAGATGATCAATTATCCGACGTTGATTAACTAATTCTCTTGTATAGTCATTGTCCCTCCTCAACCATTCATGTACTCATTAATATTTATCAACAATAATTTGAACCAAAGACCCCCTCTTTACTGAGTTTACCAAATAAAATAATAAAATATTGAATTGATTCTCAAGAGTATGACGAAAATTTGTATGTGACAATTTCACGATCCCATTTCATTTTATTGGAATTCCATTTAAGAATAATTGCATATAAAATATAATATTACAGGGTCAAATAAAATAAAAGGTCATTAGGGTACAAGAACAACTAAATGGATTTTTCAACTCTGTTTTTGAACTAATAAAATAGCGAAAATCTGGTCCACCACAGAGTAGCCATGCTGAACCGACCGGACTGAGTCAGCGAGTCAAATCTTAGCCAAACCTTATTACCTCATTTTTCTCTTATTTATATTACAAAGATTTCGAAATAACAATAATAAAAAAGTGCTTCCATTTTCAAACATCCATTCAACAGTCAACATTTCAATTCAAATACTAAAACGTTAAACCTGCAGCGCGGCCTAATACTAATACCACTATTTTTGAATCTTTCCTAATTCTTAATTCCCCTTTTCCCCTAATTCAAACTCGTGCACGCGCATGCCTTTGACTTCAACAAGTCCCTTTAAATTATTTAAATACACAATTATGCATGTGTATATAAGTTCCCTAGCAACAACAAACACAACCAATATTTTCATTCAATTGCATAATCAATATTTCCATTCAAACGTTAATTTTAAATCATGACTTTCTTATGGAAGCGGAGGCGGAGCGGCGGCGGCAGCCGCCACCGCGGCGGTGGTGGTAAAAAAGAGTCCCCAAAAGGGACCAATAATAATACAATTATGGAACTCACAATTCCAACTCATTTTCGATGCCCGATTTCTCTTGACTTGATGAAAGATCCGGTCTCGTTGTCGACGGGAATCACGTACGACCGGGAGAGCATCGACACGTGGCTCGACACGGGGAGCGCCACGTGTCCCGTGACCAATCATGCATTGAGAAATCTCGATCAAATCCCAAATCACTCCTTAAGAAAGATGATCCAAGATTGGTGCGTTGCTAACAAGTCCTATGGGGTTGAGAGGATCCCTACCCCTAGGGTTCCCATCATGCCGTACGAGGTTTCCGAGGTTTGCACGAAAATCGAGGAAGCGACACGTGTGGGAGACGAGAGCGCGTGCCGAGAGTTGTTGAAAAAGATCAAGAATTCGGCTAAGGAAAGCGAACGTAATAGGCGATGCATCGTGAGTAACGGGTTTGGGACGGCTTTGGCGGGAATGTTTGAATCTTTCGCGCGTTTTTCGGTAGAAAAACACGCGATTTTGCTAAAGGAAATCGTGTCCGCTTTGACGTGGAATTTTCCCTTTAATAAAAATGTCATTTCGACATTGAAATCGACCGTTTCTTTATCTTGCTTGTCGTGGTTTTTAAAAGGCGAGGATCTTGCTTTGAAGCAGAACGCAATTTTCGTGTTGAGGGAGCTCATGGTTTATGGAGACCAAGGGTGTGTGGATGGTCTTATTGAAGTTAAGGGCATTGAAGAGACATTGTTTAACATAGTGAAAGTACCAATATGCCCTAAAGCTACACAAGCATGTCTTGTGATTATCAATCACATGATGCTATCACGTCCATTAATCACATCGAGGTTTGTAAAAATGGGATTGATTTCTTTGGTTCTTGAAATTCTTATAGATGGAAATAAGAGCACATGTGAAAAATCTTTAGGTGTATTGGATAATATGTGCAACTTGGAAGAAGGAAAAGAAGGCGCGAACAAAAACGCGCTTACAATTCCAATAGTCGTTAAAAAGATTTTGCGCGTATCAAACACGGCTACTGAATTATCAATTTCGATATTGTGGAAGATAAGTGTGGGAGAGAATGAAAAGGCTTTGATTGAGGCTTTGCAACTTGGGGCTTTTCAAAAGATGTTGGTGGTGCTACAAGTTGGATGTGGTGATCAAAGTGGGACAAAGGAGAAGGTGACTGAATTATTGAGGATGATGAATGTTTTTAGGGGTAAGGTAGATTGCTTTGATTCATCAACGGGATTCAAATATGTCAAAAGGTCAAATTGATTTGTAACCTTTTCCCCCTTAATTAGATTGTATAACTAGATACCAAAAGAAAGAATTTAATTACACTCAAACATCAACTATTTTGATTTTTAGAGTTTTTAAGAGTAATTCGCACTTAATTTTTTGGAATTTGAGTTATTTCACATGAGTTGTGTTGATTTTGTAAAGTTTAACAACGTCTATAAAGGTGACATAGTAACCAATAATTCACATATGGAAGCTTGTATAAATACGTAATTCATGTTGGTACAATCCAATTGATCAATCCAGCTAGCTTTTATAGTAAACCATATATGATTAGATCTTCATTTTGAAGTGTTGCATAATTACCAAATATTGTAATATTAAAAACATGGTATTGTGCTAAAAATATTAATATATACTAGTTTCAAAGTGGCCTTTTCATTTCCACACGTGGATATTTATAATATAATAGAAACTAATTGAGGGTTTCTGCTAACGCGGAATATTTCTTAAATTTTCTTCTAAAAGTACCATTTGATGGCTCAGTCGTGAATGATAGTCTACAACACCTCAACGCTATTTTGGAATCCGGAATTTGGAATCGAGCATTGCTTACTCGAGAAAAAGACAAAACGATCAGAAAATATTAATTGTTAGGAGAAAAAATATGTTATAAGAATGGAGAATAGTTCGGCTAGTCTACGTATTGCAGTTGAACATATTTGATTAAATATACATATGGGTCGAACAACATGAACCAACACTTATTAGAATAATAGTTGATGAAAACTAATTTGGGATGGAATTGAGCTTCATAGTTGACTTTGATTCCTCGAGCTAGCTCTCACTACCCACTCCAATATTCTATATATGATAATTGATCACAGATATTAAATATTGCTATAAAAAATGAAGCAAATATATAGCCTACCTAATTCTCCCCGTTATTGAAGCAGGGGAACACTAGCTACATGTACTTGACCTTAATTTATTGTTCAATCTCACATTGTCATAATTTCAATTACTTAATTCATCCGATCACTCTATACAACGTTTATTTTATATATATGCATTGGAATAATTTTCAATATATATATATATATATAATTTAGCAATTCATGAACCAAAAAAAAAAAAAGTACTCCTTTTGCAATCAACAACTATATATTCCTATACTCATCATTGCTACTTAACCTTTATTATATATATCACAAAACCATAGCTGTCATTAATATTTCCCCAAAATTAGTTACCCATCGATCGATATCTTAAAATTGCAACATCTAAGACATCAAACTCAAATTAATCACAAACCACAATGCAACTCTCTTTCAATAACCTCTTCTTTCTTCTCCTCCTACTCTCCTCAAACCTCCTCACACTCTTCATTTCCACTACTCTCAACCCTTCTTCATGCACCCTCCAACCCCACACCGCCACCCCACACCCACCGCCACTGCCCCCCTCCGAATTCCTCGCCTTCACCTCCCCACAAAAACTCCCACTAGGCTTCAACCCCAACTTCGACTCCGACCAAATCCTCCCCTCCGTCGGCGCCGCATGCACCCTCTTCCCGCCGGACCTCCGCCGCTACATGTCCTACAAAGTCAACGGCTCATGCCCCGACGACGAGCTCCTCGCCCAAAAGCTCCTCCTCCGCGGCTGCGAGCCCCTCCCCCGCCGCCGCTGCCACCCCGCCGCCCCCACCCACGCCGCCGAGCCCCACCCCCTCCCTGCCAGCCTCTGGTCCACCCCGCCGGACTCCTCCGTACAATGGACAGCCTACACATGCAAAAACTACTCCTGCCTCATAAACCGGTCCAACCAAACCCGGTTCGACGACTGCAAAGACTGCTTCAACCTATCCGGCCCAGAAAAAAACCGCTGGACCGGCCACGTCACCTCAAGCCTCGACTTCACGATAGACGAAGTCCTCTCCATCACAAAACCCGGTTCTATCCGGATCGGGCTGGACATCGGCGGCGGTTCAGCCACGTTCGCTGTCCGAATGAAGGAGAGGGGCATAACCGTAATCACAACCTCGATGAATTTGAACGGGCCGTTTAGTAATTTTATAGCGTCGAGAGGGGTGGTGCCGCTTTACGTGAGCATTTCGCAGAGGCTGCCGTTTTTCGACAACACGTTGGACGTAGTTCATTCGATGCATGTTTTAAGTAACTGGATTCCGACAGATGTGTTGCATTTCTTGATGTTTGATGTGTACAGAGTTTTGAGGCCCGGAGGGGTGTTTTGGTTGGATCATTTTTTTTGCGTAGGAAAAGAGCTGGAGGAGGTTTATGTTCCGGTGATTGAGAGTGTGGGGTTTAGTAAAGTGAAGTGGGTGGTAGGGAGGAAGATGGATAGGGGGCCGGAGTTGAATGAGATGTATTTATCGGCGGTGTTGCAGAAGCCGTTGAATAATTCTTGGTGATTTATGTGGAAAAAGATTCTTGTAAATAAGGTCTTTTATTGGTTTTCCACTAATGGAATTTAATTATAATTAACAAGATATAATTAGTATGGACATACCATTATGGTGGTTGGTTGAATATTTTTCGTAATTCCACATGTCAATTTAACACTGTTTTTTCAGCACAGATGATATCATTCGTCACAATTATATAACTTACATTTTTAGCATGTGTTTTATGATACACAATGAGGAGTTTAAATCAAAAATCGTTTCATAAATTTGATTTTAAATAGATTAAGTCTGATCATAACTTACTTTGTTGTCAATTTACATGTACAATTTACGTTTCAAGTTAGTCGAAAAATGCAAAACGACGTTGTTTCGCCTCACGTAACAATTGAATTTGCGGCTTTCTGGCCTCAGTTGTGACTCGACTGTGCGTAATATTTTATTTGTTACAGCTGAAATTACATGTTATTAAAATTTTAAAATAACAAAAAAATTCAATCGGCACATGACCGAGGCCGGAAAGCTCCAAATTCAATCAGCATGTGTGTCTCACATTAGGGACAAAGTCGTCCTTTTGTGATTTAAACTCAATAAATGAGTGTTAGATTAGTGTGTTACACTAGTTACCGGTGATTTGATGTGCATACTAAATCGAGGAGTAATATATGGAATGGTCCTTGGAATTGCACAGTGATAGACATGAAGTGGAAATTTATTGATATAGGGAGCTACCTAAGTCCAAAAATGTACAACACCAAAGCTAAATAAAGAAATCTCAACCTGTTTCATTGATCAAATACAGTTTCTGGCCATCCGTAATCATATCCGCCTCCATAATTCTCCCTCCATCTTCCGATAGAACGCACGACGGTTGGTGCAATCCCAGCTGGTTCGACGCTGCTTCTATTAGCTCTTCAATGGTGTGAGGAACCCACGTTACAATGCCATGCTTCCGGCCTTCCTTAGGATCCCATGGATGAAACGGAAACACCGTGCATTTCTTCCGATGCGTTCTCTCTGCTTCAAAATCAAAACCCAAATTAAAAGTATTAGTTGTGTACCGTTGCACTGTATAACTCGCGTACCACGCTGTTAGTCTAAGCAGAATGTATGGTGTTATATTCTGGAAAAGAATTAGGTACCTGTAACCTCTTGAGAATCAGAAGGCATTTCGGATAATTGAGCCATCTTAGCCTCTTCAAGAAGTCAAATCAAGTTTTTGTTTCCACACATTCTCCCTTCATCTATTGGAGTGTGTCCCCATCTGAAAGGATTACAAATAGTCAGATAGTGTTTAAGCATTACAAACAAATCAAACTAGTATTGGATTTGTGTAATTTGTGTCTTAATTCATTCAGAAAACCAGAAACATCTGTTGCATAAAAAAGGTATTGTACCTGTCCTTTGAGAAAACACTGGCCCCTGCTTCAACGAGCAACTTGGCCATTAAATATAATCCTTGAGAGGCGGATATATGAAGTGGGGTCCGAAGATCGTAGTCGTTGGAGTTGGGATCAACACCATTAGATAACAGCCTTCGGAGGAAATCTGAGTCCCCTCTTGCTACTATTGTGCACAAGAAGCTACCAGCATTGCTGATTTTTAATAAGGCCCCTTCTTTGGAAAGTAATGAAGCAACTGTGTCATGCCCGTTTTTGATGGCTTCAATTATTGGAGTATTGCCAAAATTATCATCAGCACTGACGTCTACGCCTTCTTGTATAAGGAAGAGAGCAATATCTTCGTATCCTTTCGATGCAGCAAGATGCTGAGAAAATGGCAGAGTTCAAATATAACTAATAATCTTGGCTTCAAGAAAAGAGTGTTATTTTGAATGAAACCACAATATTTTTTAATTGGGGAGAGTGATTTTATTCTATACCAAGGCTGTTCTTCCATCATAATCTTTCTTGTTGGGATCAGCTCCTGATCGAATTAGGCTTTTCAGTTGATACAGATCACCGTAAAAAGCTGCACCTGTTCACTCTCAAAGCAAGATCAACCTCTTGCTTACTAATGTGGAATGTAATATCCGACTCCAGTTGCTTCAACCGTATATTAGATTCATTTCCCTGTCAAAGTTAGATATTTGCACAAAATTATGGTTAATTTGCAAAGATTGAACCAGTTTCAAGTAATGTTGGGCAGTTTTAGTATTGGTTGAACTTAGTTACCTCCAATAAGTTGGTCAAGACTTTCCTGCCATCATGAAAATATATCTCAAGAATATTGGAAAAAGATTGTTTATCAATCCGCAGAAGTCTGCACAATTAGCATACACGAACAGTGTATGGCTGAGGAATGTTGCAAAGAATGGAAATCTCTCCGAATAAGTTGTCCTGCTCAAGTGAAGCCACCGTTTCTTCTAATCCATCGGCCCCTATTCCCACTCCCTCCTGCAAACACATAGCACCACTTAATTAATCTCACATTCAAGAGAGGAGATAGATTAGATTCAACAAAAATCTGAGTGAAGGCAGAATGTTATACCAGAACACCATGGCAGACAAAATAGAGTTGTTCCAAACATATCCTTGTTCTAATATAACTTCTCCAGGTAGAAAAAATTCCTCATGGACCCGAGTTACCTGCCGAGAGTCGTGTGTTAAAAAAAAGTTCCTCACTGAAGAAGGGTTTACAAACTGTAAAATGTGCTTACAATTTGATTGATGAACTCCGAGGAGCAACCTTTGAAAAGAGGAATTTTCTCAACATGCGACTTATACAGAGTTTGAGATATCTGCAAGAATTGAATCGACTTTGTCACTGAAAAGGCCGACTTCTTTCATTTCTAGATATACACAGACTGATTTGTTTTTAGATCCATACCTTGGCACGTATGGATATGGGAATATCTTGAAGAACAGAAGCATCAGTGTAGTTACTTTCGTATTGCAAACGCAAGTGCCCTTTTATTTGATTACGGAGGTCCCTTCCCAGTTTGTTTCTGTTCATATATTTGATAAGATCAGTCATTTTATCCCTATATCTCACTGTTTTTGATCCTTTCACGATCAACGCAGTCATGTTACCGATCAAATAAGCACCCAGAATCATGTCAAATGAGACGTAGATCATAATGAATACCATTTCTCTCATATGCACTGCATGTATGTCTCCATAACCTGTACGATAAACAGGACGATATATATAAGAAACTCAATGCAGATATTATTTTGTTACCAATAGATAAATTAGTAAGAAATAAACTCACCTACAGTAGCCATGGTGACAATGGCAAAATACAGTGAAGTAGTGTATCTTTTCCATATATCAATCTCTCTAAAGTGAGAGTAACTATAGTCGCCCAATTTCAAACTCCCGATCCATGTGTACCCTTCCTGCTCTGGAGGGATCATAGTAGCTAAATAGTAGAAGATACAAGCTGCTGTATGCGTGCACCAGAGTTCTACAGCGATTAGTTTTACTATTCTTGTCAATATATAATTGATTCTGATGTCCTTTTCCATCCTCTGGAAGAAAGTCATTACTTTACGAAACCGAATCAACCTCAGCCACAGAAGGCACCTCACCAGTTCTATGTTTCCGCAAGCCTGTTTTTTAGAATGTTGATGTCATTAGCACATAGAAATTAAAACGAAAAATGCTCAACGGGTAAGAGACACAAACCTTATAGATAATATCCCAAGGCAAACAAGCTAGAAGGTCAGAGCCAAAGACACCGCCATAATAAGAATATACATACCTGGAGAAAAGGCCAAAAGTTACTAGCTATTTAAGGTATATGACAAATGAGATTCAACAACATATGCAAAAAGTATTGCGGAATGCATGCTAAAATCAATCTTAGTTGGAGTATAAATACAATGGAATTGAAAAGAAGTACCTCTTGGCGATTTTATCATGATTGTAGACCATTTTATAGAAGTGCTTATCTCTGTACGCTACGAAGAATTGCATGGTAATATCGATGAGGAAGGCCACTTGACCAGCAATGGGGACCTCGATAGAATCCGAACTCCAGAGGAGTAAAGAATGATGAATAAATTGCCCATACTAATATGAATTTCTCCCATGCTTTGTACCACCTGCATTGTCCATTAATATTTAAGTTGTAAAATGATATCTGAATCACACTGTTAATGTAGTTATAACATCACATTGGCCCTTCGCAAAAGTTTCACGATTCGAACTATCTCTATTATGAATCAAAATGGAAAGCAGTAATGCTATAGCTAACATCTTTTTTGAGATTATAGCTATGCTATGTTCCTTATGAATGCAAGACATCCTTTAACAACTTCATTGCGTTGGATTCTCTTCAGAAACAATGAAATTAATAAGAAAATGCAAAATTTTGAGGAAATTTTCCATATCTGAGAAGTTTAATTTGTTAAGTAGGACTAAATATGGGGGAAAAATCTGGATACAGCCTTGAGAAGTTTGATAGCAACTTCATGGAAAAATCAATGTATGTGTGATTAAAAATATTTTAAAATTATAGAGGCTAGTTTTTGTAATTAGAGATATTGTCGGACCTTAAAGCCAAAATAAAATATTTGAATATACAGTCTACTGACAGATTAATTGCTTATCAAATACTTATACTACTAATAAGTAATAACAATAGATACTTTTTTTTATCTAAAGTTCAAATATACATGATATTTATATGATATACAGATTTGGCATGTAAGAATGTTTAATAATGCTACTTTTATAAACACAAGCCATGTTGTTATGTTTTTCCAAAAATAGAAAAATAACCATGTGGACTGGCATGCTACATTCTAGGTTTGATATCAAGAAACTCAAGGGTGCGGCTACAAATATTTTGTACTACATTTATTTTCATGAACATAAATAAACCCCAGATTACTACTACTCATATATTCTAATTCCATATTTGGGTGAATATTTAATTACAGTGCATGATATATCTGTAGTAATGTCCAAAAAAAATTAAATCATAATTGACGCGAGAGAGAGAAAAATGATTGTAATTAAGAATCTCTTATCTATTTCCGTCTTCCCCGCGTCACGGCGTTAATAACGTCATTTATTTATTTGGGTATATTTAGCTCGTCCTAATTATATAATTTAAAAAAAGTCAAAACAACTAACCAGCTCAGCCGCCAATAGATTCCCGCCACGTGTCCATACCACAGTGGCGGGAATGTTCGCCCAATTTATTCATAAACCCCACTACTCTGTAGAAATACTAAATCCAACCCCGTAACTTCATTAAACGCCCAATTCCCAAAATCAAATCTCCCTCTCTGTTCCGCAACGCACATATGCATATATGTATACATTTTTTTACCTGTTATCAGGGTGAATGAACATGCCTTCAGAGAAATCTTTGAAGCCATCGATGACGGATTTTCTGCTAAACCTCCATTGCCTGGAATCGAGCCTCTGAATCAGGCTGAATCGTCTTCCCGGCGGTGAATCGTCGTCTAAATCATCCACAACGTATTCCTCTTTGTTATCGCTATTCGAACTGTCCTCATCTCCCTGAGTATTGCTACCGATTTTGAATGATTTCTTCCTGAAAGATCCCATTATTTTAGAAAATTTCCTTTAATTCGTCGGGAATAACCGTTTATTCGAACGGATTTGAATGGGATAAGGAGAATTACGAAGAGGGTTTTGATCGGAAATTTATGTATATGTATATATGTATTTGTGTGTGTGTGTGTGTGTGTTTTTGGAGTAAGTATTCGTGGTGGGAAGTTCGTGAAATTTTTGGAATTTCTTTTTTTATTTGAAGATAAAAAAGGGGGAAAATGTTGAGATGATTTCCGGCTGTGTTTAGGTATCACGGATAAGGAAGATTAGTGTTAATGTTGGATCAAATTTGTGGTTGGGGATGACAGTGATAATGGAGGGTATTTATAGAGTTATTAAGCAATGATGAAACTTTTTCTCTGCCCAGAAATCTGTGTGTATGTGTGCTTTTTTTTTTTTTTTAATCGGGAATTATTCTTTTAAAAAAATCTGAATAGCACATGGGGTCGATCTACACTACTCCGCCCCCATTTAATTTAATTATAAATCAGATCACCTTATTTGTAACGGGAGTATAATAAGAGTGAGTCTCAAGTGTATCCAAGGTCAAGACCATGCGACTTATAAGTATTTTAGAAGTTTGTAAATATATAAAAAACGAAAAACGTGCGATTATTAAAAATGTAAGACGAATTATATTTCATATTAACAATCAGACTTTTTTATGTAAATAAATTACATTTTTTCAAGATAAATAAGTTACGTCTTTTTAAAAATGATAAGAGTCTTGACGGTCTTTCCCCATAAAATATATAAAAACCTAAATGTATAATAATGGTATGGTCTTCCTAAAAAAAATTGTATAATAACGGTAAACCATTAATATTTTCCCAAAGAACATAATTGGTAGGAGAGCCTTTTAAATGAAAACAACTACTCTCATAAGATATTCATAATTTCGTTTAGTTTATCGTCGTTCCTTATTAACTGTTTCATTTGATCTAAAATAGTATTCATATTTATTTGTCATTTTGTTAAAATCAATAAAAATTTACTATTTACTTTTTAACAATACCCTTAATAGTAATAATCTTCTTGCAAGGATATAAAGCCTATAATACCCTAACTAATGAGAAGATTTATTTTGTGTGAATGGATATAAATGTAGCCAATAATAATGTGTATAAGTTATAATATATGAACTAAATAAATTATCAATTTTATATATTTCAATGAGGGTGACATTCACATTTGATATCTTCTTTTATGGGCAAACAATTATATTGAATAATCTACAATTAGACATTATACAACCAAGTGTTTATTATAAAGACCTTATAAAATTTAGTATAACCGTATGCCAACTTTGAAAAAATGTTTATAAAAATGTTTATCTCATGACTCCGACAATGTCATTTAATTATCTGTAGATAGACGTTATGAAGGAATCATCTATTCTATTAATTAACCAAGATTGATTTGTACAATATTTTGTAGTAGTAGATTGCGTGTTATAAGGTTCACTCCGGCGGCGATAAAATCTGTCATCATTTATTTTTGTCCGAGATGGATAAATATAGAGTATGGAGTATTGTTTCTAATTTTATTTATTATTATTTTTTAAAAAGATTTTGTACAAATAATTCTTGAATAATCCAAGTGTTTATTGTTTAAGTTACAATTAGAGATGTCGTACTTAGAAATGTTCTTTAAATCAAAAGTTGTGTCTAGCGGTTTATCACTTAATAAATCATAAATGTAAGTGTGTGCTGCTTTAAGTTTTTTGCCACCTATTAATGGCAATTTTAAATTATGAGGGTTTGAATAGGTTTTTTTTCCTGTAGAGTTTTGACATAATACTTTTATTTCAACGGACCATGTTTTTCTTGATTTTGTGTATATATATTTTTACATTAATTAAGTATTTAAAAATTGAACAGATCATCGACCTAACACAAACGCCACGCAGATTAAAAAAAAAAAAAAAAAAAGATTCATGGCTCAGCTATTAATAATTTAATAATTCAATACAACGTTGGAGACTTGGATTGCAGAAAATATATCCAGGGTGGCGATGACCTTTATAAATTAAATAGACCCCAGGTTACAGCCAGAGTTCTTATTAATTAATTAATGCAATAAGGCCAGCTTCACCTCACTAATAAAGTTCTCTAGTCCTCTATACTTTCTTTTTATGCATGGAACATCAGTTTAAATTGAAGCTTCTTATTTAAAGCAATATTGATGATTGCTATATTTTAAGAATTATAAGTTTCCTGCACTCATAAATTGAAAATAATATATATATATGCTCAGTTTTTTTTTTGATTTAATCTGTCTTCGAATTGATCGAGGTGGGAAATTGTCCCTCTCAATGAGTTTAGATAGTCATTATTTAGGATGGCTTGAGAGCCACACACTGTCATGTAATGGAAATCTACAAAGGGACAAACCACTAACTGTTATTGTTTAAACTCTTAATTACACTTTCATTAATTTAAACATGGTGTTTAAGACCACTTCACTATATAACTAACATCACAAAAAAATAATGTTTTGATTAATCTACTTTGGTTTAATTTGACCCTATTCGATCAATTCATTAATTTGTTTCCATAAAATGGTGTTTCATCTATTCGATCAATTCATGTGTATAGGTGTAGACAATATTATCGTTACACACACAAATAAGTATATGCATGTATATGTATATTATATTGATAATATAAATTATAACGTAAATATTGTTTGTACAAGGAATCCAAACTAATTAAATTGCCCGTCTAACATGATTATATTAGTGGCGTAATGATTTGTAAGATTGAGAATTGCACATTTAACATTCAAGGATATTGTGAATAACATGGTCTGAAAAATAATAAAATTATTAATTTATGGTCTAAAAGTTTTTTTTCCTATCAATTTAGAACTTTAAAAGATAAAAACTTTCAATTTTTAAGACCATATATATCTTTATTTAATTATATAAATAAATTTTATTATTAATTTTATTTTTTATTTTTTCTATTCACGTAAAATTAACATATTTTTTTTAAAAAAATATGATTTATAAAAATATAAGTGGGTAATTATGAATAATAAAATGTCAAATATGCATAGTCTTAAAATGTATGAATCTTAAATTGTTTTTTTTTTTAATTCAGGTTTCACATTAATAGTTACAGTAATTTTTTATCTTTCAACCCTGAATTTATAAAAAAAAAAAAGGTTTTAGGCCTTTAAATGAATAGTTAAGGAACAAGACTATGCCCAAGGAGAGTTCCATCACATCACATATATTAAATTTAGATGTAATTTAAATTGGTCATGAAAAGGGGTTTGAAAGGACTCCCACTGTTTGGTTTAGATTACTTTTGAATTTTCTGGTAGAAGTTGGGTTAATTAGTTAAGTTTAGCATTTAATACATAAACTAGTTGTTGATAATTGAGTTAAACAAACAGTTAGTGGTTTATGCCTCTCCAGATTCCCATTACCTGTAAGTGCCCATTTTCATAACTCCCCCAAAACATTCTTTTTTGCTATTCAATTCATTACAACTTGCCTATTTTTTTTAATAGAATTAATGTGAAATTTATTTAGTTTCTATGTGCTACTTTATTGGGGTTCAGTTCCTGTTATACCATCTATGCATAATTTGCAATTTGCAATTTGTTAGTGGTATACTTGTATGTGTGAACAACAGTATGCTTGTTTTGAAATTTGAATTTCCAATGACTTGACGCAAAATAGATTTCAAGATCTCCAAGTTATGCAATTATTTCATATTTAAATGCTTGAATTTTAAAACTCCAATCAATCTCAATCGATCTGTAGTATATTATAAGCACTAAACCACCTGCTAGTTACTATCCAATTTGGACAGAGCGCAAAATTTCTGAAAAATGCCATATCTTTTGATTAATTTAATTAGATTTTCTTGTTTCATAAATTTTCTGGGCTTAACTGGGTTAAAAGAGACGTGTCATCATATCAAGACAAACAGTTGATCACAAACATGGATTTCGTCAAATATCGAAAGAATAAAATATTGGCTAGATACATCACTGTAATGATGTTAACAGATTTTGATGTGCGTTATTATTAATTAGATACAGATTTAGGAGTCTATCAATTTCTTTGTTTTTTAAGTAAATCTTGCGCAGGACTCTCTTGTGATAAGCCAAAACATAATTTGAAAATAACACATTTACAGTTACAAAAATGGATATTTCAACAATTTGGTTCCAACAATAAGAGCATCACTATCATACTAATTATCATTATCAATGGCAAGAAGATTAATGACTAACCACCCTCTCAAAGGGTGTAAGATGTGGTATGCAATGCACAATTACAACAATCCTTTAATATCTTTAGGGCATTTCAAATGAAAAAGTGTGTTTTCAGGCCTTGAGATTATTAAGTGCCTTGGTTATTTTTCACACACATTACAAATTTTCACAATTGTACTATAATCTCGTGTTTTGTTTCACCAGTACAATTCATGCTTACAGCAACGATATCAGTTATACTCGTTGATAACATAAAAGAGTACCTAATAACCAAAAACTCTAACATGAAATGACGAACTCATCATACTTTAATCTCCACTGAAATCGCACCTTAAAATAGTATTCAAATTCGTGAACCGTCAGAGTTTCACAACATTATACAGAAATCTTTGTTTAAAGAAACCTGCTGCATCAGACTATTCCATGGTGAGAACTAAATGACAAGGCAATGACTCAAAGCTGTACCACCATTTCAGTGCAGCAATTTACAAACCACTTCCACGCTGCCCTATGCATTAAATATTGGGTGATTCTAAATTGGACAGTGATAAATTGTTTGATTATGCAAACAAATGATAATTTAAGGAAAAATATAAAATCTCAATTTTGAAATAAAGTAATTATGTAGGGGGGGAGGAGGAGATGGATAACATAAGATGACAGATACACTTCTCTCATTATCCACACATTTTTGCATGCAAATACAAGTGTTCCCTAACTATACTATATTCTCACTCGAGTATTCCGTTTCTTAATAGTTTTCCTAGCAAACCATACTATTTTCCAAAAGTTTACTTTTCCTCGCCCAAGGGTGTGCAAGTGCATTGTGGCTCTTCCTTATCAGGAAATTTAACATCTCTATAATCAACATGATTTTTTCTCTTGGATTTTGGTTTGAACACCATTTTACAGCGGAAAATTCACAAGCTAAGTTTTCCCTGCAGTTTTCTGCTCTATATGTCAAATTATACAGTATTCATATGACTAGAGGCACCAACGAAATGCGAATAAAAAGCTTATCCATCAGCAAATCTGGAACTTACTCAGCACAATTACTAGGGTGAAACCATCTACACTTCAATTTCATCAAGAAATATACTTCAGCAAAAGCTTCCAATCTGCAAAACGTAATAAATGAAACAATTTATTAAATAAGGAAAACATTTTTTATTTAAACAAGAAGCTATAACATTCCCTAATTCATATCTTTTATCTATAAAAGGATTCTCTTTTAATTACTTTTATACAGGGGATAGGAAAGAGTAATGAAGGTGTTCACTAATAATTACCAGAAAATACAGGGGAAGTATTTAAAGATGCTTTGCTCTCCAATCAACTTTGAAATTCTCATTATCTTCTTCATCATCACTTGATGAATCTTCATGGCTAGATTTCTTCTGCTTGGCTTTGGTATCTTTAGCACTAACAGCAGATCTAGAAGCCTTAAGTTCCAGCTTCTTCCTTCTTAACATTTCCACTCTCCCTATATAGCTCCTGAAAATTAAGATAAATCAGAACATTGCTTGAGCTACAGGGTATGCCCCACAACTGAGATCCTGATAAAGAGTTTTTCATATTAAACTTTTTACCTTTGTTCAACTGTCTCTTCCTCTTCAATCATGTCAGCTGCATCAAACTGCAATTCAATGATATGTCAATGATAATGTGCAAACCAAACGGCAGACTGGTCCAGTTTATGAAAATATGAGCAGGAAAAAGACTGACCTCTTCTTCCTCCATTCGCTTATCTACCTCCTGTAAATCCTCTTGGATCAATTTTTCAAACTCCTTATATTCATCCCTGCGCAAGTTGGTGAACAAAAGGAACACAAAATTAAATCAAGGGGGTGGGGTGGGGATAGAATATAGGGAGCACAGAATCCAATTATCAACGAGGAGGAAATATGGAATGCTTAAAATTTGGTTAACTGAACGTAGCTGTAACATTTCGTGAAACTAAAACATAACATTCATTGACAATAAATTATAGTTGGGAAATCCTCTAGTAAATCATCCAAATAACAGTTGTTAACAATTACTTTTCAATAAATGCAAGTATGGTTGTTGATCATTCATCCATCTAGAGCACCAATGTAAGGAATGTGCCACTTCATATATAACTACTAGCATCTCTCAATGTTATAAATCATCGCGGGTTTTTTGGTCAGCAGAAAAGGACAGTTGAGCAATGACGAGAAAGAGACTTAGTAAGAAGAAAATCCCCCCCTGCCACTGTTTTCCATCCGGAAACCGAACAGCTAAAGGGGTTCGATGAAGTGCTAAACCTAAAGGGTATGTTTGTTTCGTGACTCACCCGGATGGACTTAGGACTTTGAAAACTACGTCCCATTATAGTTTGAGATTTAAAATTAGACTTCAAAATCCTCTCCTATAAAGTACACCTGCACTCCTATTTTTCACAAAATTCAATACAATCACATCACTATTTTTCCCACTCTCAACACAATATAATAATACCCATATCAATCATTATTAAACATTGATTTGACATAAAGTAAAATCTCATCCTATTAAAATCTCAAAACAAACACATATTTTTTACTATTCACCAAGACTTTCAAATCCATAGGATTTCGAAGTCATGACTTCCCCCGCACACCTAAATCCCAAAACAAACATACCCAAAGGGATTTTTTTTTTAATAATTATGTATAAGTAAGAATTGGTAGTTTAATTATATTAGAGGACAGGCGATTGCAGATCCTAAGGACTACACACTTTTTTGGCACTGAAAACAAACATATTCACAGGTCAATCGACCATGTCCATCTGAATAACTTACTAGTGACTACTTAATGTAGGTTAGGTTTAAGAAGATGACCACATTGCTCCTTTCCACTCGAGTAGGACCATTATGTACAGTACAACCCTTGTGAACTTCAATCAACAAGTGGCTAAAAGATATGAACGGAATTTACTTCACATGGTCCATCAAATTCCAGCAGAAAGTCCAGCATCTTAACTTGGCTAAATTTATCAATTTCATCTTAAACTTTGTTTTTGAATAAATAAACTGAATCAGTGGATTACCAAATTCCTAAAGGACAATCATATAATAAAACCCGATATATTAAAACACATCAGCATGGGTGGGGGGGGGGATTCAAAATTTTAAAGAAAAACTCACTTGACATCTGGCTTCACTGGCGTAATGCCCCGTGCACGTAAATCAGAATCTTTGTCATCAAAAAAGCCTTCAGGAAGTACTCCCTTGACTTGCTTAGATTCCAAACCAGTTTCTTTTTGTGGCGCCTGCCTAAAATCTTCGGAAGCCAGTGTAGATGTAGCATCAGTCTCACTCCCTGAAATTAATGCCTCAGCAGCTTGTGTTTTTGCAGAATCTAAATTCTTCCTGTGCAAATTAGGGTCTCTAAACTTTCCAGAATCCCTTTCTAGAAAAATAAATAAAAAAGAACTAAGATACAGTTTAAAGTAACCAATGAAGTCCAATAAGAGTCAAATGGAACCCTCCATATCTCATTGTCAAATCTTGGACTTGTTCTATGCATTCAGTTAGTATTAAGAAGTCTTGCCAACATGCTTGAAGTTGAAGCTTTTGTTAGATCATTGTTAGGATTAATTTACACATAAATGATCTATATTCTAACATTGATAAAAGTCTTAGGGCCTTATAAATGAACAATAGTGCCAGTAAAAAATATATATTTACTATAAAAGAAACTACAAGTCATAAGATGCCTCATTGTATGCCAATTATTAAACAAAAAGTAATCTAACAAAACAAAGTAAAATATTTAGTCTATTCCAAACAACTTCTCTACATAGATGATATATCTCATAAGTAAACGTTTCTTTCATTCTTCTAAGCCAAATAAAAAACATAAAATTAAAAGGCTAGACGCTAAACAAACTTAACAAAATCAGGCCAAAACAAAAACATCTGGTCAGCAGCCAGTTCAGGTCCACAAATAAAGAGACTCAAGCCATCAAAACGGAAAACATATTGAACAGAATATGTTGCATTTCAAGCATCACAAAGATACATCAGCTGTCAGCCAAACTCGTATTCTACCATCATCAAATCATACAAATGACCAGATCTACCAATACTTTGACATAACGTAAACTCATAAGTCCTCTACCAATAATTTGACACAAAAAATAACAGATAACTTACCATTTTTCTGTCTCTTTGTTTCTTGCTCATCAAAAAAATCTGGAGGCAGAGTAGATGATCGACGTGTAGATAATGCAATTGAAGGTTCAGATTTGCTATTCAACTCTCTGGAGGATTCAGGCTCAGGCTTCGGCAACTCTTTAGCAGGCTCAGACTTGGCATTATTTGAACGATTTAGTGCAGCAGCATTGGCTTTGAATTTTTCAATAGCCTGAACAAGAAACAGTGATGATGCAAGGAAAGTTACAGCCAGTAATTTTAATTGATAAAAAGCATTCCAAGCTCATCATGTTGAAGTAATACTGAATTCCCACAAAGCTGCAAATTCCCCATTTAAGGATGAGACCTGTTTCAATGTCCTATCTCTAAGCTAATTATTCATCCAAAAGGGGGAAGGAGAGGGAAAGAAGATATAACAGTAGTGAGAAAATAAATTTGAACTCGCAGGAACATCTTATCATTTTATTGATAATTCAGGGAAGAGAATTGAGTATTTTCATCTGTTACATGGAAATTTAATCCTTGAAGAACCTAACCGATTAGAAAGGAAATATTACCAATAAGAACTAGACCTCACAAGAGTATCTCTATGCTGCACTTTACTGTTAAATACTCTCTCCATCCAATTATGGATTTGGAAAGTTTGACCTGATATTGAGTTTTAAATAGAAACTTGAAAGTGAACGATTTATGGATCCTTACTCTTTTACCCTAATAGAATTGGGGTTAATGGGTCACACCTTGGTCTAAAAAGAAGAGGTTATTTTTACACGAAAATTTAATTTAAACAAATGGAACCTTATTTTGGGACATCGGTACTATTAAGAATGAACTATAAGCAGTAACACACACAAATGGACGTTCATGTCAGACAATATAAATGCCAATGCAGCACCAGATAGCATGTCTAACACCCTGCATGCTAAATGTAGTTTCTAAAACCCAAAAAATAAACCCAAAACTTCATTATCAACCAGTAAAATTGGCACAGTGCCCCTGTTATGTCAGCCATACCTTTCATATCTACTTAAATTCCCACTCACAATTTGAAATGATTTAAGCAATAAAATATCTACCTCATGATGTTTGCGAGATGCTTGGTGTCCTTGCCAGTGTGGCTCAGATTTGAGTACAACGTCACAAACTCTACATATAGGTTGATCATGTTCATTATACCTGCATTTACAATTGGCAAAGGAACTCAGGTTGTTTGGCAAAATTAAATAAATGTGATACCTGAAGTTGAAAGTCAAAAAAAGTTCTATGTCAAAACACCCTAACAAACAACAGTTCAGGAATTGAATTTATTCCATGCAAAGAACCATCGGCACTACCATGCTAAAGATTGCTGTCAAGTGCACCAAAACTGCCCATCTCCTGATTACGTATCTATAGACTTATCAGAATTACATAACCCCAATTATATTTCCACTTCCCTGAAATTTAACGATTATAAGTATCATGATTTCAGTTTCAACTTTATGCTCATGTACATAGTACACTTGCAAATGCACACACCATACAAACACATAACACAATGCATTAATAAACTTATTCAAGGGTTCAGTGTACAAAATTTTAAGGGAGTACACATTACCCAATCAATACAGGTATATCTATGAAGTTTATTTTCCAGAAGAAGTAACAAATGCCTGAGACTAAAATTAATTAATAAAATTTATACTTAAATCAACAAAATGCAATACCTTACAAGTGGAGAATCAATCCGCTGCTTTTCCTGTTTTTTAGCATTCAACTTCGCTCGAAATAATGCTTTCTTCTTTGCTTGAGCATCCATAACCCAATTCTTATATTACCTGAAAAATAATCGACAATAACCTTCAATTTCACGCTATTCAAAACATAAAATCATAAACTACAAGCATATATCACATTTTTACAGATAGAACATCAATTTTTCCAATCCGAAGGATGATTGAAAAGCGAAAACTACTTACAAGTTACAATATGCTGTAATTTTACCGCAGGGAAGCGTGGCCGTGCTAACGACGTCGAATTAACGATGTGATGTGAGCGCTAGTGTGTAGAATTATTGAACTAACGATGTCGTTCCATCAGACACTCTTCGGGTGAGGCTGCCTCGGTTTGAGAAATTGGGCTGGTCCACAAATATTGGACTGCATTAATCTGGCCCGAACTTAATGGGCCCCTTCAAATTAAAATTGAACATATTGGCACTTTCGGTTTTGTTACAAAAATAATGAGTTGGGTTAGCAAACATTTTTTAAGCTTTAATAGGTTAATTAGAAAATAATCGTGCGTTGTAACAAAATTCCTTTGAAGAACCTCATAAAAACGAATTAAAAGTTCTAACCCAAAAAGTATACTAGTACTCCATCCATCCCAAAAAAGAAAACGCCAAGACATTTATTGTTTTTTTCGTAAATTTTATTAGTATTTGAAATGATTTATTTTTTTAAAGATATTTGAAAAATAAAATAATTTTTAAAATTATTTTATCATTTGAAAATACTATTAAATGAGGTTGATAAAATAATACACTTTTTTCCAAAAATCATTTTGTCGTTTAAATATTAATAAACAACGCTTTTTTTTCCTAAATTAAAATAAATGTTTATGGGCACAATTTTTTATTTTCATCATCCAACAATCACTTAATTACTCGTATCATTATTTTTATTTCAATTATGTTATTTATAAATTTTTACGCCAGAAAAACGTGTTTTAACCCTGTAAAGATACTTTTGGGGGTATCCATATTTAATTTAATAATGGGTTTCATCAAAAAGTGTTGCATCAGACACTGGGTATATCCATCTAAAAAAAATGGAATTGAATCAAAGCCGAACAGGATCAAAGTTTGTGCGATTCGAGGTGTTGCCTTAATTTAAAATCAATATGTAACACAAACAATAGCGTGCTTTCGACTAAAATTTAGTAGTTGGGTCATTTAAATTCAAAGTCCGTAGAGCTGAATTTGAGTCGCCTGAGGTTCGCCGCTAGATTGAGGTGATGGGAAAGAAGGCGAAATATTTGGTGTTGGTTGGTGCTGGAGTTGTGCTTGGTTCTGCTGCTACCCTTGCTACCCTAAAACTTTGTCCAAGGTACATCACCTTCTCTCTCTCTCCCTCTCTAATTTTTGTTTTTTCTGTTTAGTTTCTGATAGAAGAAGTGTTACTGTTATGATTTGCATTAAATGGAGATATAAGGTTGATAATGTTTATCATTTTTTGTAGACGGGTTGGAAGGCATTGTGGTAAAGTGGAGGCGATTCAACTGAATGGTATGCATTCTGTCGAGTCTGGTGATTGTATTCATCTATGCAACTAACATAATTGTATGTACAGTGGCATATGGTTTGCTTGAAGTCGAATTAAAATGGAAATTCACCGATTTTTTATTCTATTTTCTTCTCTATAAATTCAAGACTATTTGAAATCTTTTTTGGCATTTTTAGTTGATTCCTTTTCTTCTTCTTTTCTCAGCTGAATTAAGAATGAATTTAGCATTTAATGTGTAATAATCTGATTCAAAATGCTATGCAACCGAAGTCTATATTTGAGGTTTCAGTATTGAAGACCAGATGACATACATTCAGGAACACAAAAAGATCAAATTTTTATAATTCAGAGAATGGCTACTCCATAGCAACAGGACAATATGATGTTCTTCTACCAATCAAGTTTGTCAATGAAGTAGTTTAATTTATTTATCTTCAAACATTTGTTGATTTTTACTATAAGCACTTATGCCCAGAAGTAGAACTGTAGAGAAGTGCAGTTGGTGATTTTGATTATCTTGCTTGAATATTTGTCTACCTAGGCAGCTGAAACTCTGTGTTGTCAAATGTTATATACATATTTATCCCATTGAACTGACAATAGGAATGCTTGCCATGTTATTCATCTTTAATAAACTGTAACGCGCAGAACAATTGATTTGTTGTAGACCGTAAGTTCTTGGAGGATGTGAACCATGATGTGGGGGGTCCTGACCTGCTAATGGATGAAATTGTGTCTGAACAACTGACAAGGTGATGCTATCTGTTTTAGGTTTATTGTTGTTTCGTATCTGACAACATACACAAGATTAAAGTTTAGACCTCAATGCAGTTATTTCTTTAATCAGGAATATTCAATTCTTTGGCTTGGAACACCAGAAAAAAGTTGTCTCTTCTTATGTTGTGGTTATTGGTCTTGGCGGAGTTGGGAGTCATGCTGCCTCTATGCTTTTGAGATCTGGAGTAGGCAAGCTTCTTCTTGTCGATTTTGATCAGGTATGTTAACTTATTATGTTAACAATTCTTGAGCTTATTAGGGACTCCTTATTTTCTTAAAATTATTAATACTTATACATGCTTGTCTTTTATTTAAGAATTGTTAGCTACTAATTAATTGTTTGTAAAGGTCTCAGTTTCATCATTGAATAGACATGCTGTTGCAACAAGAGAGGATGTTGGTACACCAAAAGCTCTGTGTCTGAAGAAGCATTTCTCAGCAATTTTCCCAGAGTGTCACATAGATGCTAAAGTTTTGCTGTATGATTCATCATCTGAAGATGAGATTCTTTCTGGGCATCCCGACTTTGTCTTGGATTGCATTGATAACATTGATACCAAGGTCCTTTGTTTTTTTTGTGTTACTCAATGCTCTATTTTTTGAACTCCTAAGTTGTAGTTCTTGGTGTAACTACAAGACTCCTTTTAACCTGCTATGCATCTGCAATTTGGGACTATATATAATAGACAATGTTCTTAGAGGTTAGATTTATTTTAAAAAATAAATACTTTATGTCTTGCAGGTGGCTCTTCTTGCTGCATGTGTGCGGAGGGGATTGAAAGTTCTATCTGCCACTGGAGCTGGGGCAAGAGCGGATCCAACTAGAATACGCGTAGCTGACTTAAGAGAATCGACCAATGATCCACTATCTCGTTCTGTAATGAGTTGATCTCTTTATTTGCATATTATATTCATGATCTTCACATTTTTTTAATTGGCACTGCTCTTTCTGAAGATGTCTCTATGGAATTGCAAAACTAAATATTCTTGTGCTTCATGAGTTCCATTATTGCATATTATGATTCAGTTGAGTAAATTCCATGATTTTGTATTTTAAACCTTGCACCTCTCGTTGAGGCGAGTTTTTGCATGTGTATCTCAACCAATCTGAGGCGGTAAATTTTTATTGTGTGGTGCAATTTAAATTTGGTGTTAAGAGAAACTCTACTTCCTTCATTTCTCAAGTTGATACTGAAATAAATTTATTCACATAACTTTTCTTTAATTTGCTCAATATGAGTGAACTCTTAACCACATCATTTCCAGGTCAGGCACCGTTTGAAGAAGGATTATGGCATTGAAGGTGGTATTCCTGTAGTTTTCTCATTGGAGAAACCAAAGGTGAAATTGCTTCCCTTCAAAGGACCTAGTGGAGAAGAAAATCCTTCAGATTATCAAGTAAGCACTTCATGTTCTAATTAGAATACGTTACATATGATGTGAGGCTATCTAGTTATAGTTTGCGAGTTAATATCAAGGGTTGTCCTATGACTTAGGCAGTGTCCAATTTTAGTCCTGTATTTTGCTATTTATTTAATCTAGGTCCTTTTGGTGTCAATTTTCGTCCTGTACTTTTTTTGGTCCTTTTGGTGTCAATTTTTGGTCTTTTTTTGTGTCCAATTTCAGTCTTTTCTGGTGTCTTGTATGAATTTTTTTAAATCAGTTTTGGTCCTTTTTTATGTCAATTTTGGTCCAAAGGGGCCAACATTGAAGAATTAAAAACATGCAAGACTAAAATTGAACACGGCCTTAGTTACAAGATGATTCTTGACATTAACTCTATAGTTAGCTGAAGTTATAACTTTTTTATTCCTTTTTCTAAGATTTCTGTTACTCATTAAATGACATTCTTTTACAAATAAAAAGAAGACATCGTCTGTTGTCATTTAACTTGTGCAACCTGTTTGTTTGAAGTTGTTAAAATAGAAATTTAATGAATTGGTTTTATCAGGTTGTTCCAGGTTTTCGAGTTCGCATCATTCCAGTCCTAGGAACCATACCAGCAATCTTTGGACAAGTAATGGCTTCATATGTTATAACTCAATTGGCAGGATTGGATGTTCCTATGGAACCAGTTGTTAATTTTGATATGGATCATTACTGTGTCCTCCATCAGCGCCTTATTGAGCATGAGGAGTTACAATATGGCACAGCAGAGGAAGTTCAGGTACTCTGTTCTGTTTAATCCCTAACAAAATGTAGTATTTCTTCTCTTGCATATGATGGAGCACCTTAGGATTTCTTTAGTTTGACTTGGTTGCTGTATTTTTGGGTATGAGCATGGTTCTCCGTACCCATATCCTTGTAGAATTTATAGCCATTATTTGATAAAGGAAAAAATACATTTTGGGTCCTTGTACGGTTGTACTAACCCCTTTTTTTAATGGGGTCCCTGTACTTCCATTTCGTAGGTTGATGTTGAGGAGGTTATGTGTATAGCCAAAGAGTTGTGGCATGGCCGAAGTGCCCGTGATCAATCACCGAAAGATGTTGGGCGTGGAATGGGGCGTTCAATCAATGACTTAATGCTTATCAGGTATTGATGCTACTGAAAGATTTAGTTGTAAAGAGAACTTTCTTATAGTCATATTTTGAAAAAAAGCATCGATGTTTTTATTCCAAACTCAGTGCTCTATCCAAGAAACATTGTTGAGAAAGTTATATCCATTGGATCAGATTCTAACCTTCTGATCGATTGAATTAATTATGTAGCATAACTTCATAGCAGTTAAATTCTATCACATGTTGTCATCCATAAGGTAGGCGCAGCTTACTTAAGTAAATGTTTTCCAGATTTTCTAATCATTTTTTGAACGACAATTCATTTCAGATGGGATCACTCTAAACCGGCTTCTGTCTCAAATCTAGTTCTCCTTAAATTTAAAGAGGTAAATGCATTTCTGCTTCGTGTTAGAAATAAATAATGTTTTTTTAGATTGAGGGATTTAAATAAATTCAAATTAGGGTAGACTTGAAATCCATAAAAAATTACTCAAGAAATATTTCAAAGTGAGAGTGATGTATTCTAAATCCATTCTACAAATCCTTTCACCCACACAGCTCCAAATTAGCTCCTACTCTATGTGTGTGTTTTGAAACACTAAAAACAGCTTTTAGAAGCACTTATTTTCAAAGTTATCTCTCACATCTTTTGAAAATAAGTGCTTCTAGAAGCTGTTTTTAGTGTTTCAAAACATACCCTATATAAGAGAAAGAAAATGACACTGCGAGACCGATAGTCCCTCAGAAAACTGACTCTCTTATAACTTCCAGGCTGATGAACATGAATCGAGATCACTTGAAGATATAAAAGAAGAAGAACCAGAATTCTTTGCCAGAGTGACTTCTGTGCTGAAGCGAGCTGAGTTTGACTTCGGTTTATGATTGTATGGGTGTTGAACACACACTTATGCTTTAGCTCATTTGATTCTTCCAGCTAAAGTTCAGGAAGGAACCTTAAACCGGCCGACTCCTGAGTTCAACTTTTGGAACGTCGTCTGAAAAATTCAATGGCAAAGTTTGTAACTATAGAGGAAGTTTTGATACAGGTTGAATGTTCTTGCTCTTGCCAGCACAAATGCAGCTGTAGGATTAGCTATGTTGTTTCTGTTCTTGAGAAAGCATAATGTATTTTTGCTTACTAAAACACCACTCTTAGTTGTGGCTTTTATTTGAATCATTATCTTCTGTCTTTACATAATTTTGGGGAAGGTTATGTGTGTGAGGCGGAGGGTTTTTTTCTTGACCCTATTTTACTTGGAAACAAGTTTTATGGGGAATAGTATCTATTTCACGTACAATGAGGACGATCTCGCACAAATTTTATTGTGATCGTGTATTTCATCATAGTCTTAGCCATCGTCTATTCTTGGGCTGTCATTTCAACTTGATTTTGCGAGTAAATACTTGATCCCTATTTCATTAAAGTTTTCGTTCATTTTCTTGTATTAAAATATTTGGAAAGTAAAATAGTTATGAATGTAACCCAAAAAGGATATTTTATTATTTTCAACTTTGGCGAGATAATTTGGGATTACTTTTTCTTCTAATAGCACTATAATTTTTGGAGAAAATCAAATATATTTATGCATTTATGTCAATTGTTTGGGTGAAATGAAATGATATTGGATTGATCATTGATCCAATGGAAGTTTTTATTAAAATAGACCTTTGTGCCTGACCTTCTGAATACCTATATGCATACATTACTCATTGGACTCGCTATTATGGCCTCTAATTATAATTTTCAGTTTAAGTCAAATAAAATTATGAATAAAAATAAACAATTTAGGCTAAATAAAAGTCCCAATTATTTTTGCAATTTAAAACTTCTAGTATTATTATTTTATTTAAGATTTTACAAATATCTGAGTTCAGTCAAAAACTAAAAGTTGCACGTAAAATCAGAGGCGCGGAAACTTTCAGAGCATCGGAGCTCCACTCCAATGTTCATAGGGCTTTTTGGCTTCTAATTATCTCACACAGATCAGTTGTCATCGTCTACTTCACTATGGACTCAAAGCTCGCTCTGTTGCTCTGCTTTGTCTCTTGCCTTCGCCTCACTTTCTCAGGTTCCAAACCTATTTTGTTAGTATAATTTGGGTGTAATTTGATGAGTTTGTTATTTTTTATTGGGTTCAGCTACCTTTTCATTTTATTTTGATTTTCAGTGGGAAATGAAGCGATGGAGGTTTTGATATAGGGAATAGTATGGAGGATTGCATTTTTTTTGTTGTTATAATTGATTTTGTGAATGCTAAACTTGAATTCTAATTGAAGTCGTGAAGAACAGTGCGATCATTTAAATCCTAGTTTACCTAGTTTCATGGGATTCATTCTACTTATTGGGTAGATGTGGTTTTGATATTGCTAGTTGAAATATCTTGAGTTTGAACACTGCAAAATGACTGAACTTTAGCCTTCTAGTTGTTTTTTCCCTTTTGTTCTGGTCATATTTTGTTCTGCATTTGAGCATTGTGATTTATGACTGATTTTGTACAGCTTCAGAAGAGACAAATTCATTTGAGTCTGTTCCTGATCTTGAAAAGACCATGTATACACAAATAGATGGATTCCCATGTGTCCGGCTACTCAACCTGTCCGGGGAAATCGGTTGTTCAAGTTAGTATTGTACTATTGTTTTGTTACATGACCATGAGTGTATTTGTCGGATTTTTTCAGCTTATTCACTAATTCTAAGTTAAAATTTAAGATCCTGGACGTGGGAAAGTTGTGGCTCCAATTGTTAGATTTAAGAATGCAAAGGAGTTGATTGGGTCAGCTACGGTCTTGGTCTCTGTGGATGAATTTGAAAGCTTACTGTTAAGGCATGTAATTTTCTCCTACTTATACCTGCCTTAAATTTTTTGCAATTGTTCCTAAAAAATTTACTTGCAAACTTTTGGTAGGGAATGCATGGGAAATGTGATGTGTGTGATTTTATTTTCAAAAATTAAGTGAGAATAAAGGGAAAATGAGAACAAATCCAAATAGAGGTTTTTTTGACCTATTCCGATGCTGGTTATTGTACTGAATAGTCTTTTTTACAACAATGTGCATATATACTTGTCATGGATAGGCTAAGTTTGTTTCTATCTTTTTCATTTGTAACAATACTTCATGGGAGTATCCAGTTTATGTATATTTATTTTTTGACCCATCATGACTCTCATTACATTCACATATATGTTTTTGTTTTTCTGTTCATATTTAATTTGGGCTCTATATTTGTAAGACTATAATATGGAGTTATTTTCCCTTTTAAGTCATTCTTGCTTCTTTCCTCTGTTCCAGAGTATCAAAAGATTCAGCTTTTGCTAAAAAAGTGTCTGGGATATTGGTAGAATCAGGAAGCCAGGTTCAAAATGGTTTAAAGGGTAAATAGATCAATCAGTTTTTCAGTACAAAGTTTGGTTAACAAAGTCCTTTTCAGATAATCTATCCTATTTTTCCTTTCAGGATTTTCTCCAGATGTAAAGTTTCCACAGGCAGCATTTGCACCATATCCAAACAAGAATTTTGAGTGGAATCCAGCAGTATGTTTTTGAAAATGATTACATCTCATTATATCATGCCTGCATTATTCCTCCGTCTTTGCAATTAAATAAATACAGCAGTTATGCTATTTCTCAAAGTGAATGGTTTTGCAGGAACAATTTTAGAGTCTGGTATTGGTATATATAAGCTCTACTTGCATGATCAAAATGTGGCTGAAATTTTATCTTGTAATTTATTTCATTGTTTTGAACCCTAGGCTGGGTAGATGTATAAAGACGGTTGCTTTAATTTTTAGTTTTTTCCTGTTTCAGGTGACTGTTATAAGGTTTGTTAAATTTCTCTTTTCATGTCATACTCTTTTCTCCATCCTATTCATTATTTATGTCTATGTTCTCCATGTAAAAAAAAGGAAAAATACTACAAGAAATTAATTTACTGAATCAAACTCTGGCGGCTGGTTGATCTTCTGCTCATATAATAAACATAGGCATCATTAAGATAAAAGACTTTTTCAATAATTTGCATTAGAAAATATGTTATGAAGAAACTTGTGTGAGTAACTGTCTACTGGAAAATCTTATTAGGCTGCTATTTTTCTTTTTGTGATACATCTGCCCCCACCTCTTGGGGTGTGTGAACCTGTGTTATCTTATCCAAGTTTCTTTTCTGATTATACAGTATCATGATTTTAAACTGATTAAATTACAATGAGGACATTTATGTGTGGCCGAGCATGTGCTTATATACCTTTGCCCTCTGCAGGGATCTGGAATCATGTGGAAGGCTTATAATTTTCCTGTGTTTTTGCTCTCTCAGACTGGCACATCTATCTTGCAACAGGTAGTTTGCCATTCAAAAGCTGTTATTCCCTTGCCACAATTTTGACTTTTTTTTTCTTGTTGATTATTAAGTCAATTATGTATTTTTAACAACAGTTAGTTTATCTTGCCCCCCCGAGATGGAATAAAAGAAAACCCCCCTTGAGAGATTGTTTACTTTCCTAGGAGAATAAATGCATATACATGTTCAGATATAAAAATATATGCTATTTCACTTTTCTTACTCATTTTAGCATCCTTGGATTCATCTCAATTTATTGTGAATGCATTGGCTTTGCATAGCCTTATATAGGAGATGGCTCGAAATTAGCTAATTATTATGCCATATTGATTTGCCTTTTCTTTGAAGTGGAATGTTTTGCTTTTTCACTTTGATCTAGTGACAAAATGGTTTTACATATTTACTATACCTTAATTTCTATGTAAACAATAATTTCTGGTGTTTTACAGGCTGCTTCAACAAACGAAAACAGCAAGGAGTCTTATACTAAAGTTGTTTCTGAGTTTGATCTAGTTATGCAGGCAAGAAAAACATTAAATCAGTAACTCATCTTCTGTCATATTATAAATATACTCGGACAGAATAATATATGCTAATTCATTTGAACCAGACTACAAAATCTGGAACACGTGATTCAGACTCTTGTTTGAAAGAAGGAACTTGTCTTCCTCTGGGGGGATACAGGTTAGTTTCACTAATTCTAGTTTGAATTCTTATAGAGTTTCTTATACTTAATGTTGCAAGGATCTATTATTTGTGTTTCACTGGTCTATGACAAAATTGAATTTGTGATCCATATTATCTGGATTTACCTTACTCTTTACCACCTCTGTGTCCTTAATTTGAAGGGCAGTGTCTGGTCAGCGCTTCCACCAATTAATATCTCATCTTCTGTTAAGCCAAAACCAATTGTAATGGCGATGGCATCCATGGATTCTGGATCCTTTTTCCGCGATAAAAGCATTGGCGCAGAGTCCCCTATATCTGTAAGTTACCTTTTTGTTGTCTTTATCTGTTTGACTTTTCAAAGAACAGCATCTTTAGTTTTATGTTTGTTCTTTATGAATTGTCAGGGGTTGATTGCATTGCTTGCTGTAGTTGATGCGCTTTCACATGTTGATGGACTGAAAGAACTTAATAAACAGGTTGGTCTCTTTGTGTGCAATAACTCGTATCCACAAATTGTTATTTGTTAAAAGTTTCTATTTTTAGCATAATTTATTTATAGTTCTATGTAGGAATAGTTCCATTAAAATTCATTTTTTGCATCAATTACAATTCCCTTTTCACATAATAGAACAACTTCATCTTGCAAATGACTAGGTACTTGTAATATTTTAATACTTTTTGAGCTATGGGCAAGCATTTATCTCACTTGATTTTATGTTTCAGCTTGTTTTTGTTGTTCTCACTGGAGAAGCATGGGGCTACCTGGGCAGCAGAAGATTATTTCTAGAATCTGATCAACAATCGGACACCGTTAAAGGACTCGACTTGGCAATGATTGAAATGGTATTTTTTCTGGGTCTCTCTTGTTTTTGTTTATTTCATGTTTTCGTTCTGAATTTCTCCCCCCTTTGTTTTGCTCTGGAGACTTTTCTTGGGAGGTGGGGGTCCTCGTAATGGTGTGAGTTTTAACAGCGTATGCAAAGAAAGATTAGAAATGCTGTTGGGCTTAATTAGAAGCATTGATTGATTTTCACTTTGTATTAGTGCCCATGTTCTATTATCTTCTGTATTTGTGAAAAGTTAGAGAGATGCTACTTGTATCTTGTTTGGTTTATTTACCTTCTACATAATCAGCTTTGTTTTTTATAAGATATATAAGACTTTGCTTGGAAAACAAACTTGCATCTGTCCCCGACATGTGTTTGTATAGGGACCTTCATGTGTAAAATTGTGTGTAAGCAATAGACTATAGACTCCCAATTCTAGTAAAAATAATTATTGCACGTAACATTTCAATAAATCCATGAAGTCTATCCTTTATTAGTTAGGCCCCCCTAAATGAAATTTCTGTTATGGTCTCTGTACTTGCATGCATAGTATATATCTTTTTAAGGAATATATGATTTTTATGTAGGTAATGGAAATCGGGTCTGTTGGGAAGAGCTTTCCTCAGGGCACGAAAACATTTTTCGCTCATACTGCAGGGGTAAGGCACTGTTTGGACTAGGAGCTTAACATGGAATGATGAAACTATAGTGTCTTGGTCTTACCTAACTAACCAGTTTTTCTGGATTGTATCTTCATTTTTCCTTGATCCAGTATCACTCAAAAGGAGATCAATTTGCTCTGTCTTACTCAATAAACTTTGCAGGCTACATCCACCACGAATGAAACTTTGAGTGCACTGCATCGTGCAGAAGAGTCGTTGAGAACGGAAAGTGTTACTGTGAAAACAGCTAGCACATCAAATCCTGGAGTGCCCCCATCTTCGTTAATGGCTTTTCTGAGAAAGGTCAGGGTCAGGATTGATTCCTTCTTTAACTACAAAAGTAACTTTGTATACCTCATTTTCCCCCCTTCATGGCATCAATCAGAATACTTTTTTCGTAACCTTCACTTTATGCAGTCATGTGAACAAGATAAAGTCAGAAAATATTTCTCTTGTTCCTGCCCTTTATCTTCAGTTAGTAAAATTGTTGTTACTAATAATTATCCACAAGCAAGAATAACCATCATGATTGAGATAAAAACACAACTGGAACAACTTTTAGTAAGATTTATATGGCAATTGACAAATTACTTGATGAGATCTCTTATTGAGGAGGGAAAGATTTATATATATATATATGTAAAATAAAACAATTGCTTGAGGGAATTAGTCCAATTTTGCTTAAAATGGACTTAAAAGAGAATGCAAGTGGACTTTTGGTTTGAAGCACATGCAAAATTATCTGAAGCTGATTTGTTTGCACTTTTACTTATCTTACAGGCTTTTACTAATTACATACTTTCTATTATCAACAATGTTTGCAGAAACCTCAGATTTCTGGCCTTGTCTTGGAAGACTTTGATTCTTCTTTTAGCAACGAGTTCTACCACAGTCATCTTGATGACCTTTGTTAGTTAAACCATATTCTTCATTTGCTTTGTTTCCCACGTTCAGTTGCATACATAAACACACACACACACATATATACATATGAACTAGGTAACTATCTTCATTTCATACTTTTTAATGTGTTACTTTAATGCAGCAAACATCAACTCCTCATCCATTGTAGCGGCTGCTTCCCTCGTTGCTCGAACTCTATACATCCAGGCGGGTGGGCAAGATCCTTCAACCATAAATAATATAAAAATAAATGCCTCTTTGGTGGAAGAGCTCCTTGGTTGCTTATTGAATTGCGAACCTGGGTTGTCATGTGAGATGGTGAAGCACTATATTACCCCCTCAACGACTTGTCCCAGTCATTACGTAGGCGTCATTTTGGGAGAACCATCTTCCGCACCTTATCCTCCCTACGCTGGGGATATTTCAAGGTTCGTGTGGAACTTTTTGGCCGATAAGACATTAATCCCATCGCAAAATTTGAGTTCTACATGCGCAAAAGGTTGCAACCTTGATGGTGAATTGTGCATTAGACGAGAGGTTGATGAGAAAGGTGCCTGTGTGATCTCAACAACCAGGTAATTTATAGTCGAGCAAATTAAACCAGTAAAGCAACATTTAGGTGAAGTGTCTTTAGAATTTGTTATTCAAAGAACAAAATTTTTCTAGCATTTAAAGTATGTGAAATTGGATATAATCATATAACCCCTGTTCTCTCTTTTCAGAAAAAAAGGAGTATAGCCACTTTGCATGTAAAAAGACTTAAGATACCATATTTGCAGGACAAAATTCTATCTCCTTTTTTGTGTTCCCTAGACCTGCAGAAGCTTATGACTTGATTTTTTGAGCTTCTCATGATCGAGACATTACACATAACTATCTCGAGCTAAGCTCAATAATCAATATATCTGTTCTCAAGCTTTTGCATGTCTCGGTATAATTAGCATTTTAAAAAAGTAACTCATTCATGGTATTTTAGTTTTTTTGTGGGGTGCAATATGACTAAATTCCTCTCAGAAAGCAAAAGGTGGCCTTCTCCTATATTTTTGCAACCAAAATGGCTAGAAACTGACATTTACTGTACACGACAGTGAATCAGTAACTAAGGCTGGCAGCTTAGTTATCTTCTTATATCTATATAAACCTAATGAGTAACCTTTCTTGGAATGTACATCTTACTTTCTAGTTTTGCTTTTTCTGCACGGTCATTCAGGACTTGTTACTAACTCTCTCTTACACAGGTATGTTCCTGCATATTCAACTCGTTTGAAGTATGAGTCGGAGGTCTGGACAGTGCTACCCAGCAATTCCTCAGATATCATGGGGGAAAATGATCCCGTTTGGACAGAGAGTAATTGGGATACAATAAACGTCAGGGTGTACACCGTCCAAAAGTGAGGCCTATGACCACCTAATTCTGCTGTTGGGTATTCTCGTTACACTTCTGGCTTACATTATAATAGTTGTAGGCAGAACTCTGGTTAGAAAGGCGTTGAAGAGGGACTGACTGACGTAACATTTTTTGGTAACATGCTGTTTGTGCTGACTTATCATTTCTGAAAGAGTCTCGTATCGCATTGAACTCTACCCAGATGTTACCAAATCATTGACCTGCGAACAGGAATTCAGAAATTGGAAATGTAAAGAAACTCTACTCTGTAGCACAATTGAGATGAAAATCAGTGTTGCTGATTTAGGTGTAATAGTTGGATGATGCAACATTTTTAAACTGCTTTTTTTGTGTAGGTTGGGAATTTTGCAACATGGCTCTTCATTGTACCACTCTATGTCTTACATTAAGCGTAATGAAACACTGGATGAAATTTTATTTTGCAAAATGCTGCACTTTTTTTCCTTTGGTAACCCTGATTAGTAAGAAACTAAGATTGTTCATTTATTTGTTGGGTATGAAATTTATTCATTTGATAATGATTGGTGCAACTAGACTAACAGTTAGCCGTTCATAAAGTTTTTTGTTTTCGAACTTTGACTCAATATATTGATTTAGACATGATTTAACTGAACTTACAGGTATAAAATAAGTTTAAATTAATAAAAAAATTATAAAATACTGATAAATTAATATTTTCATTTTTTTTTTTTTTTGGAAAGAATAACTTAATATTTTCATTAAAAAATTTAGGAGCAATAAAATGATCCAATTAGGCCCAAAGCCATCATTTGTGGATCATCAGGTTAAGACCAACTATCCGTATCCACTTTATCCGAAATGGATCCATATGTTGGGGCGGGTCGAACCGAATACCCGTATCCAGTCGACCCATATAATATGCATCCTTCCCCTCTTTCAAACCTGAAATTAGAGATTGTGGAGAACACAAGCACACGCACACACTCAACTGGTCTCTCCGTACAATCCTTGGACCTTGATTGTAAAAATCGCTAAAATGGGGCTGAGTCAACTCGCTTCTCGGGCCCTTGTTCGATCCGCCCGCCTCGCCGCCGCCTCCAAACCCCAATCCTCGTTCCACCGCGCTATTGTCACCACGCCGGAGCTTCGAAACGCTGAAGCAGCTGCCGCGGCGGCTCAGCCCGAGCCGGATCTCCCGAGGAGAACGCCTGTGGCGGGCGCCAGGGTCCATTTCCCCAACCCGGAGGATGCAATCGAGGTGTTTGTCGATGGGTACCCGGTCAAAATCCCTAAGGGAATGACGGTGCTTCAGGCGTGCGTGGTCGCCGGCGTTGATATCCCGAGGTTTTGTTATCACGATAGGCTGTCCATCGCCGGAAACTGCCGCATGTGCCTTGTTGAAGTCGAGAAATCGCCCAAGCCGGTTGCCTCCTGCGCGATGCCCGCTCTCCCTGGTATGCTACTGATTTCATTTGTTATTGAGCATTGACAAGTTTTGTTATATTGTGGGGTGAAAATGTGTAATCCGGGCCTTGATGATGCTGAATTTTAGGGTTTCTTTTTGGCTTCCTTTTATTTGATTTACTTTTATTGCTTTACGGAATACGGATGTCAAACAATAAGCTGGAACTTTTATAATCAATCTAGTATGATATTGGTGTGCTAACAGGTTAATAAGGGTATTAGTTTTTGCGTCTGAAGTTCTATAGTTTAAGTGACTTTTATAACTGTGGAAGAAATGGAAATCTTGGTCTCTTATGAAGTGTATGGTCTTGGTATATATATTTTTACTCTGAAATTTATCTGTTATTATGAGGCAAGGGATCCTGAATTTATTATTTCATCTGTTTCGGATAGCATTTGGGTCTAAGTACAGAAAAGTGGACCAATAGGCATATGATGATGTCCAAGCTTTCTGTTTTATTATGTTATTCCTGGTTCTTGAATGTAAATGTCCATGTATGGGGTTCTTGTTAAAGATGTTCTTCCCCTGGATGCAAACGTTATAAGCATTTTTATTCATCCCTGGATTAGAATTTCCAATTGTTATTTATTCTTTGGATGTATAAGATTTATTTATTCAAATATCTCTGTTTCCATAGGCATGAAAATTAAGACCGATACACCCATTGCAAAGAAGGCTAGAGAAGGGGTAATGGAGTTTCTCTTGATGAATCATCCATTGGACTGCCCAATCTGTGATCAGGGTGGAGAGTGTGATCTCCAGGATCAGTCTATGGCATTTGGTTCTGATCGAGGTCGTTTTACTGACACAAAGAGATCAGTGGTTGATAAGAACCTAGGCCCATTGGTCAAGACTGTCATGACTCGGTGTATTCAGTGTACAAGGTGCTAGTCTATCCATTCTTTATGTTGTCAGTCTAAATTTAATATCTTTTGCTGCAAGTATTTATTCTACAAGGCTCGCAAAATCTTAATTGTCTCGTGTGGCAGGAGCCAAATATTTTTCCGTATACTGAAATAAATAAGTTAATATTGAGGATTTATTCATTTTATTATCATGAAACTAGAAATCTGAGAAGAGACTGGGCTGAATGGTTGGTTTTCTCGACAAAACAGTTATTGGTCTGGAAGTAATTGCTGCCAGATGTTTATGATGCCTAATTCTAATAATATTTGGTTCCTTTCTTCAGTGGCTAATTGTGTTACCTTTCTCAATGGTATGTTCCTTGCTGACTGTAATTAATTGTGAATTGGTCTTTGCTGTAATGGAGTTTGCATGATAGTTTGCAAGCTTATGACTTTGCTACTACTCTACTTATAAACCATAACCTCTTATATTCATGCTTTGATTATAGCTCATAAAGGGTGGCCTTTTTTCAACAATGAATTTTTTTTTTAATAAAATCGGGAAGAAGTTTTTGAACTATTTAGGAAACGTTGGATTGAGAGAAATATGTTCTTGAAATTTCTACTATACTTTCCACTCTTACATGCTTGTTAACTATGAATAGTTTTATATGTTTTGTCTGACTATAAACATAAGATTTATAGTTAGTATCAAATATCAATACACTTTTCATTAAACCATGTTCTGATATGGCCATGTTACCAAATAGGTGTGTGAGGTTTGCAACAGAAATAGCTGGTGTTCAAGATCTTGGCATGTTAGGCCGTGGTAGTGGAGAAGAAATTGGAACTTACGTTGAGAAACTTATGACAAGTGAATTGTCAGGGAATGTGATAGATATTTGTCCTGTTGGTGCCCTAACCTCAAAGCCTTTTGCCTTCAAAGCACGCAATTGGGAGCTAAAGGGAACAGAAAGCATTGATGTAACAGATGCAGTTGGTTCAAATATTCGTATCGATAGTAGAGGTCCTGAGGTTATGCGGATTGTGCCTCGATTGAATGAGGTAGTTTCAGCATATTTATATTGATCATTGTCTTTAAGTCATATCTATTTTGTGATGTTTGCATATTACTACCTCCGTTCCTAATTATCTGTTTAATTTTATCCATCCCACAGACCAATTTTTCATTAACTAGGACATTAAAAGACTATTGCACCCTTATTTATTACTTCTTGATAATATTAATAAGCTTATAATTACAAGAAGTACTTATTGGGGTATTTGTGGAAAAAAGTGGAATGCAAAGTGACAAATAATTAGGAACACCATTTTGGATAGAATCAGACAAATAATTGAACACGGGCTAATTGAAGGATTGTTGGTTAATGATTCCGCAAAGATTAGTTTAAAACTTCAATCGGCTCTATTGAGTTCTAACTTCTAATTAGTTGCACCTTTGTTCATTCAGCATGCAGCTTTTGCTCGCCATTTTAAATTTGATATTATTTTGGAATGCCTTCATGCAGGACATCAATGAAGAATGGATATCAGATAAGACTCGTTTCTTCTACGATGGTCTGAAGAGGCAAAGGTTGAATGATCCCATGATTCGCGGTGAAGACGGGCGCTTTAAGACAGTGAGCTGGCATGATGCACTTGCAGTGGTTGCAGAGGTAATCCACCAAGTTAATCCAAATGAAATTGTTGGTGTTGCTGGTAAGCTGTCAGATGCTGAATCGATGATAGCACTAAAGGATTTCTTGAACAAGATGGGATCAAATAACATCTGGTGTGAAGGAAACGGTTCACAACCTAATGCTGATCTGCGGTCTGGATATATTATGAACACTAGCATTAGTGGGTTGGAGAAAGCAGATGCTTTCCTTTTGGTTGGTACACAGGTAAACATTATTCCTCGTTGTTATTATTGATTTATGACTAAAGCATTTATACTTGGATTTAAAGTTGACTTCAGTGTATGGAAGCTAGATTAAATTTATATTCCAAGTACGAGTTATGTCAATGTTAAATATATAAGTTAGTAAGTTCAACAGATGATTTGCGTGATCACTGAAGTATAGGGAAATTAAAAAAAATTACCCTTTAGGTTTGAACTATTTACAGATAAATCAAGCTAAATCTGTAGGTTACACTTACCCTGAATTTATTGCAAAACTGGTCCCAAAAGGAATTGCTCATTGCACTTTTGACACCTATGCTCGAAACTGGTCTGTCTGTGTGTATGCAATTGCAAAACTGATCCCACAATAATTTATTTTTTTACACTGTTGGGACTATTATTGGTCAAACAAGGGTCATTTTGCAATAAACCCATACCCCCTGGTATTTCTACAAACATCAAGGGATATTTTGTGGTGCGTCAGTGTATGTGTAATTTTAAAGCATAATGGGTTATTTAGAGTGCCATCCAGTAATAAGATCTCTGATTCTTATATTAAAAAAAATTCTTTAGAAGATGATACTATCAGAAATGAGGTCCTGAGGTTATGCAGATAGTGTATGGTAGATTGGTAGAATAAGAGTGCCATTCATTATTACTTAAAATTTGATATTGAAAAAACAGAATGTACCCACCCTGCCCCCAAACAAATGAGCACATTAGTAAACAATGACGTGGATTTGGTTATCATATATCAACATAATAAATGTTGACAAAAGCGTAGATGTATGTTTTTTTTCTCTGTAGCATGGATAAATATAGAGTTTGTTTACACTTTTATCCATCACCTTTGACTGATCTTCTTGAATTGTCAGCCAAGGGTAGAAGCTGCCATGGTGAATGCAAGAATCCGTAAAACAGTTCGAGCAACTAACGCCAAAGTTGGTTACGTGGGCTCGTCAGCTGATTTCAACTATGACCACGAGCATCTCGGCACTGGCCCGGAAACTCTAACTGCACTTGCTGAGGGACGCCACCCCTTCTGCGCCACTCTATCAAATGCTAAAAACCCCGTCATAATTGTTGGAGCTGGTATTTTTGGTAGGAATGATAAAGAAGCAATATTTTCAGTGGTTGATACCATTGCCAAAAATATAAAAGCAGTTAGGCCCGATTGGAACGGTCTTAATGTTTTGCTCCACAATGCCGCCCAAGCCGCTGCCCTGGACCTCGGGCTCGTCCCAGAATCAGAAAACAGCATCGAGTCAACCAAGTTTGTCTATTTAATGGGTGCAGACGATGAGAATCTGGAAAAACTTCCAAACGAGGCCTTCGTTGTTTACCAAGGTCACCATGGTGATCAGGGTGTGTATCGTGCTAATGTGATTTTACCGGCTTCTGCTTTCAGTGAGAAAGAAGGTACATATGAGAATACGGAGGGTTGTGCTCAAACTACGATTCCTGCTGTCCCGACCGTGGGAGATGCAAGAGACGATTGGAAGATTATACGAGCTCTGTCTGAGGTGGCAGGTGTAGGGCTACCGTATGATAACCTTAGTGCGATCAGATCGCGTATAAAGACCGTTGCGCCCAACCTTTTGAGTGTTGATGAGAGGGAACCTGCTACGTTTTCTACCACTTTGTTGAGACCTGATGTGAAGGAGAAGATGGATAAGGCTCCGTTTGAGACTGCTGTGAAGAACTTCTATATGACTGATGCTATTACCAGGGCGTCAAAGATTATGGCTCAATGCAGTGCTTTGTTGAAGAAATGATTGGTTTTCTGATGCTTATTATAATAAGGTGAGATTTCGATTTTCTTTGGGGAGAAAAAGAATATGGGATTAAATGCAACTTTGTAATGCATTGCCATAGTATTTTGCTCATAAATGGCCAGATAATTTTGGTGTATGGTTTGTACTCATTTGTAACTTAAATTCTGTTGTGGGATCCAACAGATGCATTGTTATTTGTTTACAGGGAAAAGGTTCAAATAAGTCTATGATCTTTTATTTTGCCCAATTGGGCCATTATTCTAAAATAGAACAAATGTCTGACTTTTTAAAACTAGTAAAATATTAAGCACCCTCTGCGAAAGTTAAATCAGTGAGGTGTTTCTAGAGATGTTACAAGGGTTATGACCTGTATAACCAACATCTTTAAATAAACAAAAAAAGAAAAAGATCATGGCTAATTCACTCATAATAATACGTTTAAATTATTTAATTTAATGTACTCTGATTCTTTCTTTTATATTCTGTCAAATACAATCTCACATTTGAAAATCACTAAGCCACAAGAAATTTGAACTCCATAAACCCAGTGGGCTGTGGGCCTTTTGATGCATACTCAGGCTGGCCCAACCGATCTTCCTTTCTGCAGATATTGCAGAATTTTAATTTACAATCACTAATAAGTAATCGCTCGTCAGAGCTTGTCTTTGAGATGCATGTGTTTTACACCTGCGTTGCTCTAGCTGCACGAGATTTTTTTATTTATTTTTTATAAAAATTGCAGACGTTTTATATATAACTATAAATCAACATCCATCAACATTCAAAAGTCTTCATTAATATTTAAATTATATTCGTTATGTGTTTGGACAATCCCTATCATAAGAGTTGGATTTCTCTTTCGCTTACTCAATACTCATAATTTTTAAGAAGCCGCCATCATGATTAGACTTCACTCCCTTCTCTTCCAAAATCGAATTAAATATAGTTCTAATATGAATTTCTAAAGATAAGCATCAATGTGGTCCAACAATAAGCATGGGCATGCACTCAATTAATATACTTTAAATAGCCTTTAGTTGATGTTTATTACATGGTTTGGAAATGGAGATAGCATGGCTGATGTTGATGTAGCACACATCCATCCATTTCTGGCTCAAGAAACATTGCACTTGGAAAACAAGTAACTCATATTGATTAAGTTTCTTGAACATCCGGTGCATCGTGCTACTCAAGTACTAAAAAAAAGACATTGTTTACTGAGCAATATTAGTCATGTTTATTAAACAATATTAGTCATGTTTATTAAACAATATGCCGAAAAAGTTGTGAACTGTGCGGCTTTGAGTGTGTATCCAGCATGTACGCTTGGATTTTTTTTTTAGTACTCCTCGTGCTCGTATATATAAGATCATCTTTATCTTTAAAAAAAAAAAATATCCAGCATACAATTAATAATGGAAGTAATGAATACCGTTTAAAAATATACTTAAATTGTACATTGATGCATATAATATTGAATATCTGGGTATTTTTTATGCTCTTGAAATTTTTATTGCAAATTTGGTTGTACTTTAGTTTCATATTATTTGTTATTATTATGAATCACATCGGTAAAAAAGATATTATATAAGATATTTATGACTAGGTGTCCTATGGAACGTATTGACAGTAAAACTGAAACTAATATAATTTTGTAATGTATGTTATAAGTTTCGATTATCACAACTAACTCTTTTGTAATATAAATTATATTGTTCAATTATCACTATTAATATTCATATTTTAATATAAGGCATATCCTACGAGTAATATTCTTTTTGTAGTAATAAGTCATATCCTTCAATTATCACGACTAATATCCCTTAAATTAATAAGGCATATCCCTTAACTAGTTTCACGGATTTCTTGTGTGAAACTTGTTCACTCTATATTTTATCAATATATTATTGAGTAGGTGTCCGATAAAATATGTTCATAATATGAAATTTATACTATTGCAATTATAAACTAATATCTTAATACTTGTCAACTGATATCATTACACTAACAAACTAATATTGCAGCATTAAATATTATGTGTATTAGTTTATACGAGTAATGATATTAGTTTATAAACAGAATGATATCAATTAATTAATTTGATAGTCTGAAAAAATGTCTCGTTATCAAAAATGAAAACTCAATAAGTAATTATTAAAAGTATAGTACCTTTTCCTATGAAATTAAAATAATACAAACTTGTATAATGTGCGTCAGTTGTATTATACAATTTGATTCAAAATTATCATTTTATAGTAAAACAACATATACTAACAGATGAATACGTTTAATCGAAACAACTCGTACTTTAAAAAATACACACGAGTTTGGTTTTTTTTTTTTTTTTTCTTTATTTTCTTTATTTTTTTTAACGCTATACACACGAGTTGATAACTCGTGTTTGATAACTCGTGTTTTTGTCAAATAGTTCGTGTATTGTCATGTCCATGAGATTCTTTTCAATCCTCTCCAATTCATGTATAGTCATGTTTGATGGATGGGAATCTGCGATTTGGGATTGATTATGAACTGATTTGGTGAAGAGTAACATCAGCAATTTGGCAATGCATAATGATAATGTTCAGGCATGATGATTGATGATAATAAGTATTCCCTCCGCCCGTCCTGTTTTTTGATTGGTCATTTCACTTTGACTCGGGTAGCGAACGAGTTGTTTATTAACATATAAAATGATAAAGTGATTTTTAAGAAGGTTACGATAGATTTGAGGGGTAGAACTATTATACTCCTTTAATAAACAACTCATTCGCTAAAACACGAGCCAAATAATAAATGGACAATCTAAATCAGGACGTGGGCATTACTATATATTTAAATTAACTTCTACACTGAAAAAAGAAGAGACTTGTAAAAATAAAAACCTTTTTTTTTTTTAAAAAAATTGTCTGCTTGTGCAGATGTACATATAAAATTCGATATTCTTTCTTACTTTACTAGACAAATTATTTAATAAAAATTATAGGTGAATACCTCTTACCGACCCACATTATATTTATTAATTTTGCATGACATGGAATAAGTTAATCTCTGTTGGAGTAGATAAGGTTTAGGAGCAGATGATGAAACATGCATATTACCAACATGATTCCATCATTAACAAATATTGCACCAAATTTGTAGACAGGAAAACACAAATTCTGCAGCTTTTGCCTTAACAACATTAGTGCTCAATTATTTAAACGTTAGGCTTAGTCACAGGTTGTTGGTACATGACAAGAGTAGTAAGTACAAATTAATTATCTTTGTTTAATCAAGATATCACCAAATGAATTTATTTTAAAGAAAAGAATAGTGCACCACCTATTTTCTAGCGTCTTCTCTAAAGTAGTGGAATAAGAATTACTAAATATACTAACAAAAAGTAATCAAATTAATACAATTAAATTTTAAAAATTGAGAGATTAATAATTTGTTTGTTTAAATTACCAAAAATTCTCCTGATTTGGAATATTAATTTAGGCCACGTACACTTCTTTTATCAACTCCAAGGCATGCTTTTTTGTTTCAACTTTTAACAAATAATACTAATACCTTTCAGGTAGCACCAATTATTTGAAACAGTGGAAATAGTCTTTATATATAGCTTACAATTGTGACGTGGGCTCTCAAGAAATAAAAAAACTGCACATACGCACACTTCACTAATTGGTCTCACATTTCATATTAAATTTCATTAACAAATAAATATATTTTTTTGTGGTTGGTAATATACATAGAAACTGGGAGTCCCTATCTAGCTACTAGATGCTTTCACGCGCGATACAATAATAAATCATTAAAAGTGACATTAGCTTATCTTTAATAGTCCGATTAATATTAATGTGAATTGATTTATAACAGGTTGATGTAGCTGCGTATCCAATAATTCGAGTGATTGGTCCTTGTTATTATCGTTATTTGATTTGATTGGCTCCTATTTACTACATGAAAGGAATAATTCAAATGAAAAACTATATTCTCAACCAATAAAATAAATAAATTTATGTGGATGTTTGGTTTGAAGATTTTTGAACTGGTAAACGCCTTGATAATTTTATGATTTCATTTAAAAAAATTAAGCGATCTATCATACATCACATACATACAGATCATGACAACGTTACTCATGGATACATGATGAATTGTGATTTTTTTTAAAATAATAATAATAATAATATCAAATAACCTCTAGATTGGCATCAACAATAGAAATAATGGTTTTCGAAATCTAAAAAGAAAAAAAAAAAAAGCATCAACACAATAAAAAGCATAAAATGCAAGTTTATGATCAACAGTGATATTAATAAGGTTAGAAAATGAATAAATGATACAAGTATATCCAAACAAATGTCGCATTCAATCATCGGAAAAAATGAAACCCCAATTATTTTTCTCTACGCGTGTCGTGAATATTTTCCAATTTATCATGGTTCTTAATTAGTTAGGGTTGTGAATGAGACAAGTATATGCTATAATTTTGACACGTGGATTCATACTCATATCAGATTTGGAAATTAACACGATGGTTAATGTCTAATCTTTAAGACTGACTATGTGTTTGTCTCGTGATATCAGTGCATTATTGTCATTTAGGCCTTTAATTCAAAAGTGTCGTATATCGAATTAATTATTAGATGGTGATAGATTAGTTTAGAAATCTAATTGTACTACTCCGTTTATAAATTAAAACCTAGATTTTTGAGTTGATTGTATCGGTTTATTTTATTTATAGTCATATATACTAAAAGAGTACAATAAATTGTTTAAAATTTTCTTATTTAAGAATATACATGTTTACTATTTTTAATGAATTTTTTAATTGTAAATAATGGTATATTAAGAATTTTATAGATGAAAATTTTAAACAAAATAAATGATATTTATTAAATTTATAATGAAGGAAGTATATATATACACACATAAAATTCCAATTCACTATTAAATGCATGCATATGTGACTGTGTGTGCGTGTTTTTCTTAGATTATCCAAGTATATATTGGTTGGGGGAACATCGATGGAGAAATGAAAGATATTGTGTCACTGGTCAACTGTAATAATATCCTTGAAAACAATATAATATTGAGTAACTAACATGAATTCATGAGTAAGACTTGGTTGCAATGATAACACAACCAATTTATTAAACGTGTACAACTTTATTGGTAAGTTTTCTGAATGTCGACTCGACTATATCCCTTTGGATGTAATTTTGCTAGCTGGAAAGTCATGAAGCTACCAAGAATGAATTATATATGCAGTGAGATTTGAGACTGAAATTTTGAATAAGACGAATGCCCATTTATTTATTTTTTATTATTTAGGAATTGGAATGCATTGACCATCAAATCTTAGTGCAAGATAATAAAGAAAATGAGTAGGCCTCTTGGGCACCGGGTGGACAATTCAAGTGTATTTTTTAAACGTTCAGTTTAATTAATTGAAATGTTTACCTTATTTATATTAAGACATTTATTTTATTTTATTTTTAAAAAAGTTGCACATTTAATTATAAATAATTGAATGTTTCAATAAAATAAAATATACTATAATTTAAAAATATATTAAAAAGTGTACGATGCACCTAATAGAAGTAAGACCTAATAAAAAATTAATTCTAGAAAGAAGAAAACGTGTACTAGAAGTCTAGAAGGAAATGCTCCAATTTTAGCTTTTGTGATCCTTCGCTAGGCATTAAAACATTTAGTCTAAATTACAAAAAAAGATTGTTTTAATGTACAAATTTTTCAAAATTAATATTCTAAGATACAAAATTTTCAAATTATTATTTTAAAGTACAATTACACTTGATAGTTAAATTTGCATAACCGATTACATATTTTATAAATTCGAGTACATATATGCAAAGGTAAAAGTAATACTATCAATTCTGAAAAATCATGCCCAACTATCACCAGAAACTTTAAAAATTGATCTGTTGAAAATTAAGGAAGATAAAACTTATTTACTCTACTAATTATGGTTTAGTGTTTGGAAATAAAAGCAAATGAGCTGGATAATATTGTCAGAGGCTCACATAATTTATGCTTGGCTTCTACTTTATATATATGGGCCAAGAAAATAAGAAAAACATTGGGTCAAATTAGCTGCGGCCGGTATACCCATATTGGATACTAGTAATATTTATGTATTTCTCACATGTATAGACAAAAGTTAATATAATTAGTTACATTTATTTTAAGATTTGTCTTTAACAGTAGTATAATTTAATAAAATAAACTACTTTTATTCTTTATTTTTTCCCTATGTTTTGTAATAATTGTAGTTTTAGAAGTTAATTTTAGCTATTTTTTCACATTTTTTTCCATAGAATAGTGTTGTGATAAAGTTTACTAACTTGATGCTATTATATTGGCTCTATGGAATCAATTATCAATTAATCCGTAAGGATATTTAAATATGATGAGCATGGTTCCTAATCAATTTTTTGTCCTGAAATGTCTAGATAATTAACCTAGTATTGAAAGGAAAACAAAATTGAGTCATGTGAAAATATTAGAAAAAATTATTAAAAATGTAACATGGATTTTTTGTGGAATTTAGCGCCAAATTGCATGAACCCAAAGAAAAATCATGAGTAATTAGGACACAGTGGACCCACCAGCCGTGTTGGTCCCATACATTTCGGTGACCTGCTAAAAATAAAGGGTAAAATTTCTCAACCGAAAAAAAGAAATGAAAAAAAAAGAAAGAAAAGGCAATATGAACAGAAAATAGGAAAGAAAATGGAGGAGGATGTATTTCGAACAAGTGTCTATTATTCTTTAGGAGTACTACTATTGTATTATTCGACTTTTTTGCTTTAAAATTTCTTAATTAACAAGACAATTAAAGTGAGCCTCAAAAGCAATCGCCTTATTATTGAATGTTTATTGTATTTTTAGGTAATTTTAGTCCATGACACATTGGTAGGATCTCCAAATAAAATTAGAGACACGCAAACATAAGACAATTTTGAAGTATAATTTGAACATTGACGTTTTAACTTTTAACACTTTATAAAAAAAAAATATGTTGATTTATGTTAATTTGTTCTCAGTATCATGTATAAGACCATATTTTATGATCTAATTAAAGACCTTCTTTTATGATCTAATTAACTATTCATTATTATTTTTAGTATAATTTAAATTTACGTGAACTTTTTTTTATTATACATAATAGTGATATTTAATAAAAAAAAGGGTGCACAAGAACTTGGTTCACCGTAGTTTTTGTCTTTCTTTTTTCAAATATTTATAATTGTTAAACATGATTATACGAGTATTTCTTTGGAGGTCAGTCAAAAGCATTGAATTATACTCTTTTGTATGTTAGATTGGTAGTAGCTGTAAAGTGTGATATTATATCATTAGCGTGGGAGAAATTGTCCGCTTTTATTAATTTTTTTTTCATTTGAAAGCATCATAAAAAATTTCAAATTAACAAAGTTTAGCGCATCTTGGACTTAGACAATGTGTGCTATTAATAAAATGCAACACAAGATACAATATTTATTAAAAAAGATAAAAACTCATATGAGATTTGCCTTTTATACACGTAGATTTTTGAGATAATTTACTACAAAATCTCACCCACCTCTCCCAAAAGTGTTAAAACGCGTCAACGTCTAACTTATACCTCGCCTCACCGGCGAGGCGATCTGCCTCTACGCAAAGTGTGTCTCATTAAAAAAATAATATTTATAATATAAATGAAAATACTTTATCATGAAATCCGAGTTTGGATTTGAAGAAATTAAAAATATTAGTATTATACCCAAAAATTTAAAAAAAAAAATGTGAAGAAAGGGCAAGGAAAATGTGAATTAGTGGTCACTCTATAGTCTATAGTAGGTAACTAGTGACAATTTAGATAGAAGCAGTCAATGAATAAGAATAACCAAAGTATACAAAAGAAACCGCGTCCTCATTGTTGTTTCAATTCAAACACATATAAATACCAGTCACTAGTCACTTGATTGCTAACTTCCAGTCCCACCCCAAATACCAAAATGGGTTCCTTCCTTCTATTTTTCACAGCTTTCATCACTTGTTTCCAACTTTCCATTGAACAAAACACGCCTTTTCTGTTTTTTCCCCTTACATCACAACCCTCTGCTTCCAAATCAAACTTTGTTCAATCCCTAACACTCGAGAACAAAAACGACGCCGCATCACCCCAATTCGGTTACAACTACCAATCATCCTTCAAATATTCAATGGCTCTGATCGTGTCTCTCCCAATCGGGACGCCGCCTCAAAATCAGCAAATGGTATTAGACACAGGCAGCCAGCTGTCATGGATTCAGTGCCATCGCAAATCCCCGAAAAAGCCCCCAACGACGTCGTTCGACCCTTCTCTCTCCTCCTCATTCTCTGTCCTCCCCTGCACCCACCCCCTCTGCAAGCCCCGAATTCCCGATTTTACCCTCCCAACTACCTGCGACCAAAACCGCCTCTGCCACTACTCCTACTTCTACGCCGACGGCACCCTCGCCGAGGGCAATCTCGTCCGAGAAAAAATCACCCTCTCCACTTCCCAAACTACCCCTCCCTTAATCCTCGGCTGCGCCCGCGACTCCAGCTCCGAGGAGGGCATTTTGGGAATGAACCTCGGCCGCCTCTCCTTCGTTTCCCAAGCCAAGGTAAATAAATTTTCTTACTGCCTCCCGCATAGACAAGCCAGTGACAAAATTAACCCCACGGGTAAATTTTACCTAGGCCAAAACCCAAATTCCCATATTTTTAAATACATCAAAATCTTGACTTTCCCACAGAGTCAACGCTCCCCCAATTTTGACCCCTTAGCGTACACCGTCGGATTAACTGGGATCAAAATCGGAGGTAAAAAATTAAACATCTCGGAATCAATTTTCCGGCCGGACGCTAGTGGTTCCGGCCAGACAATTATCGATTCCGGCACTCAATATACTTTTCTGGTGGACGCCGCGTATTCGAAAGTGAGGGACGAAATAGTAAAATTAGCGGGTGCGAAATTGAAAAAAGGGTACGTATATGGGGGTGCATTGGACATGTGTTTCGACGGGAGTCCAATTGAAATTGGGCAGTTGATTGGTGACATGGCGTTCGAATTCGAAAAGGGTGTGGAAATTACGATCAATAAGGGGGGTATTTTGGACAATGTGGGTGGTGGCGTTCATTGCGTTGCAATCGGACGGTCTGAATCGCTAGCTATTGCGAGTAATATTATTGGGAATTTTCATCAGCAAAATCATTGGGTGGAATTTGATGTTAGAAATCGGCAAGTTGGGTTTGGTGCAGCTGATTGTACCAAATCTATGTGAGGAATTTTTAATAATTATGTGCATACTTGTATATGTTATTTAGGAAAAATAAAGAGTAGATATAGTTAATAAATTAGTCGGGTTTAATTATCTCTGCCTTGGGATACTGTATGTACATTATGTTGTATGTATGTATAGTGATGTTACTCAGTGCCATGTGAAATTTTGATACCGACTTGTGAGATTTGGGTCACATTTTTATTAAATTTGTATTTTTATTTTTTTTAACTGGTGGGTTATGTTGCTACAATGAAAAAAAATGAAACAATGATGAGGAAAAATAAGGGGGAAATTATGTGCAAATCTAAATCACAACTATGTCGATAATAAATTTTTTGAGGAAAAAAAAATTATATAAGCTGAAAAAACACCCTTCACAAATACTGCCGTGGTCGGCCAGCAATTTAATTTAATTATTGCTGCACTTATAAAGGAGTGTCCACTCAATTTAACCCTTTGGATTTGGACCTTGAATTTTCATTTTTATTTTCATATAATATACTTCAAATGACAAATTGGAAAGGACAAACGGTTTTCAACTGACCCTTGTTTGATTTGGAGGGTGTCATTCTCAATTTTTTGCGTCTTTTTACGTGTCACGTTCCACCTTAAATCATGCGACACTTGTTAGATTTACATACATTTTTGCATAAATGATGTATCACTCTTGTCTTTAATTCAACGACAGAGAAATATCAGAATATGAGGGTTTTTTTTCTTCTTGAATTCGAGTTCTCTCACGTTATAACTCAAAATAGCGTATTCCATGCAAAGACCCCTCAACAAAAATTAAATTCCAATTGAGTGTTTTGATTTTGTTTATCGAATTAATATTTATATATACAAAGTTCAAATTAAGATTATCTTAAAAGATGAGAAATGAAAATTGACTTCCTCCCAAAAAGAAAACGAGAAAAGAAGAGTGAGAAAGAAAGTGGCAGAACTACGTTGCCGACGTAAATATAAAAAATGACGTCTTTGTGTTAAATATTAGACACTACACACATTAAAAAAAAATATGCTTAAAATTAAATGGGTCATGTCATGGCATGGGCGGGCGGGGTCGGGCAGGGGTGGGCGGATTAGGCGTGCCACTTTATTATTTACCTATTAAATTTTATGCAAGACATCTTTATCAAATCATTGTTTGTAATTTGATGGTTTATTTATTTTTTTAATGATTTGGTCGCGATGCTCAATTTTATTGAAAGACATAATTTTTAATTTTTTAAAAGTTATTTTTGTGTTACTACACCGAACAAAAAAATGTTACGCTTATGAAGAAAATCGTGTTACTACATGAACAAAAACAAGATAAGCGTGAAAAAAAAATCTCCAAATTCAAAATTGCAAATTTAAATAACAATTTGATGTGTTACTTACATGAACAAAAGAAATATTACCCTACGAAAGCAAAAGAATGTTCTTACATGAACAAAAATCAAGATAAGTTAAAAAAAAAAAATCCTCGGTTTTTTTTTTTTTTTTCAAGTTGTTTTTGTGTGTTATTATATGAACAAAAAGTGTTACTCTATTAAGAAAAACGTGTTACCACGTAAACAAAATCAGTACAAGGGTGAAAAGAAATCTCCAGTCCAAAATTGCAGGTTTAAAAAAAAACTTGATGTGTTACTACATGAATAAAAAAGTGTTACCCTAAGAGCAAAAGAGTGTTACTACATGAACCAAAAACCAAGACTGTTGCGAAAAAAAAATCTCAAAGAAATCCTCGGGCCAGAGAAGAGTACATAGGATCTCGAATTTCAAAGACATATTTTGTGTGGAGGGGTAATCCAACACCACACACATATTCTCTCTTCTTCTCGTATAATCCACACCAAAATCTCAATTGAACAAACCTGATTTCATCCAATGATCGGAGCGAATAAAAAAAATAAATTGAATAAGAAATTAGGGCATGAACGAGAAAGAAGAAAACTCATGAGATCCGCCAAAGAATCAAGAAAAAGGAAGAAGAAGAAATCTCAAGAATTAAATCGATCGTCACAAGAACGCAAAAAAAAAAAAGCCCATCAATTTGCCCTAACCCGACCCGACAAAGTCTAACCCACGAATAAATAAGAAAAAGTTTAATTACGTTATAATTGCACATATCACTTGTATGCAATATTGCATACAAGTTTTTGCCGTACCTTATTAGTGGGATGTGTTATTATTATTATTAACAGATGAAATTATGGTAATTCTTGGGAATTTAAGGTGTGTACTTTATTTTATCTAAAATACATCACATACGTATTTAGATTGTGCGTCACCAACAATATATTATAGTACATTAGTAGATCGCATATGTTAGACAAGAAACAATTATGGGTTGTGCAGGGCAAATAAGAGTGGTCTATTTGTAAGGGGTTTTGTCCCTTTTCCGAGATAATGTTTTGGTTGAAACATGGCACAAAAGTGAGACATATTGAGATGAATTTAAGGAGAATCACAACATCATATGTAAAAGTTAAATTCTACATAGAGGTAGGCTCCACCATTCTGCTTCCTGCTTGCAACGTGGAAGACATACCTCATTATTCCTCGTAACTCACCACCTAGGTTAATAACTCTATACCTATAGAGACTAAAATTTGTATAAAAACGGCTCATACATTCATGACACATGGTACAAATTAGATACAAATAAATATACAACTCTTTTAGAGTGTTAAACGTTAAATATTTAAATTAAATTCCATCACAGTTTCACATAAGGTGGAGTAACACTTGTGCTTAGTAAGGGAACGAAAATTAAATCGGTATGATTGCAGTAACATGAGTTGATTTCTTTCATTTAGTATAAATGATTTCGAATATATTATTTTTTCTATACCAAGCACCCACCCTCCATCAAAGGTTTATAATGATAAATCTTTGCTATATCTTTTGCAGTGAGATACAAGTTTTAATTTTATTTTTTATTTTTTTTGTGAAAGGGTGATACAAGTTAATATAAATATCATATGTACGTAGTTTGATGTAAAAAGATTTCACTTATTAATATCATAATATATCTAGTTTAACTTTACATACATATCAACGTTTATATATTTAGATATATTACCTTAACGTATAAACAGCATGTTGTCAAAGAGTCCTTCTCCCATGAAAGTTCCATACTATATCTGAACTTGGATTATTATTTGATCAATTCTACTAATTTTAATACATTTTTTTGATTTATTTAACTTGACCTGTATCATGCTCTAAATAGATTCACATATTCATAAATTAAAAACAAATTTCATAGCCTAAGTTTGTGAATGAAGTAACATCATACATGTGTGTCCTGTTTCTTTTTACACGTTCACGTGTCTCACTTTGGTGTGCTATCAATTTTTACTCATTTCAAAGTCACGTTTCATCCATGTAATTAGTCCACGTTTTAACAACTGTTTTTCAGAATTGACACATCCCAACGAATTCATTAATAGTATACTGTTATAAGTTATAACTATTAAATGTTTGATTAATTGCTTTTACTACAGATTGCACGTCCCCCTCAATCTTATATATGTGGTCACTAAAAGAAAGTAGAATAACTCATTCAAAAAGACATGGTAATTTTAGAGGTAAGAAACAAGAAAGTGAATATAGAATCCGCATGATTTGAGGGGTTCTTACCTCAATCTAGGATCAAACAATGTCCTATAGGATATGTTTGTTTCGGGACTCATCCGCATGAACTTAGCACTTTGAAAACCACATTTCATTATAGTTTGAGATTTAAAATTAGACTTCAAAATCCTCTTCTAAAAAGTACACCTACACCCTTATTTTTCACAAAATTCAGTACAATCACATCACTACTTTTTCCACTCTCAACACAATATAATAATATCATATTAATCATTATTAAACATTGATTTGACATAAAGTAAAATATCACCCTATCAAAAACTCAAAACAAACACATATTTTTTACTATTCACCAAGACTTCCAAATCCATAGAATTTCGAAGTCATGACTTCCCCCGCACACCTAAATCCCAACGAACATACCCATAGTTATTTTCTTTTTAAATTCGCCTTGATTTCATCAAAGAACACTAGAGATAATTTCGATACATTAGTTTATTTTGATTTGTTCTCCACGAATCTTTTTTACAATTATCAAATCAATAGTCTTTAATTTGATAATTATGAGGATCAAATCTTTAAGGGGTGGGCCTCATTTACAACCAGGTGCACCGTAGACTTATAATGTATTTTAGAATCGTGCAACTTGTTATACAGAAAAATTCAATTTATTTACACTGAACAGTGCAACTATATTTTAATATTAATAGTTACACAATTCAATATAAATAAGTTGCACTTTTTAGTATAAAAAATTACACGATTCTAAAATGCACTATGAGTGCACGGTGCACCTGAGTGCATACAAAACCTAACCATAATGAAAACAAAAAAATTTAATCTCTTGCTAAATTTGTTGATATCATTACATTTATAAACTGATATCACTTATCACTGTGAAATTGAAGACTTGGAGTCTTATGAATTGAATTATGTTTCTGTTATTGCTTTAGTCTGGAAGGTTTAAGACATTCCTTGTAAAATTTAAGTCTTGGAGTCTTATGAATTGAGTTTTGTTTCTGTTATTGCTTTAGTTTTGAAGGTTTAAGACATTCCTTGTAATTGTAGTCGGTGGGTATTCCTTATACCCGAATGAATGAAGTTCCTTTCTTTCGATAAAAATAAAATTAAATTGATATCACTTATCTTATAAATTAACACAAATAGCATTTAATATTATAATCTCAATAGTGTAATAATATCAGTTGATAAGTATTATGATATTACTATAAGTGTAATGGTATAAATTTCATATTATATAAAAATTTTATCGGAAACCTACATAAACAAAAACTGACTGACCTAAGTCAACATAATATGCACATAAAGAACGATTTGATTTGAATCGAGTACACTGTGCAATTTTAACTCAATTATATGGGTCATAGTATCCATAAAAAAGAATCAAGAATATTAATTCATATAAAAGAAAAGTAAAGTATTGGATTGTACCACGAACAATATTAATATTTTTTTAATATACAAACTACTTCCACGAAAAAAAAAAAAAAAAATTGTTTGGTTGCAAATTTGTGGGTCAATTGCACTAGTTACAGCGTGCATCTAATGCGCGAAAAGTGTTACTCTTTAACTACAATATTACAGACACAGTGTATCTGATTCAATGAAATAAGAGATCAAAACACCTTATGCAATGGAGGATCTTGTTTGGTAAAAGTTGAACCTAAACAGGCGCCAAAATTCCCCCACCTTATATTCAACTTTTCTACAGCTGCATATCCATGAAAAATGTACACAAAAACCTCAGAGCCAAAGAATCATTGCAAGGGTGATATATATAATATACACATATAAGTTCAACAAAATCGTTATTTCCAATTACACTAGTCCTTTGATCGACTTCTTGGGGCTTTTTTCAAGCCACCAATCAACGAAGTATACGAAGCATAATCAAGAACTTGCCCCTTCGCGCTACGTAAATTAGAAACATCTTCACCTTTCCCATGTTTACAGTAACCGTCCAAAAGGATGTTATACGTGATGTCATCCGGTACAACCCCTAGATTCAGCATCGCAGTTAGCAACATATTCGCATTTCTCATTTGTCCTAATTTGCAATAGCCGTTCATAAGCGCGTTATAAGTGACAACATTCGGAGCACTCCCGTCTCTCTGCATCTCCCTAAGCATCCTCGAAGCCAACTTAACATCTCCTTTCTTACAAAAACCGTCCATGATCATAGTGTACGTTTCAATATCAGGCTTCTGGTCGATTCTCAACATTTCCCTCAATGTTTTCTCAGCCTCAACTACTTGCCCTTCTTGACACAAACCGGATATAAGGGCCGTGTAAACCACCTTATCAAGGGCGATTTTGTCCTCAATCATTCGTTTCTTGAACTCGAACGCCCTCTCCAAATCTCCCTCCTTACAACTGCCGTCTATAAGGGTAGTGTACGTAATTCTATCGGGCTTCAATCCTTTCAAACTCATTTCACTAATAACATCCCCTGCTTCCTTCAAATCTCCCTTCTTGCAAAGCCCGTATATAATGGTGTTGTACGTGATCAAATCGGGTACTAACCCTTCAGACAACATTTGTTCATAAACTTTCATGGCTAAATCAACTCTATCATTCTTGCAATGACCATCAATCAATGTAGTAAACGTAACATAATTCGGAGACAGTCCATTATTAAGCATTTCGTTGAACAATTCATTTGCTTCATCCATTTTCCTCTCCTTACAAAGCCCATTTAAAAGAACACTATACGTATAAACATCGGGTTGTACCCGACTAGACTCCATAACATTCTTTAGCCTAAACCCTTCATCCAAATCACCCAACTTAACATAGCCATTCATCAAAGTATTGAAACTCACAACACTAGGCCTTAAACCCCATTTCCCAATCGAATCGAAAACCGATTGAGCTAAACTCATTTCTCCCACTTTACAAAACCTATGCATTAAAATGTTGAAAAAATACAAACTTGCAGGATACCCACATTCCAATATCTCCTTATAAAGTCCCCAAACCAACTTGAAAGAGTTCAATTTCATCAAATTATCAAGAACAGTCCTACAAGTATCAAAAGGAACCCTAAATTTATGCTTTTTACACAGTCTAAAACACTCAATGGCATCATCTACAAGCCCTAATTCTAAATAAGCAGTAATCAATCCAGAGAAAACATAAATATCAGATCTTTGGGTACCTTTGGTGTCAAGAATTGCTGCAAAAACATCAAAGGCAGAGTCTTTCCCTTTTCTTGAAACTACAATTTGGAGTAAATTCTTGGCCTCTGTAAACATTTGGTGGGTGGAAAGAAAGTGGATCATAGTGCAATAAGATTGGAGGGTGTGGCGGAAAGTGGAATTGCTGGCAGATGGGAGCTTGGTGAAGAGAGAGAAGAGAGAAATTGGGGAGAGAGAGTGGGGATTTTGTGTGATGAGTTTTATGATGTGTTTGGCGTTTAGACATGGTATGAGGTTTTTGAGGGAGGATTGAAGAGGTTTTGCTGGGAAATTTTGGATGGCCTGAGAAAGAGCGGTGATGATGGGGTCTGGATCTTGGAGTTGGGAATATGGCGGCGGAGTGTACCATTTGGTGGCGGCGGCGGTGGTGGAGTAGAGGTGGCGGAAGGGAGGAGGAAAAGGGGGGCGGATTCTTGAAATGTTTTTCGTGGCCATGCGAGAGTTTGGGCTTCGAATTTTTTTGTGTTTAAAATAAATAAATTTGTTTCACACTTTAGATTTGATGGTTTGGGGGCTCACTTTCCACTCCAAAGCCCAATGTCAAATTACTACAAGATCCAAAAAAAAAATTAATTAGTTGAAGCTCAGTGAGGTTCAAAGTTATATTTCTACCCTTATTTTCGTCCTATTCTCCTTAAGTAATAGTAGGCGTAGTAGGCGTCCTTTTTTTTCCAGAAATTGTCCTTTTCCCCTTTCTTACCCTCTTTCTTTCTCACTCTTCTCTAACCCATATTTTTTTTCTTCATTTTTTCACCATACCCATTTTTCCAGAAAATAAGCTTCTCAAATTATTTATATGATGATTTGCAAAATAATCTGAATTTATAAAATTTTAAAATTTACATGTCCAATAAAAAAATGACATAGGAACTTACACAAAGATATTACACAGCAATCCAATAAAAAAATTCATCTTCATATGAAAATTTTGTCACCATTTCGACATGCACATATGCATATAAAACATGCACATATTCATTAAATTGATTAACATGTGCATCTCCAACTTAATAACTCGAGCATGACTCAGTTAACTCAGTGACTCGGATGTTACTCCACCTCGAACTCAGTTAGTTGGAGATCCAAATGTGCATTAATTCATGAATTATGAAACTGTGCATCTCCTGTCTCAAATCCTCATCATCTATCTTCAGATCCAAATTCTAAAAAATTACAAAAAATTATAGAAATTTACCTATTTTCGTTCTAAAAATTACAGAAAATTTGCAGAAAAATAAAAAATTACAGAAAATTTACATGCACATATCACATTGATGAACATATGCACGAAAATATGCATGTGTTCATCATATGCACAAAAAAAATACAAACAATGTCCATACTTTTGGAAGTAAATCAATGTACATAGAGTATCAAGCCTTTTTCCGAGTAATATCATTTCCACGATCCACACAAATAAATAATTATTAACAGTCTGAACAATGAAGTTAACCACGAAAACAAAAAAAAAAATAGTTCCAACACCAGAGCAGACAAGCTATACATGCATAAATCTGCGCGGTGGCCGAGTCGACCCACGAACTCGGTCCAAACTCGAAAATATCGGAGCCCAACTCGGTCTAAACTTGAAACACGAACAGATTGAAGCCCAACTCAGTCCGACTCGGTACAAACTGGGTACAAACTCGGCCCACTAACAACTCGGTCCCTCCCCACAACCGGAAAACACAGATCCGACTAATGGGGAGTTGCGGCAGCGGAGGCGGACCACCGTGTGGGGGGAGGTGGGTTAGGGGGGGCAAGCTATCGCCGCCGTCTGGTTTTTCTCTGGGGGCGGCGATCTGGTTTTTTTGGGTGGGGGGAGGCTGGTGTTGGTGGAGGCCGCTGTTACGCGGCGGCGGCGTGGGGGTGGGCGTCGTCATTTTCACCGCGTGGCAGCGGGCGCGGAGGTGGAGGCCGCGACGGCATTGGGGATGGTGGTATAGGTGGCGGCGTAAGAAGAAAATAATGGTGGGGGAGAGAAATTGAGAACGGCAAAATCTTCCGTGTGAGAAAAGTGGGCAGATTAGATTTTTATGTTAGTGAAGGGTGTATTGGACATTTTATTACGCATTTTTGGACATCTTAGTAATTTGGATTTTTTTTGGACCTAGTAGTAATGTGGGTAGGAACTTTGTAGCTCTCAGTACTTAATTCAATTTTTTTGTGTTTAAAATAAATAAATTTGTTTCACACTTTAGATTGATGGTTTGGGGGTGGAATTGCATTTATTGTTTTGGGCCTCAAATACTGTAATTGGGCTTTACTTTTTCGGTATCCATAAACAATTTTACATGTAAATTCTCAAATTTTCATGATAGTGTTTTTTTTTTCTTTTTCTTTTTTTTTTCTTTTTGAAAACTTTAAGATTACGGTGATTCATTGGATATTTTTGCTCATTTTTAATTTCCCAAAAATAAGCATAAATGATGTAGAAAAAGAAGTGTAAATTTTGATTTGGGCTACTAATTATCGTCATTATCGTCACAAATGTTAGACCCTCCAACAAAGTAATTCGAGATGTTAATAAAAGTGGGAAGTGGGAAGTGGGAACAATTGCTAATTGCTGAATTATAGGAAGCCCAATACGTACCAGTTGTTGTTGGTCTCATCTCATGGACCTGTTTAGTTGGTCCGCTAGATGGGTTCTAAGAATGGGGATTTCCTCTAAGACAAAAATTTGTGTGCGTGATAATTGTTTTGCATATAACAATGATAGACTCATGTATAGATTTAATATGGGTGGAGTTCCTTACAGCGAGAATCGAACCCAGAATGTACTGATACCATAAAAGAATTTTGTCTTATCTAAAAGTCCAAACTTATAAAAAAATTATGGAATTAATTAGTTTATTTAATTTCCCCAACAATCACAGTATAATCTTTATATACAAACACTAGATTAGAGTAGTCCCCTTATAAATAGTGAATTTATACGAGAACTGCATATTTATACCACCATGGAACAAAAAAATTGGAGGGAATTCATAAAAAATTGGTACTATATGCTACTATTAATACTACTATTGAAGACGCCAGAGAAGACCATATATATGCCATTAAATAGCATGCATTTAAGTCATAGCTTTTATTCAAGTATAGAAGACCACATGTGTCGTCGTCTGCATTTATGGCTTCCATTTTTATGATCAACAATTTCAATTCTTCACTTTAGTTTCTATCATCTTTTACAAAATATAAGTAAAAGTTAAGTACTATTTTATATTGAATCACGAACAACTAGAATGCGAGCATCAAACAATTGACAAATGACGGCTAAACAACCAAATTAACTTACTCAAGAACGTACAAGATTAAATCACCAAATATATAGAAATCATAATTCGATAATTGAAAATAGTTACAATTAATTTTCAAATCAATGTGTATATTATATGGTACTATAAGACATAAAAAAGAAAAGGACTACTAATTTTACATCACCACCGCTAAAAAAGCTTGCTAGGCCTTGCATATATGCATCACTTGCACGGTTGCACAGTGCATTTTTTAAATACACAATTTATTTTACATTGAAACGTGCAACTTATTTTACAAATATAAGTTACACTTTTTAGTATAAGTAAGTTGTATGTTTTAAAGAAGCACTATCCACTCACTCCAACTAAAACCACCTACCTTAATTCCACCACCGGCCGAGCCACCGCGGCCCGTCCTTTTTCCGGCCGCCGGAGCAACCTTTGATTCTCCACCACGTCATCTCTCGATGAGCCACACACCGGGCCACGTCTTGACACTGCCGCGCCACCGCTATCGCCGCCTTGAAACTTATTCCGACTAGACTCCATGTAACGTTGCAAGTGCTTAGATATCCTATCAATCTCGTAACTATTAAGAAGAGAGATCTTGCTACGCTGATCCGGTTGTACGTTTCTCAATGCTTCAAGCTTGTACCTTGACGGTTTAGGATCCGTTTTGGCCCTCCAAGCGTCGACTTCTCGGATCGAACTCCGGTCCGACCCGGACCCGTGCTCGTACCATGCCCATGCAGCTGATTAAGCTAGAGATAATTCGTCAACCACGATTTCGGATCTTCTAGGTTTTCTTTTATCCATGAAAATGTTGAATTGAAGTATGATGATTTTATTGGTTAGATTTAAGGGGTGGAATGGAATGAATTAATAATGTGTGGGAAAATGAAGTTCCACGCTGTTACAACAGTGTCGTGTCCCATAGTTGTAAAATTTGGCTCAATTAATTTATTAATTCATATTACGCCTACGTATAATAATCGGTAATTTACTTATTATTGTTGTAGTACGAATTATTCTTTTATACGTCCATAACTCCACACTCCAGCAAGGTCTACCTAAGTCCCGAATCAACATCGCCGGATAGGAAATCAAATACACAAAAATACGTAGACCCGATAATTAATATCAAAAGTCAACATTATTGTAGGTACCAACAAGTTTACGAGACAAGAAAAAAGTATTTAATATCAAGTAAATCTAATTTTAATGACGATTGTAATAAAATCCTAAAATAAAATGATGAGATGATTGGTAGTCTTTTTGGCTTTTTAAGGCGATCCTCTACAAATAGAAGTGATGTAAAACTCCCGACTAGTCCTCGCCTAGGCAGTGTCTAGGAGCTAGGCGGTCGTCGGCCGATCCGATTTTACATAGGCGCCGCCTAGACGACCGAGTCGGAGCTAGACGGCTAAGTAGGGAGCTAGGTGTCCAACACTAAGGTATTATATGATAATGAGAGACTTTGTTCTTAGAATAAATTGATGGTAAGACAAAGATTGATAATTTTCATTTTTCACTGCACTAAAATTCCAAAACACAAATTTGTTTAGTTTTTTTATGTTAAATTAAATTTTTTGTACTTTATAATGGATAATAGATATATAAGAAAAGGTGTTTCAATTATTATCTAGATTTAGGCGGTTGTATAATGAATTTATTAATTACTTTTGAAGTGTATTTTTGTTGTAATATATTGATAAATAGTAAATAAAACTCATTTAGATGAAAAAAACAAAAGAAAATCGAACCGACTAGTCCCCGCCTAAACGGCCTAGGCGCTAGGCGGTCCATGTCCGCTCAACTACCGATTTCCGCCTTCTACACCCTTGACAAATAGAGAGGGGGAGCCCATTATAAAGGGATCCAATTTTGTTCCCTCATGGATCATATGCCCAATACATATAAAAATCATATTCAAGGGAAGAACTCAAGGGTTCTTCTCACATTGCTCTTTTTTGTTTTTTAGTTTATATTTAATAGTTATTAATCGAAATACAATATAGTCACATTAAAATCTGTTCACCTGACCCGATAATCGCTATCAACAATTGTGTATACAAAAGGTTTTGCAGTTAAATGGAGTATGGGATTAGAATTATTTGGGATGTGGTTGTGGAGGAATGTATTTATTTATTTACTAATCTTTTCTAAGAATGAAAGGTGTGTTGGGGTTCGGTATCTGAGGAAGGTGGGTTGTTTTGTTACCATTTATGTCTAGGCCATTTGGGCCACTAGAAAAGTTGGTGTTTGGTGAGGAATAATTAATTTGTTTTACTTTTAGGAGTAGAGTTTGTTTTTAATATCATCTATTTCAACTCATAAATCAAAAGAAAGACAGAAATTGGCAAAAATAAATTAAATCGCGATTCACGAGTGTACATATTTACAAAAATAATATAATCACAGTTCATATGATATTACCACTTGAGATAAAAGATTTCGATTTTCCACATGACCAATTAAGTATATTAATCTAACAATAAATGGTTTTTTTAATAAAATTCTCGAATGAAACTTATTCATAATATGAAATCGATATCATTACACTTTTAAACTGGTATCAAGCTACTTTTATAAACTAACATCACTAGCATTTAATTCTATAATCTTAATTTACAAGTGTAATGATATCAGTTAATAAGTGTAGTAATATTAGTTTGTAAGTATATGATATAAATTTCATATTACGAATAAATTTCACCAGAAAACTTACTCTTTTTTAATATTATATATTAACACTTTCACTGTATTATATAGTGATAGTTTCATTTATTGAATGACGTTTGAATGCACCTGTAGCAAAGTGTAAATATTTCGCAATTAATATTAGTTACAGAATATCTACTACTTATCAATTAATATATTTTAATTAAATAATTAATATCCTTTTAAAAATACAATTGACACATAGAGGTATTTGTCTTTGAAATTGATGTAAAATCACCCATCATAATTTCATAGTAATAAGCTTAAACGAGTTTGTATTCAACTTCTACACACACTTAAGTGCGCACTCTCATATAAAAGTATATCTACAATTACCTTTCAAAAAAAAAAGTGTATATCTACAATTGATGGAATCATTTTTGTATTATGCCAACAATATCTTATTGAAGCCAGTTAATGTTGTTACTTGTTACTGATTGTGATTTTAGCTATGATCCATGCAGAATAAAATACTAAATAAATTGTGCGCCTTTCTCTAGCATCTTATTTATGACCAACTTGTGCGAGCAATACTTGGAGTGGGCTTTGGGTCCATTGTCTTGTCTATGTAGGGGCCATAACTTATGGGATTTTTTTTTTTTGAAAAGTACCTCAAAATTCATTAAATGATATTCTCTCCCGGTCACACTTTTAATGACAAAATTTTTATAGATCTGATCTATGTTATAAATTTGGATCGACTCATACATTACAAATTTGGGTTGACTCATACATATATAATCATATATATAATTTTAGTTCATTTTTTATTTCACGTTTCTCTCTTTTCTCCTCTCATCCCTACTCAAAAACTACATTTGTCCCCTACCTTTACACGAATTGCGTCCCTTTCAAGCGATCGAAAACGCCTCCGCACCGGAAATGCCTCTGCACTCATCGATGATGCTGCCGCCTCAAAAAATCATCGTCGTAGGTTCGTTCGCTGGTATGGAAAAAAACTACTATCACCAATACACATAAAAACTTTCACTATTTTGAAAAAAAAAAATCATTGTTATTCATTAAGACTATTATTGTCACTGTATGTAAAACTAAGTATCATTGTTATGAAGAAAAAGTATCACTGTTACGCAAAAAAACTATCATTATCTATAGTGAAGACACAATTTCTATCAGAAAAATCAGAATTAAAGCATCAATAGCAGCTCGCACGAGATCTTTGAATGAGAGTGAATGATTAAGAGCATGGAAAAAGATTGCTTGAGAAAGATCAACGGCGCGATGCGGCGGGCTGCTACTGAGCAATATCAATGGCGCAATGCGGCGGGCCGAGAGTGAGATGGAATGAGAGTGATTGTTGACGTCGCTCGGTGGAAATTGAAGTGAATGGATTGGGGGCGACATATTAAATTAGAGTTCATAGTGTAAACGAGGTTCAGTGTTACCCATTGAACATTTAAAAAAAAAACTCGTGCTAAAGTTAATTGAACATTTCTATAAATATCAATAAAACAATTTTTTTTCTTTTTATCTATATTCCTTAAACATCTCAATATTATATTATATGTCATCACTTTTTTCACACTAAAGTCAATTTATCTCATTTAATTTACACAAACACCATTACCTAACCATTTAACCCCATCAAAGTGTAATTTTATTTTTTTTAATAATAATGAACAATTTTTATATTAAAACTCATGTAAATAGTAAATATATTCAATTAAAAGTATAACGAAGGGAGTATAATTATTGTATAAAGATTAAGGAGTAAGAAAATTAAAATACATTAAATTTGGATATATCCCACAATCCCTCACACACCAGAATTTATGAAATCAAATCTAAACAACATTGCTTGTAAATGTATCCTCGCTTTTGTGTATCCAAAATTTGAGAAATTATAATACATAGACCTGGCATCGCCTATATAATAATATAATCAAAATTAAAAAGTGGCACAAGAGAAATTTGTTATTATTATTATTTATTATTATTATTATTATTATTATTATTATTTTGATCGGATAAATTTGTCATCTTCGTTGAATATAGAATTTAAATTAAAACCATTTAGAGTAGTAGTCGATTATAGATTAATTAGAGAATAGTTGTTTGGAATCCAACAAATTGGCACGGTACGGCGTTGTCAGACGTTGTGGCAGCAGCCTGAAAACGATCCCCCAACCCAAACTATAGTCCAGATATCTCCAGTTGGGCTATGGAGATTCGTTAAGATGTTGGCATTGCGTTATTTACAAATCTTAATTTAATTAATATAAAAATTAAATGAGGCCCATGAATATACACGTATTATTGCGTTTGCAGGAGAAAATAAAGGAACTTTTGCCCTCTACTCTTTTGTTGAGTGACTTAATAGTTAATAGTAGGCTTTTTTTCATTTTTCTTTGAAACCATTTGAAAATAATATTAAATTGATACTAGCATTTATGTTTACCAAACATACAGGATGAAGGTTTGACTACTAAATTAAGTAACGTTATTTTACCTCCAGGTTTTTATTTTTTTAAGGTCAAATTATGACTCAATTCAATAATCTTGTGGCATTGGTTTTGATGTTCTAACCACATGAACTATTATAAATTACCTCCGGAATCTATCTTCACCACATAATACACCCAGGAGATTTAATGACACTAGGCAAGCAAAGATAAGTGAATCGAAAATACGAGACTATTATGAACAAAAGTGCACTAATCATGTAAATAATTCCAAGCCAACTTAACAATACAGCAAGAGCAAAGTCAGAGCAATGCTACCATTCAATTTTTAATAAAAGGAAAACAACAAACGCTCCCACATTATTTGTTACAATTTAAAGTCTTATTGAAAGGCCCAATCAAGAAGGATGAGTTCGAAACTCAACCTAGCAGCCTCAAATGCTAAGAAGCAAATAGGAGCAATAATGCTGTGGTGAAACTTTCCTAAAGAAAACAACTAATCGTTCGTCTAAAAAATATCAACCCACTTTAAAATACATTATAAAGAGAGCAAACACAATGCACCAAACACCCTTAGACCTTTCCGAGGATGGTCGTCTCGGCAATCATGGAAGTCACGACGTACGGGTCCATGTTGGAAGCGGGCCTTCTGTCCTCAAAGTATCCCTTGCCTTCTTTCTCTGTGTCACGGCCAACTCGGATCGATGCACCACGGTTTGCGACGCCCTACACAATCGAAACCCCAACAATTATAAAAGAAAAACACTTACTGGAAAAATTACAAAGTCTAACAAGTTAAATGTCAGTTTTACCCATTTGAAGGTGTTGATATCAGCAGTTTCGTGCTTTCCGGTGAGACGGCGCTCATTGCCCTCTCCATAGGCAGCAATGTGTTCTTTGTGCCTAATGCCAAGCTTTTCAATAGCCTTCTTAATGAGTTCATACCCTCCTTCCTCTCTCATGGATTTGGTGCTGAAAGAGAATCAACACATATGATACATAATCCAAAGAGGTTAATTCATTAAAGAGTCTATAATTCAAAATTTTACCTGTAATTACAGTGAGCACCTGCTCCATTCCAGTCACCCTAAGAGTAAGAAAAACCAAGAGTAAAGCATAAAGATCAATTGGTGAAAAGAAAATCAATATATATTGAAATTAATTAAAATAAGAGAGAAATGTTGACCTCAATAGGCTTGGGGTCAAATGATACCACAACCCCAGCAATTTCAGTGATCCTCTGTCATCAGAAGTAACATTTCAGCATAATGTGTATGACATCATCAAGTTTTATTACCAAACATTTAAAGAATAGTACCTCCAAAATGTAACGAGCAATCCAGATCTCATCACCAGCTGAGATGCCGACAGAAGGTCCAACTTGAAATTCCCACTGAAAAAGATAATAAGTTTAAATATTTGGACAACACTAGATATCAAAAATATCTCACGAAGAACAGAACTTTAGGGCAGGCAGTTGTACCTGGCCGGGCATCACTTCGGCATTGATTCCACTTATGTTGACTCCAGCAAAAATGCATGCCTTGTAATGTGCATCCACAATGTCACGACCGAAAGCTTTCTCCGCTCCAGCTCCACAGTAATACGGGCCCTGAGGTCCGGGAAAACCTCCAATGGGCCATCCAAGAGGCCACTTTCGGTCCTTTTGCAACAGAGTGTATTCTTGTTCAATACCATACCTATCAGGAATTTTAAAAAATAAATATGTTAGACAATCAGTGTGTATAAGTGAGAACAAATTACAAAGAAGAATTTCTATTACCATGGTACTTCAGACGCAACAGCGGGATTGCTGAAAATCTTGGCCGCCTTGTTCCTGTTGTTCGTCGGAATTGGTTCACCAGCAGGAGTGTAAGCATCACACATCACCTACAACACAAAAAACCAATGCAGGAGTTAGAATCATTTCGGTAAAACAGAGAATCATGTATCACAAGGGTAAAAATGAAATTTCACCAGAATGTTGTTGCCTCTCCTGAATGGATCCTTGAAGATTGCTTGAGGGCTGTATGTATTTGTATCATATAAATTATGATTAGTATTTGCAACTTTGTGCTTGTATAGTTTATTGAACAAATGATAATGGTAGTATAACTTACTATAGAATAACTTCACTGTCTTCCCCGGGAGCTTGGCCCGTGCTAGAGCCATCGTAATTCCACTTTGGCAGCTTTGAAGGATCACTCACGGGTCCAGGAAGAGTCTATAGAAAAATATAACAAAAAATTCATCAATATTAGAATATAGGAACATTAATTACTAAGTTGTCTGTTTGAAATAGTGGCTTACTCTTGCTTTACTCCTAATGTCCAAACCAGACCCACCAATCCTGTCAACAATTATATACCACAAGAGAGGTTGAGTGATCATCCAATTAACAAATTAATGACAAACGTAAAACAAACTCAATTAATACATCCTTGAGTAAACAAAGATTTGATGCATTAGAGTTTGCCAGAGTTACAAAAAACACAGGAGTCCCACTAGAATATACCTCAATTTGATTGTTACAGCCAAGTGAATTTACTAATGTCACATAGATGTTTAAAGCTTATGTAACATAGACGAGTTCTTAAAATCTCATAGATTAAGATCAAGATAAGTATCATCCAATTAAAACCAGAGGTGGATAGATGAAGATAGAAAAACCAAAAATCAAGGCCATACAACGATTATAACAGATGGGGATTGATTCTGGAATCTTTATAAAGATAAAACGAATAAAAATCACAGATATGGAATAACAGAATATTGCTTGATTAAAGGAGAGTCAACTTTGAGTCCAATCACAAAACAACAATGGAAAAACAGGTTCGGATTAAAGTCAGATCTGTTGTCGATATACAAAATTTAGAAAGTTAAAGGCAGTAAAATTAGAAGTAAAACGATTAATAAAAAAGGATCTGTTCATCAACACCTACTACGTGAAAAATCAAACCAAAGACGAAACGTTTGCTTTTCTAATGATAATAGAAACAGAATCATTGATTAAACTACCTTCTACTAAAATAATTAACAGATCAAAGAAGTTAGAAAAAGTGAACAGGTCAACCGAGATTTAAAACAGGGGAAAAGTAACAAATCATGGATAACACCAGAATCACAGAAGATAAACACCTAAATTCAAAAATCGAGGATATAGGATCATTCAAACATTCAGATACCACTGATTCAGCAGAAACAACAAATCAAAGGCAAAAACAAAACAAAAACAGAGCAGTGCACTCAAAAATAGAATAATCGCGGAGAAAACCTCACCATATATATTCAGCAATGATCTTTTCAGTGGTATCCGAGAGGTCGAGATTGATGAGATCTGAGAGGAGAGACATTTTTCAATTGCTTTCACTTTCTCTCTCTTCAAGTGTAAAAGACTGGTACTGAATGATAAAGGAAAATGGTAGAGTTGCTTTTATAGTCAGACCTCATAGCTGCTGACATATATGCCGATTATAATATTCGGAAAAAATTGGTAAATAAATAATGCTGGTTGATATTTTTTAGATTATTTTGATACACTCTATTTAAAAATAATAAGATACTACTTATATTGCGTGATAAATAAAATTAGTCAACATTAAAAAGTCGCCCCCTTTTCATTTCCGGTGCAAACGCCGTCGTAACGGCGGTCGTTGATCTATTTCTCAGTTCAATTCCAGTTCTGTAATCTTGATTTTCAAGGTTAAGCAAGAGTCAAAGTTTGGTCAACGATTGGTTTATGGTAGAATCTGAATACACATGAGAAATTTATGCATAAATTTCAGAGAGGAAAATAAATACAGTCTACAGTGTGTGTAAAGAATCTCTATTTGGATTCTTGTTTTTCTGTATTTATCTCTAAAGATCCTGATTATATTTGAGAATAAGTTTTATAATTACGGAAAAATAATTATTTTCTTTTTTAAGTTCGGAATATTTGTGAATATATTTTGTCACGGGTCCTACCTCTTTAACATTTTCAATCATGAGACTGACAATAAAAATAGATGTTTCCCCAAAATGATATGACGTTCTGTTTTCATCTAATCTAACCTGATTTGTAATGTTAATTTTATCTTGGAAGTGAGTTAGGGTCTCTTGTAATATATGGATCTTTGTGTATTAGTAGACTTAATTCTGACATGTATTTTTTACCTATTAATTTTGATATGTGCCACGTTTTAAAATATTTGAGGGAATGTTTGGTTGGAAGGTTTTGGCATGGGTTTAAAATTGAATTATTATAATTTTGATTGGTTCAATTCTCGTGTTTTATTTTTTTGTGTTTTAGTAGTGTTTCACTTTATTGGATTTTTAATATACGTACGTAGAATATGATGATTTGTTGAATATTTTTTATTATTTCACGTGTCGTTTATTAATATTATAAAATACAAAGTGGAATACCAATTATAAAACAAGTGAGTTTCATGCACAACCAGGTGCACCGTGCACTTATAGTGCACTTTATAATTTTACGACATTGAACCATGCAACTATTTTTTCATATTAATTGTTTTGGGAATCCTAGGAATATTTTAGATATTTGAATCTTTGTAAATAATTTGTGTGTTGGGTACTTTTTTACCCAGTAGTAATAAAAAAATTCCTGATCACAAAAAAAATATTAATTGTTCAATGAGTCAATATAAATAAATTGTATTTTTCAATAAAATAAATCGCATATTTTTAAAATGCACTATAAATACACGATACATCTGGATGCATACAAGACATGACTATGATCTCATCCCAACTTTGATGCCCCAAAGCTAAAAAAAATTACCACACTTCACCTATTTAGGAGGTATAATATGATTCCTTACCGTTTTAATTTTCATACACTCTTTCTAGTATTTATATTTTTATCAATTAACCCCTTACTATTAGAAAAAACAGTTGGATAAAGGCTAAATTTTGTTCATGATACTAAAAATGAATTCATAATGATAAATGTATCCTCATTAATTGTTTTTAATTTCCCCACATCCCTTAATTTGAGTACACATTATCTTCTTTGCACATAGTTTGGGGTCATTTTTGTACACTATGGGTTTTCGAGTACCCCTTGTACTCGTGATTATTGAATTATTTTTATCTTTAAAAAAAATCCTTTTCCTTATGTTACATAATTAAGATGAATCTCGTGTAACACATTCTTATGAATAACATATTTAATTTATATTTTTGTTTAAAATGTGAGTGCGCACGGGCTTCATATAATCATGGGTTATATATATTATGATAAATGAGATCTGTCACATACATGAGACCGTTTGTTACAAGTTTCTTATTAAAATTAATATATTTAGGTGGACTTTTGTATGAGAAGAATCTCTAATTTTGTATTTTTTTCATACCTACCTTTAAAATGTAATCGATGATTTAATATGAAATTCCATAAATCTATGTCATTTGAAGATGGTAAATGAAACCCATCTCGTACAAGTATTTATTAATTATTAGAGATAAGCTCATTATGACTGACTTTGGAATAAGAATAAAGGGGGGAAAGGTGAAATTTGTAAGATTTTAAATAATTTTGAAAAAAAAAGCTATTATAGAAACATCACTTATTTTGGATTAGAGGGGAGTAATTGATTTGAAATCCAAATAGAAACATCACTTATTTTGGATTAGTGGGAGTAATTGATTTGAAATTCGAAATACATCTTGTTCTTGTATTTTTAAAATTATAAAAGTTCTTCTGTTTAAAAAAAAATTATAGATCTCTTTTGGATCAAAACAATCTTCGTTTTGCGACTACCACGGACGGACTTTGACTATACAATCTCAAATACCTTTCTTTTCAATACTCAAAAAAAATATTTTGAAATCCTACACCATCCACCTCTAATACTATTACTGCACTCTACACCCTACACCCTACACTCTCATCCTATTTTGAAATAAATAATTTGCTATATATGTATATATATCCTCACAAATAATAATCCCCTCACTTTTACACAATTTTCAACACATTACATTCATTCAATCATTACAACAATAATATAATAATACAAATCAATCAACTTTTTCTCCACCCTACACAATCTTATCCAATAAAATCCCAACAAACGCATACTCAACTTTTTGAATAGGATTTTAAAATCCAAGGACTTTGAAGTCCAAAATTTTCCAAGCCCATTGTAAGCCCAAAACGAACATACCCCTACTGATGTGAAAAATTAATATTTTTTCAAAAAATATTATAGAACAATTTGGATATTTAATTTAAAATTATATATATATATATATAATAATTCCAACTATGTTTATATATATATATATATCAATGTATAAATATTTTAGAGCAACTTAGATCACTTGTTTAATATTTTAGAGAAAAAACTATAAAAATCTCTAAAATTTTCAAATCAAACCAGCTATAAAAACTCATATGAGACAAGTACAAACCAGCTCAAATTAACATCAAATCATTTTAAATTATTAAAGAGTCAATGTCAAATATGTTCCATCTCACTATGAGACAGTTTAATATAAGTGTGCTTCAATATTATATCTATCTAAAACATATGGGCATATGAGATATTTATTGTATATTTAATATAAAAATATAGGGATGAGTTTATAAATAGTCTAACATAAAAATAAAAGTTTTTTTGTGTCACAAAATATATAATTAGTATTTTTTAGCCAAGAAAATATTATTTTCTTTTCAACTTTACCCATTTTTTAATTCCTTTCACTATTTTAATCCGTACAACCATACATACATTTTGTACCAACATCATTTCAATCGGTACCATTATTCAATTAAAATCTAGTACCACTATCACTTTAGCATGTAAATATCATTTCAACCCAAATTTTAACTACATCTTTGTGATAGTTGATATATTTTGTGAAAACAAAAATTTTAACTTCCTCCCACACAAATTTCAAAGAATTAGTATACGATTAAACTTGTATATAATGTGAAATTGTTATAATTATATTTATAAATTAATAACATAATATTAATTTACTGATATCATTATTATTTTACGATGTGTTATAGTTATAATTATAAATTAATAATATTATAATCTTTATACGTGTGTAAATAGTTTTATATTAATTAATTTATATGAATAGTGATATTAGTTAAGCTTTATACGGTGATCAACAAGTTTCACCGAAAAATTTGTATATCAACTTTAAATTGAAATAAATTTTTTTGGCCTTAAGCTTGTCTTTGAAATTAATATTTGAGGGGAAAAAATATTGGTTAACTTTTTTATACAACTCATTTTTATTTTTTCTTGAAATCTACAAGTCAATCTCAATTATCCTGAAAATGATGCAATTCTTTCTAGTAAAGAAATTAATAACGGTACAAAATGACCGGCAACACAAGTACTCCTAACTCCTAAGTCAGTTTTTCATCAAATATTAAATATTTAGCTTCATAAATAAAAATGGAATATGTAAATGCATTTTTAAAATAATTAATAATTCAGAGTAGGTGACGAATCGAGATAAATTCAATGGAAATAAAGGTTGGTACCAACTTTGATGATAGAGTGGGTCTCTTGTGCATCAAGTGCACATCAATTTAAATTGATGCACTCTACACCCTAATCTCTAAATAGTGAACCCTAAATTACATATGAACCATTTGGGTTGAGTGAATAATGAACCACTAGGGTCGGGTTGGGTATTAAAAAAAAATTCTAAAAAAAAACTCTAAAACTGAAATTAAAGTTAAAATAAAATCGAAACAAAAAAAAAAAAAAATTATAACACGAATTTAAATAAATTGGGTAGGATAGAGGCGAGTCTTGGATTCTAAATCCGCCAAGACCTGTCAGATTTTGAGACCTACCCTTGATGATACCTTGTTTCGAAAAAAAATAAAAAAAATCATGACACCTTAAATATTAGTTTAAGGCATATTCTTGGCTTAATTAAATTTACCATAGCATTGTTGGAATATAAATTATAAAACGATAGAAAAAGTTAATCATACATTATTATGAATTTCATAGTACGGGGAAGGACGGAAGCGTAATGTTATCGTTGCAGCCGCCACGTGTCTTAACATATTGGAAGAGTCCAACACACTCTACTTATGGGGCCCATTGCCACCTTGAAACTCCCAATCATATCGTCAAGTTGGTTTGGAACAAGATTCCATTCCTATTATTTTTTTCTAGATTACATCACCCACCCTCACTTTGCACTTTGTGCAATTCATTCCTCAATAAATTAAGATGATCAACATAAAATCAATTTGTACCTTCATCTACATAGAGTTATAAGAAATCAATTTGGAGCTGGAGGTATATACATTTGTACTGGAATTTTAGTTGCCTTGAGATCTTTTAGAGAAAAATTGAGGCTCCGCTTTATTGAGAATATACTGAAAGTGGGTAATAAAAATTATTTTTATTAATAATTCTTATTAATTTCCATGTATTCATTCATATTGGGAATAAATAAAAGTAAGTATCAACTCTTAAGATGGAATAATTCATATAGCTCTGCTTGAAGTGAGACCTTCATTAATGGACGGTGAGTTCTGATTTCCCGAATTAGTCTGTTTTTGAATCGTATACGGTTATCAAAAAGATTGATTACCCTAGCTATCCAATCAATAATCTCATAGTGATTAACCCCTCAACGATAGTCATTAACATTCTCAAGTCATATCAAACGGGTTCTCAAAAGATAAAAAATTGCATAGTTTGCTCCAAAAACAATACCTATGAAAATCATGTAATTTATCGAGACTTGATCCTCAAAGTATCAAACAAAAGCATAGTGATCATCAATGAATAAAATAATGAGACGAATTGAACTATATGAACCGGGCATGACACTGATTTGATAATGGAGATCAAAGAAATTCAATAAGCATGCACAAATACCTATTTTAAATTGGTGTTTTAACCAAAAAGAGTGTCGTATTATTCAATACAAAAAACACGATTCAATGGTCGCATTTACTTTTATCGACCTGCTTAACAAATAAAACTAAAATTTGCACGTATAGAAACGGTAGTTGGTATGGTATAGTGTGAAAAATAAAAAGTTGTACTCAATTTAAAAAAAAAAATAAAAAAAATATATATATAAATATATTATTAGTTTGTTTTGCTATCATGATTCATGAGAGAAGACTTTTAATTAAGTAGGTGCCGGTTTACTTACGTAAACTTATGTAACAAAGCACGGCCGTTCTTTCTTGGAAATGGACCAACCAACGGTCATGATCTGCAAAGGGTGTTGACTTTTCAACCAAGGTTTGGTAGTTTCGCTGACCGAAAGTTACTTCGTGAGGTATAAATAAATCATAAATGTAAAATAAATAAGACGAGCTTAATTTATAAAAAATTAAAACTTAATTTTAATTTCACCAAGTTCATGTTTCTTTTGGTACATTCCTTAGTACCAATTAAGAAAAAAAGGCTACACATTAATTGAATTGATCATTTGTATATATATTTATTTAAATTTATTTAATAAACTAATTCGATCTTTACTCAAGTTTTAAAACTCTACGGAACAAGAAAACATTTATGTTTGGTAATTATGTCTAATAAATTGAGTTCAACTACACTTTTAATAATCAGTATATACGTCCTTACTTGTGTATGGAGTAAATAATCAACTTTACATTGCGAAAGTAATAAATACTTATAAAGTCAATCATAATCAATACTTCGTCACCTAATGGGCCACATGAACACATGACATGACACTTTCTGATTTAAAAAGAAAAATATCGGAATATTCATGTTCTGTTTATTTTCTAAGAATTAATATATGACAGTAAAGCAGAATCTCTATTTATATTACTCCCTTCCCAAATAAACGTGCACGTTTATTATTTTTAAGTGTTTTTGCGAGCGAATTTTTTATTAGTATTTAAAATGATAAAATAATTTTTGAAGATGCATGCAATAGATGAGAGGTAGATTTATAATACCCCTCTTTAAAAATTACTTTATCATTTAAAATACATTTTTAAAATAAATAAAGTCTTGTCCAACGCCAACGTCATTGCAGACATGTTTCTTACAAACTTGTCAATAAAATAACAATGAATTGTGAGATCTGTAATTTTAGGAACTTTTCCTATATTAATGAAACAACGAATAAGGAGTGAGTGATATAAAGGGGTTATATCTCATAATGTTAAAAATAAAAATTCATCAATTAATTAATAGAAGAGTTGATCTCCCATGAACAAGTTTATATATGCTATGAATTTAGATTATTTAACTCATTTTTAACACACTTTTCTAAATTATTAAATTTGATCCGTATTATACTTTGAATAGAGTTAAATGTCATGAATTAAAAATAATATTCATAGCATAAATCATGTCTATACAAGTTTTTATCTTAAAAGAAAGACATAATTTCAAAAAAAAAATAAAAAATCACGATATTGTTTCACTTTAAATATTCAATACGCCAATTAATTTATAAAACTTAGAATTGATGGGAAATTAATATCCACATATCAGAAAAAATCTATAGGTTGGATTTTATTATTAGGGTGGTGGGACTTGGAAGGCGGAAATAGGTTTCAATAATACAGAGAAGTCAATAGCAATAGTTATGTTTTTATTATAGGACTTTGTGATGGATGGCGACACCATGAGCAGTTAGATGCTCCCCTATCATAATGTATTATTATGTTTAGAGCCGTTTATTTAGTGATATGAAATTAGAAAGTAATTTAAATAAAATTATGTGATATATTTTATTTTTTTATATATTTATTAAGATGTATTATAATATAAAAATTTTAAAAACAGTTCTTGGTATTAGTAGTACCACATTGAAAGTGATACGAATAATCCAATAATAAAAAAAAAGGACTTAATTTCGGGCAAAAAAAAAAAAGGCATCAATAATAAAAAACACTTTAAAGAAAAATGATTTCTTATCCCATTTTTTTGGGAAACAAACGGACTCTTACAAATTATATTAGTATATATTACTATTATAATTTTTGCTATAGAATTAGGGTTTGGATATGATAATGTATAATTGATGATATGTGGTTGGTTCACTGTTGTCGATTTAATTTTATGTGTCATTATTTAATTTTTATAAATTGCAGTATTACGATATCTCTTATGTTGGTATTGTAATTCTCTTACCGATAATTTTTATGTAATCACACATTTTAATAGACCAAGTATATACTTGCACATGTTTGGTAATTTTGATAAACAATAAATATAATTAATTTTTTTTTTTTTAAATTCCAAACATGATTTGAGTAAGATCATAAATCTATTGATTGTGTAATATACCTATAATAGGAACGTGTCTATAGTTTTTAAAATCACAATTTTTTTCACAAATTGTTATCTGACCCAAACTTTTCATAAATATATTGGTAACAAAATTTCAAGGTTTTTTTTTTGGAACCAACGGAGGGAATAGTTGTCATATGGGCAAGCTAAAACATATTAATATGATAACTTGTTTGTTGTCAAATAGATGACACATCATTTCTATGCAGTAGCAACTCTGTCCATTAGTTTTAATTGAATTTTTGTTCCCCAAATTAAAAAATCTAGATTATATTAAAGAGTGGGTCTCCGGTGCACCAAGGGCACCAATTCAAATTGGTGCACTCTACACCCTAACCCCTAAATAGTGAACCATAAATTACATATGAACCATTTGGGCCGGGTGAACCATGAACCACTTGGGCCGAGTGAACCATGAACCACTCGGGCCGGGTTTCGGGTCGGGTTGGGTATTTAAATTTTTTTATAAAAAAACTCTAAAACTGAAATTAAAATTAAAACAAAATCGAAACTGGAAAAAAAAAAGTTATAACCCAAAAATAAATTGAGTAGGGTATGGGCGAGTGCACGGATTCTAAATCTGTGCACCTGGTGTATTTGAGACCTTGCATATATTAAATACTATATTATTGTCTTTTTCAATATTAACTTGATTGAACATTTGAAATTCGTGCATAAGCCAATTTTATATAATTGAAATTATACAATTGTGATTTATTAACTAAAGAAATAATAATGATAGAGATGCGGCGATGGTCACTGGTCAGCTTGTCTACATGAACGTCATTTTGATTTGTGATTGTGACGATTAATTTTTATAAAGCTTGACTTTTTAATCTAATAAAAATTATATTTTTTTTGGAGTTAGTCAAATATTACATTCAAATTTTCTTATATTTTAATTATAAATAATTGTGTTCTTGTAAATTAGTAATCCAAAACCGATATTTTCTCATTAATTAAATAACTACTATATATATTCTAATAGTTCATAATTGTAAATAATTAAAAAATAACATTTGGATTTTGGGTGTTTGACATTTAAATGGAGCCACCACCCATAAATGAATCACGTCTTAGATCTAGACATCTTGTTATTTGTTGTGTTGGCTGGTTAATTAGGAACACGCATATATTAATACTTTAATACATAAATACTTATATAAGTTATATTATATTGCTTTGATTGAAATAATTGATGGTACACACATGCTAATGGTCTAGAATCTAATGACATAAGCAGGAATAAAGTATTGACTCATGGACTCGACAACTTGCTAAAATAGAATCAAAGTGAATTGATCACTGATTTAATGATTTTACATATTACATTATTATTATTAAAATTTTACATATTTCAATTTGACATTTCTGGTTTCTAGCTGGTGATTGGATATTCGAATGATATAATTACCAGGTTTTTGAACAATACCATGGATTTTAATTTTTTTCCCAGAATAGATACATCGTAATTTGCAAGATTATGTGTTCCCCAGGAAATAAATTGTAACTTTGGCTTTCTAAAAAAAATAAAATAAAATTTTAACTTTGGACCTATGATGGGCCAAATGGTGGTACCGATCCCCCTGCCCCTGGAATTTTGAAAAAAAAAATAAAAAAATTATCTTATTAAACTTTCATATTTTGTATTTGTTCAAAGAGATATTTTTAAAGTTGAAAATACTGTTATCAATTTATTTTATTTTTATAATCTACATATATGCCAGTATAATATTATCAATTGGACATCCTCAACAAAATTCTTGACTCCGCCACTATTCATCAAACCTTGTTTTGAGAACTATTTATGATCAACACTCCTGTAAATCAGGTCTATCTATGAACTCTATTTCTGTTACATATAAAAATTATTATTGTTATGTACAAAAAATTTCACTGTTTAAAAATATAAAATATTTTCTAAACAGTGATTGTTTTTGTGCATAACAGTGATAATTTTTTTAGATAACAGTGAAATTTTTTATACATAACAATGATACTAAAAAAATTGAATTTACAGTGAAATCGAGTTCACACAAGTTTTTGTTATTATTTATATGTAGACTACAAAAGTTATGGAATAAACTGTATTTGAAACCGATCTCACTCGCTCTAGTGGTTCATATTAGAGGTAGGCATATTCTGCTATGTTTATTCGGAACCATGTCAATGAACAGGCCTTTCATGAGTTGGACGAGTCATCCGACTCAGGCCCGAAAATTTTATCGATTTTTAGGGTTTCAAAATTTTATATATATATATATATATATAATATTCATACTAGTAAAATTATTATTATATTGTAAAATGTTCTGGTGGGAAAGACAAATTCTTTATTCTATTTTGTCTAGGTTCGAGTCCCACCTTTTACAAATTCTTAATTTATTTTAGGGTTTAACTTTATCCAAAATAAATAATTTAAGCACAACAAGTCCACAACATACACATAATTAAATCTATCATAATTTTCTTGATATAAAATCTGGCCAAATAAATTTTGTTTCGAAATAATTATCACTTTTGCAGCTTTGCTATATTTTTGCAATTCTCATTATTAATTTTACCCTAAAAATCAATTTATTATGAAAAATACATTTTCCTTCACAAACTCTCTCTCCTCTCTTCTATTTTCATTAAATGAAAAATTAAGCAAAACTTTATATTTCATATTTATACAGACCTCAAAAATGACAAACAATTAATGTAAAACGAGAAAATATATTGTCTACATATAATAAAATTTTTGCAAATCCTTCATTTCATGTTAAGCTGTTATTAGTTATTATTCAATTTTTAAATTATGAAATACAATTAATTTATATAATTTTTTAGTTTATATATAAGGGGACCAAATTTTAAAATCGACTCAGGTTCTAAAATTTCTAGGATTGACACTCTCAATGAACATATTCTATTAGATTAAGGTTCCTAGTTATCTACTTATATTCCACATCCAAAATGAATGTCGTAATTTCGTGCATATATTTTGCATATTTTTTACGATATTTCTAATCGTATATAAATCCATTTTTTGATTTGAACGATTCCATATTATTTTATACTTTGCATGAATAAAATTATTCTCATGTAAGTAAAATTTGAGTTAAAATAGATAAATATACTCAAAATCGAAAACGTGCGTAGCTTGCGAATATCAAAATAAAAAGAATTGATTCTATATTCTGTAATTATTGTTGAAAAAAGCTGAACAGCATTTTCTACGTCACATTATTTTAGACATCAACATTTTTATTTTTTTTTGACAGAAAGACATCAACATTCGATATACATTGAATTGGACAAAACCCCTGTTGCACACTTGATGATTGAAATGGATACAAATAATGATAGAGACTTTGCAGTTTTGCTAAGCAGTGGTGGTGGATTGTTGGAATATTTCAAGTATTTACCTTTTAATTAATATTAAAAATGATTTGTTCTCTTACAAAAATAACATGACGTTGGAGTTATCAGTTCTAAGGAGGGTGTATTGGTTGTGAAGTCTGTAAGATTTTTTTAGACTTTCAAAGTCTTAGAGTATTCAATTCGAATTTTCAAAAGTCTTTAAAAATCCTGAGGTATTCAATATTAATTTTAAAAAATTTAAAAAAATCTTTAGGTATTCAATAGTTTATGAATTTTAATATTCTATAGTTTTTCTTTGATTCTCTTTCAAAAATATAAATAGATTTCACTCTCCAAAATCTCTTCTAATAACCAGAGATTTCTCGTATTCTCCCAAAGCTAAAAAAAAAAAACACGAGCCCGACACTTTTCTCCATTGTTTTCTTCTACAAACAATGAACTCATCAATTCAACCACTGAAATCATCGTATCCCCAATTCCAAAAATGAAACCCTCATATCTATGGAATTTTTTTTGTGCGAAACCCAAATTTGGGTATGAAAATACCTAAATTTTTCGATATATTGGTAGTTCTCAATTTTCAATTTGTTTACGCAAGAAATTTCTTGGGTTCTCTATCCCTGTCAAGAAGTTGGGTTCTGGAATTGCAATGTAGTATTAGATGCAATTAATATGTGTAATTATTAAATCGAAATTGAATACGAGTTTTTTAGGTTCTTGAATCTGGAATTGAAGACAAATTAAATACAACTCTTGATTCTCTACACCATGCTTATTCTTTGTAATTTGGGTTTTTGCACCATGCTTATTCTCTGTAATTTGGGTTTTTGCACCATGTTTATTCTCTGCAATTGACGAATTAGATTAAATTTTTGATTCATATGATTCTGCAACTTTTGGGTTCTTTCCAGAATCGGTAAAAAAAAAATTTGGGTTCTTTGCAGAATCAATAATATACAAGTGTGCTTCATACATTTGCATCAATAGTTCTAGCGCTGGAGTCTATGGAAACCCATGTAAATCAATAAAAAAAATGTATTCCACAATCCTTTTAAGTCTATGAAAATCCATGTAAATCAATAAAAAAAATCAGCCAAACTCTGCATGGAGTCTATGAATTTTTTAAATCCACAGACTTTTTAAAGTCCAAAAAAATCCAATAGAATCCCAATTGAATACACCCCCTAAGATTAGAAAAATAGATTGCTCCATTACCAAAATTGTAATTTTTTTTATTTTAAAAAATTAAATAGAATAATGATACTACCAACTCGTGACGAGGTATGGCCCAACTCGTTGGCAACCCAGTTTGCAACCCCTGTTCGATAGAAGACGAAGACACCTCTCACATCTTGTTCAAGTGCCCTTTCGCACAAGAAATTTGGTCGAGATACTACCAATGGCTTCAAATTAGGACGGCCACTCACAGCGATCCAACAAGGAATTTCCTCCAAAACGGACACCTCACAGACCTCGGTAAGGACTCAAAAATTACGGATTCGTTGTGGGTGGCGGTGACATGGACACTGTGGAATGTAAGGAACAATTTAATTTTCAATGGCGTAACACCGACAACTGCACAAGTTTGGGAAGAGATAAAGGCAAGATCATAGTCGTGGATATCTACAAGGGACGGTACGGTTCGAGAAATCTCTTACACTCAATGATCAAATAATCCCAGATGCAGGGGAACTTCTGATGGAGTTACCTAGTTTTTGTTTTCATGATTGTTAACTTTAGTTGGGAGTGTTCTGAGTTTTGATTACATTCAGATTGTAAAGGGAGTTATTGAAGGGGATGGAATACACCTTATGTTCCAAGCCCCTATTGATCTCTTAATACACCGACAACTGCACAAGTTTGGGAAGAAATAAAAATAGAATAATGATATATATTCAGTTATTTGTACTTGGACATATGATTGTACAAAAGCCAACATGGGCTGTGGGACAGATTTTTGGTAGATTAATTTAAATGTTCTAAGTAGATATTTATATGTTCATTCGACTTGATCTTTCGCAGATTAATTTAAATTGACCTATGTCTCACCCAAATGTGGTTATAGTATATCAACAAATAATAAGAGATATTGATGTAGGGAATAATAATATAACTCAGTACTATTTTTGTTAGGGTAATGTAGCTAACATATACAGGGGCCAAAATTGAGTTACGAGTATCTCATATATTTGATATAAATAGTCAATTTTATAGTAATATAGTTTTTATGACAAGAGTGTGAAATTGCAATGAAAATATTCCACTTAAAAAAATGAAAAAGATTATTCTACAACAACAAATTTATGGCATTTCAAACCCACACCACAAAAGGTTTAGGTATATGTGGTGTTGACTTGTTCAAATAGGATCAGACATGCACTGGTTAATGGAAAATTTTGTTGGCTTAAACCATAAATAGAAACCGAATCTAGTTGCTGTAGTTGGTTTAATTTTGGATCTTAGTTTAAGGGTGGCAACTTTTCATTTCCATAGATTCATCCCATTCCCTTTTGAAACTTTTGGATTGGCGTTTAAAAAAGGACAAAAATTCGTACTTGAGTTCTTATGGTATAAACTAGAACCAATTACTCCCCCGTCTCAAATTAATTTTCACAGTTGACTTTTACACACATTTTTATGAGCGAGTTTTGTATTAGTAATTGAAATGATAAAGTTATCATTTGAAATACTAATACAAAACTCGCTCACAAAAATGTGTGTAAAAGTCAACTATGAAAATTGATTCGAGACTAAGATAGTAATAACCACCATTTTTAAAATATTAAAATATCATGCTCAAATTATGCACTGTCTTATCGTGAGACCGTCTCACAGGATCACGCCTAAAAAATGATGAATGAATAATTCCATGTTGTGTTGTTGCCTTTTTGGGGATGGGCGCATATGAAACTCAGCTTCGTACAATTCACACAAATTTTTATCTAAATAAAAAGGTTTTAATAGGGATGTCAATGGGTCGGGACGGGTACTTAGATACCCAGACCCGACCCACTATTAAAACGGGACGGGGCGGGTCTGACCCGCTCGGGGCACGGGGCGGGACGACCTATATTAAATATCTTTTCATATTTTATTTTATTTTATAATTTAAAATATTGATATCAATAGATAATTTTAATTTAAATAACATATTATATTTCATATAGACCTAAAAAACGTCTATAAAGTTGAATTTTTGTTATCTACATATTAATAATTATGAAAAAAATATAAAAACAGATTATATTTATATATATTATATAACATATATTTTAATTTTTAATATACAAAATGGGGCACGGGTCCCGAGTAATACTCATACCCGCCCCGTTTCACTACGGGTCCAGGGCGGGTCCGACCCAAACAATGCGGGTCGGGGCGGGCCGGGGTAATATTGCCATCCCTAGGTTTTAAGGTTGATCAAGAAAAAGGTAGTAACAATTGTTAAAACTTGAGCCCTAAATTTCGAATTGGGAAGTAAAGCCCAATAGGTCATAGCTCCCTAATTTAGAATTCGGCCCAATCTTAGCGGATCAGAGAGCCCAATAAAATCATTTTTCCCGCTTCAAAATCACTGAAACCATTTCAAAAAGAAGTATCAGAAATCTTCTGAAAAGCGAAAATGGCGATCGGAGAATCGGAAGAACATCCGAAATTGTCCGTTAAAATCGCGAAGGTTTTAGACGATGTTAGGACCTCACACGCCACTCATATCCGTAAGCTCAAGGAACTCGCCAGTCTTCGCTCCTCGTCGCCGGTCGAATTCCGGGCGGCGTTTTGCGCAGCCCTTACTCCACTTTTCGATTTCCAGCGCCGCAACGCCTCCTCCGAACGTATCATCAAGTTCGCCTCTGTCTTTGCCTGCTCTCGCGGCAGTAAAGGTGATTTTGGTGATGATTTTTTGGAGAATTTCCTAAAATTTCTTATTTCGGCGGCTGCTGCGTCCAATAAGACTGCGAGATACAGGGCTTGTCAGATAGTTTCTGAGGTATGTTGAGTTCTTTTGCGCTGTGTTTTCCACTGGTGTGCATTTCTTTCGCTCCTTGAAATTTTGATGGATATTGTTTAGGAGGCTTTGAACTTCTTTTAGTTCTAGACTGTTAAGAATTAACCCAAAAGCGATAGACTGAAACCATATGCATAGGGACTCTAGCATTTTTAGAATTTTTTATTTTTTTTTGCTTATGTTGCTAGTTAGTAGTAGTTTTGGAGATGCGAAATATATTTTTAGGGATGGATCTAATTGTTTTCTCACTTCAGATAAATTGAATTCTACAATAATGTTTACTTCTTTACTGCGACATAGATAATCATGCGGTTGCCAGATGACACAGAGGTGAGCGATGAACTATGGGATGAAGTGATAGAATGTATGAAGCTACGTGCAAGTGATAAGGTCCCTGCAATTCGAACATTTGCTGTGAGATCTCTTGCACGCTTTGCAAATGATTCAGAGAACAGTGACGTTCTTGAATTGCTCATAGAGAAACTGCCACTGGAGCAGAACGGGGTAAGGTCTTTACCTATTTTGTGGTTGTACCTTCTGCACAAGGGTTCTTGTCTGCCTGATTTAATTTTAAGAGCATAGTGACTTAACTCCGTGTAGCTGCTATATGTTTAATCATACTTCTAATGAAATTATCAACATACTGAAATATGTTCAATTCTATTGAACTCTGTATAGATAACTTTTTTTTATTGAGAACATTTAGGTGTCATAATATGTATCTGAGCGTGTTCTCTGAGTTTGATTATTGCATATGTGCAGGATGTCCGCAAGATTATTGTGTTGTCTTTGCCTCCTTCAAGCGTGACTTTATCGTTGATAACTGATTGCACTTTGGATGTGAGTGAGTCAGTTCGGAAGGCAGCGTACTGTGTTCTTGCAAGTAAATTCCCGCTACAGAGCCTCAGGTAATTCAATCATTTTGTCCGTTAATATCGTACTCACTTCTCAATTTATGTAGCCAATGGTCCCTCATAATTTTGCTACTTGAACTTAGTTCTGTATTGTAGTATTTGATAATCTTTTTTTGTATTGTTTCCATACTTTTCTTACTATATATTGCAGCATCAAGCTTAGAACAAGTATTCTTAAAAGGGGACTTGCTGAGCGATCTGCATCTGTTGCAAAGGAGTGCTTTAGGATGCTAAAGGATGAGTGGCTCGACAAGTGTTGTAACGGAGACCCTATAGAGCTACTTAAATATCTTGATGTTGAAACCTACGAATCAATTGGGGAGATAGTAATGTCCACTCTTCTGAAAGCAGGATTAGTAAAATTGCACAATGGCCAAACTATTCGGAAATTCTTTACAGCCAATGATGACTTAACTGAAGGTTATTATGCATTATATCATTTGGTTTACGTAGCCAAGTCATTCATCTTTCTTTAAAATCCACCATTACATTTATCAAACTCTTGCCACATTATTGCAAGCTAATGTTTTATCCGTTAAAAACATCTTTAGCATTATGTGCCAAATGTACATTAAGATGTTCCCTTCTGATAAATTATGGTTTCTTAGGTCTTTTATGCAAATGGTTTGTTCCATTAGCAAATTGTCTGGTAGATATGCAATACTTCATAATTTGACTGTGGTAATCAATGTCTGCAAGAATGTCTATTGAGCTTCAGTATAGTTTCCCATCTTTTCTAGAGAAGATTTAACATTCTTCTATTGAGTGTCCCTTTAATTTAAAAAGTACTTTTCAATTGCATGGTCAATTTTTTTCATAATGTTTACTTGAGTTATCCAGGCTGGTAATTATTGTGCCAGAGTGTTGATTCTTGATATGTTTACCAATATAAAAATCAGGACAAAACAATTATTCCATTGAGCTCATGGACGCAGAAGTTGCTCTTTTTTGGAGAATGGTCTGTAAGCACCTGGACATGGAAGCACATGTAAGTTATTTTAGCAAATGGTAATCAACTCTGTATTTTCACTAAAGAACTAATGGTGTTAGTAGTGACTAAATGCTTAGCATGTATTTGCAAGTTATATTAACATCCTTCTCGTCCATATTTTCAGAAACATATTATATTGTTTGCAGAACCCGCAATGGGTTTCACAAATACATGTTTAAGAAGTTAATTTGGATTTCTTCATTTTACACCTGTGTCTGCATGTGTATACATCTGACCCAGTTTTTCGCGTGCATGAATAAATCTGATATTTGTTTTATGTCAGTGTTCTCAGTTGATGGGGTTGCTGAACTTTTCCTATATTTTCTGTCGAAAGTTTTTTCTCCAGTAATTCCTGCACCCTTGTATTTGTAACTAAAGTGGTATTACAAATTGATCCGACTTAAAGCCATTGTAATACAGTTGTCCTGCTGGCATCATGGTTGGTCTTGTAGAAATTATTGATGATCTACTGTTAAAATCTTTACGTGCTATTTGCTTCTAGTTTTGCTGTTGATGCTGTCTCATAGTTGCAATAAATGTTAGTTTTAAACTTGACTCTTATTTTGGTTGTTAGTTTGTAGTTAATGTGCCTGTGAAGTTACAAGTGAAAACTAAAGGTTGTTAATGCTGATTTGGTGATTAACTTATTTTTATTCTATCCTATCTTTCTTTATGTGATTTTACTTTTTAGTGCATCTTCAACAAAGTTCAATTTAAAAACATATGATTTTTGGTTCAGTTGGACCATTTATGAAATGAATGGTAAAAAGATTAAAGATATTTTTATCTGTCCTTAGCTGGTACCAGTAACTAACATCTTTTTTTCATAATCTATCAGAAAAAGGGTTCTGATGCTGCTATGGCTATGGGTACAGAATCAGCAGTATATGCAGAGGAAGCTTCAGACAACAATGATCTTCTTGATAGAATCCTTCCTGCTTCCGTTTCTGAATATGTTGAATTAGTTAATGCTCACATTACCGCTGGTGCGTGAACTTTAAGATAACAACATTTGTTATATTTGATACCATACAACGTTACCGTATCTAATCTAATCTTACAGGGCCAAATTGCCGATTTGTATCTCGGCAACTGCTACTTCTGGGCGCTAGGCTTGATTTCTCTGATTCTTCAAACAGAAAGGTGGCTAGTGAATTTGTTCAGGGTTTGTTGCATATTGCCCTTGATCATGAATTGGACGAAAATGGACACGAAGTCGTCATTGGAGATGGTTTTAATTTAGGAGGGGAGAGAAATTGGGCTTCTGCCGTAGCAGAATTGGCAAAGAAAGTGCATTCTGCAACAGGAGAGTTTGAAGAAGTTGTTCTCACAGTGGTGGAAGAGCTTGCTCGGTCTTGCAGGGAGAGAACGGCAGATTGGAAGCAGTGGCTACACTGTCTTGCTCTGATTGGACTTCTTTTGGAGAACACAACTTCATTTCGTCATATGCAGGGAAAGGCAATTGACCCTGCTGAAATTCTTCATTCGCTATTGCTTCCAGGGGTATGCGTCCAATAAAACTCTCAACACCCCCTTCCCCCCCACCCCCCACAAAAAAAAAAGGTAGCACTTGGGTGCACCAGTTGCTCCTCGCAATTGGTGCTCAAGTAGTACTGTTCAATGAAAACAACTAATACTCATTGGTGAAAATAACTAATACTGACCAACTAATACCTTTTTAGTAAAACCACTAATACCATTTAAAAATGCACTTGAGTTGCACGGTGCAATTGGTACATAGAAGTATTTCCCAAAAGAAAAGAGTGGGATGGTTTGCTTCTAGCAATTTAACTCTGGTAGGTCTTTTAAATGCAGGCAAAGCATTCCAACTTGGATGTCCAGAGGGCTTCTGTAAGGTGCCTTGGTCTTTTTGGGTTGTTGGAAAGAAAGCCTAGTGAGAATATAGTAAAGCAGTTAAGATGTTCTTTTGTCAAGGGACCTTCTGGTGTAGCAGTAATGGCTTCTAAGGCTTTGCTTGATCTTGCAATATGGCATGGTCCAGATCAAATGGATAAAGCCATGAACAGTGATCTCTCATCACATCTCCGTGATCAAAATATTTCTCCAATCCCTGTCGATTTTTGCAACGAAAGTGAGGATTTGGATATCGAACTGCTTGATCTGTTTTATGCGGGACTTGAACATGATTGGGGTGATATTGGAGAGGTTGAAGAAAGTCAATCGATTCAAGACGTTCTAGGAGAAGGGTTAGCAAAGATTCTTCTTCTGAGCAATAAGTTTCCGTTACAGGCTTCAACACATCACTTGCTATTGACTAAGCTCATCAAACTCTATTTCATTACTGAGAATGAGGAATTTCAGAGGTTGAAACAATGTCTTTCGGTTTTCTTTGAGCACTATCCATCCCTTTCCATAAATCACAAGGTTTGAGTTGTATTATATCATTTCTACAGTTTCTTTTGGTTTGTGAGTATTTCCCTTCTGTTTTCCTCATAAAAAATTTCCACCAAAACTGCAGAAATGTATATCGAAGGCTTTTATGCCAGTTATGCGTTCCTTATGGCCTGGTATCGATGGAAACTCCACAGGCTCTAGCATGGTGGTATCTAACATGCGTAAACGTGCTGTGCAAGCATCACACTTTATGCTGCAAATGATGCAAGCTCCTTTATTCATAAAAGAAACAACAAAGCAGGATGATAATGAAAACGAGAATCTTGGAGTTGAAACAGATACTTCTCTAGATTTTGAGAGTGGAGAGGAAGGGCTTGCAGTACGAATTGCTCTAGAGGTTTGTGCATTAATATTCATCTTGAAATTTTTTTCAGATTCAGAAATTTCAGATATCAAAGATTTTACTTCATTTAGAGATACTGGATAATTTTTACTGTTCCTCTAAATGAAGGTGGCTAGCTTTCAAGCGAAGAAGACAGCAGCAGAAAAAACATACGTTGCTGCACTTTGTAGAATACTTGTGTTGCTTCAATTCCGGGTTTTAGAACAAGGGGTCATTAAACTCGTGCGAATTATTTTGGGTCGTGTAAGTGTGTCTGTAGCAGCTGAAAAGGATCTCATGAAGGAACTGAGGCATATGGCTGAACGCCTAAAGTCAATTGACAGAAATCCAGATGAAAAACCGTCACCGGAGGAAACTACTCTGATCTTGGGTAATGAATGAAGTTGCCTTATGAAATATATATTCTGTCATCTACGATCAATATTCCACTTCTATTTTAGGTGCTGCATTTTGCATTATACAAAATTCAACTTCTATTTTAGCTGCCTTATGAAATATATATATTGTGTTTGTATTGTCACATGATCTCAACTCATGTATAAAGTTCCATAATACTTGTTTCCATGAGCAGAAAAGTTGGGACTAGAATTCAACATGGAGGAGGATGACTCGGCGGAACTGGCCCCGACCTCAGCACCACAATCAACACGTGCAAGACGAGTCAGAAGACGAGCAAGGGACGAAGAAGAGTCTTCCTCTGAAGACGAATTTTCTCCGACTTCTGTTGTTCCCGTTACTCCAGCTGTGATCAACAGTCGTTCGCAAAGGGCGAGCAAGACTGCTGCATTGTCAAGAATGACAGCCAAGACAACGATAAGGATAGACGAGTACGATGATAGTAATGACGAGGACGAGGATGATGCAGGGTCGGAAGGAGTCACCTCTGATGATGATGATTCTGAACCTTGTGATTAGGCTGTGGTAAGTTTATTAATGGTTATTAAATCTTCTGTGTAACTTTTATTTGTGTATCATTTATATGGTGAAGCAGTATATGTTGGTTGAGAATTTGTTCTGCTGCGTGTGCATCTCGTGCAATTTAACAGAATATCTTGCTGGCTTCATGTATGATAGTATATTGGAATCTGTATTCCTTTGCCTACGTGAAGAATTTGGTGGTTATTTATGGGGAAATTGTAGCCCGTGTCTTGGCCCATTATGTCGTATGGGCCGGCCCAGAAGATCAAGGAAATTGGCCCATTATCTTCATAAGTGAAAATGCCATCCTATTGAGTGCATTTCTTTTAAATTTTACCAATTTTTTCCACCAGAAGTATGTTTTACTTTTTTTTGTTGTTGCTAAAACTTATTTATTTATGAATACAGTCATCTTATCTTCATTATTTCATCATCGCTTAATTATTTAAATTGACTATATTTAATTAGATTAATTTACTCTATTTATAAATAGACCTTACGGTCCAATAAAAAACTATTTAATTTATTTTATCCTAAAATCTGTGACCAAAAAATTGAAAATTAATTTCAGTAACACTTTTGTAAATTAAATCTATATTTAAACTCTCACTATTATGTGCGAAAATTATCACGATTGTGTACAAACAAATTTAATTTTTAAAAATATAAAACATCTTTTAAACAATGTTAATTTTTGATACACAACAATAATATTTAAAATATCGAATTCACCGTAAAATTGGGTTCACACAAGTTTTTTGTAAATTAATTTTGATGGAGGGAGGGGGTAATTTGTTTTGATAGAATTTGGGTTGGTTGCACTGTTTAATGACTGACTGAAGGTAATAAAAAATCACTTTTACTCTCAATTTTTTTTGGACAGTTTTTAATTTTTTAATGTGGGCGGTGGGACTTTAATTATAAAAAGGGGTGAAATTAATTATGGTTTTCTAGTTACTACAATTAAGGGTTTGAGGGAGATTCATGCCGGTCGCCGGCCTAGCAGGCTAGCGTTTCATTTTGTATTTTTTTACCTATAATATCTCCATCTTCAAGCCTGCACCCACCCTAACCACTTGACGTAATTATTCCAATTGCATATAAAATTAGACCCACGAATTATTATTTTTCCTCATAAAGGATAATATTATAGATTACATTTGATAATAAAATATGAAACATTCTATAATATTTGGTTTAATTATTGTTCGTGTAAGCAAATGGCTTGGCTTGCCCTTTGCGGAGCAATTTCCACACTAAGCGACAGAGCAGTTTGAATTTTATGTGACTTCCTTTTCTGGATTTATTTTATCATATAGAATTAGACTGAGAGCGAAATATGAGGTTAAAATAATATATAAAAAACTAAAGTCTCTTTCGATTTTAAAGAACAAAAAAATTAATCTTGTTGCCAAGTGGACAATTAATTGTGAAATCAAATAAACAATTAATGGTAATTACAAATATAGATGAATATATATTGAAAATTAATTGATGCAATTGGCTCAACACCGACGGTGGCGAATTCAGATTTCATTCTTTTCAAAATCTGCGGTGTTCCCCAAATAGGGCAACTCACACATGCCAATTATGGGGGTTTTATTACCAAAATTGAGTCCTATATATAGTTTAAGGCTCGAGGATCCTCTAATAAAAAAATGTGTAATGAGTTTATTGTATAAATTTGTTTCCATCGACCTCGATTTTGACATTATTCATTTTTACTATATTATAAAGTACATACAATTTATATTGAATTTATTTTCATAAAGACTCCAATTTTTCCTTTAATTAACTTGCCCACTAATTTTTAAGAGGAAAAATTGCATTTTGCAATATATTTGGGTGCATTTGCGCTACCAAATGTTATCATGCATAGGGTGGACGGTACGGCATACCAAAAAATTTCTCGCCATATCGATATCGCACCGAAATTTTCAATACTGAAAAATGTCATACCGATGTCGTACCGAAAATTCAGTATATCAAAATTTCTGCATATCGAAATTTCCGGTATGTCAATATTATATACCGATACCGTATCGATATTTCGGTATACACCGAAAATTATTCTGGTATACCGGAAATTATTTCGATATACGGAAAATTTTCCGATATTAATTTTCTATATTTTTATACCATTATCGTACCGAAAATTTGATAAAATCGATATTTTTCGGTACGGTAAGTGCAGTATACCGGTATTTTCGGCATATTCTCCACCCCTTTCATGCATATTTCCGCTTCATATGGGCACATTTGTGTTGCCAAAATGTTACTCCATGTAGAGTTTTTGTGCACCAAATATAATTGCCTACGAAAATGTAATTTGTCTAAAAAATTATTTGTGCAGGTAAATTTATCCACGGAAATTACAAATGTGCAGACAGATTTATTTGTAGGTAATTTATTTGTTTAAAAAATTATTTGTGTAGGTAATTTTTTCGTAGATTATTCTAAAAATTGGTAGACAAATCCTCACTTTTTAAGAATTAAATTATATTTTTGTAGACAAATCCTCACTTTTTAAAAATCAAATTATATTTTTGTGGAAAAATTTCGTAGCAATTTAAAAATTTAACAGACAATTCTTATTTTCTAACAGTGAATTTGAACATGCGTGATTTTGAATGTACCTCTTAGCCCTAACAATATTACACTGTTCATAAAAATATTTGTAACGTGCATGCAAGAGAATTATGATTTAAGTAAAACACTACCTAGACTCTCATGCATGCTCACAAAAAAACAGATTCAATCAACGTAACTAAATTAACGGAAAATCATTTTAAAAACATGATAACAATTCATTCAACTTTAAACTATGCCAAACTTGACTCGAGATTCGTATATGTTCGATTCTTTGTAATGACTTCAAGTCTCCGTATGGCTGGACCTCAAACTCAAATAAATCCAAATAACGTATAGACTCAGACTGCACAGACAATATAAATTTCACAGAGTGTGGGCTTGATTTGTATAAGGTTTCACACGCTCATTTGTATTAAAATTAAATCATTAATCATTAATAATTTGTGTTGGAAGTTAATGGGATTGACAATTGTTGGTGCATGGAAGTTGCCAGTAAATTTCATGAGAAGCATAGTGAGTTATGAACACTGAACTAGGTCAACTCATGTCGGCTGGTCCACTTCTAATGTAACTCTTGTCTCTTTGTATAATCAAATAATTTTTTCTTTTATCTCATAATCCGCTTGTAATTTGTAAAATTAATTAATTTATATTAATTTCTTAATAATCTTCTTCACTCGTGTGTTGAAATTTTAACCACACCCTCTATGCAGGAGATCCAGCAAGATTCAACTTGAGAATTTATCTTATCTAAAAATTATTAGAATATATATAGAAATGAGAAATTAATTTTTTATTTACGCAAAGTATAAGGTGAAGAAATTTTATATAAAAATCTGTAAAATTGGTTAAGGAGTATGACTTATATTATTAAAGGGTATTAGTTGTGATAATCGAAGGGTGCGACTTTTTATTATAAAGGGTATTACTCATAAGATTGAAGGGTGTGTGACTTATATTACAGCATGTGGTATTATTAGTGATAACTGAAGGTGTGACTTATATTACAAAATAGATATTAGTTGTGATAACTCAAGGGTCATGCCTATAAAAATGGAACCAATTTCACGCGAATAAATTTCACAGCATACCAACTCATATATTTATATTAATTTTTCAATATATATACCAATATTCATCATATATTTGTTGTAAATATAAAATTTTTCTTTTATAGAAAAATACACCATATATATCTGTATATTATTAGCTCATTAATCGTTATTATACATGAAAAGAGGCATATCTAAGTGCTAAAATACGACAAAAATTATCGTTTAAATTTATAAAAACTTGCACTTGCATGCCCTATCTTTTTTATTGCATGTTTTTGGATTGCGTTTAGATGAAATGATTTGTTGAATAAAATATCCGTGAAATGTATTTTAAACTCATCTCTTCTAGTTTAAAATTAATTTAAAGTGGTTTTAGTTTTTTTAAATCAATTTCCAATTTTGTGGACTTAGAATTCTTTTATATCAAAACCTTGAATACAATTATCCCAATACACTGCAAATGGATATTACTTATTCCTCTGGATAATACTATAATTAATTTGATACCTCTTTGTCTTCTTTTGATTTTGTCTTGTTTCGGATTGATCTCGAAGTACTAAATTTAAACGAAAACAATTTGTACTAGCTAATACTTTATCCTCGTTAGTTACTGGTAGGAAATCCGACTTTTCTTCTTGAAAAAGTGTTAACTAGTTTTCAATTTCGATTTGTACTAGCTAATACTTTATCCTCGTTAGTTTTTCTTTGCTTTTAGCAAAATGTTCTTACATTTCTTGATAAGAGATATCTGCAATTACGAATCATTTTCTAACTTAGATAAAAAAAATCAACTCCCCATCTACAAGTTCGAGCCTTTAGGTTCGAGCTTTTAGATGAAACGAAATTCTTTAAAATCTTTAGGTTATTGCTTAATGTGTGGTATGGATACTTTCGAAGTGGAGGAATAAATTAATTTCCGAAGATAACAGGTGGGAACAAGAGAAGATTGCGGACAAAATTAAGTGAAGACTTTAGAGTTGATTATCAGTTAAGAGGACACTTTATGTACATTTAATTTTAAAGATTGGCTATTGGACCCGTGTAAAGTATTAGACTTAGCTTAACGTAACTTTCTTTTGTAAATGTTTTGTGTTTGTTTTTCTTTCAGGCTCTCACTATACCTGAAAGAACCGTTTTTATTTTTCAATTAAAATTATTTGTCCGATAAAAAAAAATTTGTTATTTGAAAATTATTTTAGTTTAATAAAATTCTTATTCAATCTAAAAGAAATAGAAAGATTATGGTGTTGAATTGAGTTTTAAAAAATATGATAATGTTAAAATTTAATTAGCCAGAAAATTATAGGCTTTATATCTTTCTCTTCCATTATTTATCCAATTATCCAAATAATTTATTACTAGAGATACTTATAACTTATGAGATCGTCATCACTCAATATGTTTCACACAATATTTCTTTTCTTTTTTTTTAAAAAAAAGGGCACAATTTCTCATATAGAGACTTGGGAAATTTCTTAAGGAAAAACCAACTGGCAAATGGTATTTAGTATTTGCATAATTATTAAGGATAACATTGTGAAGACAGCAACATAAGACACATCACACATACGGACCAACGCACTATATTATTAATAAAATGTTATTATATATCTTGAAATTGAAGTTTCCATTCACTATTTGTAAAGATGCACTAATATAAAATCTAATTAAACAAAATTGTGTTCATACTACATGAGAAGAATAAATTATGATAAGATCTTGTATATATATGCAACCTGATGCCCCATGTTAATCGATTAATATTAGTTATTTTTATTAATAGTTATTAGTTGAAAATTTTGAAGTGTATAAGAGACTTGCTTATAAAATTATACTTACAAATACAATCTGAAGATGCCTGCAAACCGCATGAGAAAATCCATATCCCTATACCTTCTGTTATTATTGATATTGTAAATTCCTTTTTCAAGATCTCAATAAAATTGTCTCCAGTATATATCAGGATAGAAAAATAGCGACAAAATCATAAAAAAATATTATTTGTAAAAATGTAGGCCAAGGTTTTGCACTCATGATGAAGAAAAAATGAGGCTACATGTTTGTAATTACTAAATTACTGACAGAAGATGTCTACCTCACTCAAATTGCGGCATACAATGTAATTAAACTACTTTTCTGGTCTTTTCTTGTTCTGTGTCATACCATTAATATATTGATTTTATGGTACCTAAAAGATAAGAACATACAACCAAGACATATATTGTTATTCTTAATTATTATATAAAGTTTAATTGGTTTCATCATTAAAGAAGAAAAAGATTACAGTCAGTATCATTTCTTTAAGAGAAACTATTTTTGTTCGGATCGATTCTTTAAATGCTATTTTATATTAATGCATGACAATTACTCCCATATTTTATATATTTTTGTTGCCTTCATTTTTAACTTTTGGCATGTTGAAATTGTTGTTACAACACAAGTGGGATATAAAAATAATAAAAAAAAACCAACTACATGAAACAAACAATTCCACTATAAGTGATAAAGTACAAAATAGTTTTTACAAAATTCTCCTTTTTTGTTTTCTTAACTATTTTGTATCTTCTGATTCAATAATTTGTTCGATAAGAATTTTTTTTGTGAGATCATTGTCATTCATTTGTTATTAGTCGATTGAGTGTGTCGTCATACATGATATACATGATTTTTTTTTTGTTATTTGTATGCACATTTTCTAGTAATGTAAGTGAGTTTCTTTCAAATACAAAAATTAACTAATTAAAAAATTCACAAATACAGTAAGTATGATATTTAAATGAATCCTCTTTTGGGCTTAAAACTTAGCACGTACAATTGGTGCTGAAGACTATTGCGACGATGTCTCAATCGACATTTGTTCAATGAGAAAACTCTATTTTCATATGTGAACATAAGTTTTTCACATTGAGTTGAAATGACGTGTATTCATCCCCAATCACGATTCACAAATATTCATATCCACCAAAGTGTACTCTAGATTAAAGTCGACTCAATATATATTGGGCTAAATCTTGTATGCATCCGGTCAGATGCAACGTGCACTCATAGTGTATGTTAGAGACATGTAATTTGTTTAATATTGAATCGTGTAACTATTTTTTCATAAAAATAATTGCAAGGTTCAGTGTAAACAAATTGCATCGTTCAATAACAAATTGCATGTTTCTAAAATGCAATATGAATACACGGTGCACTTGAATGCACATAAGGCTCACTAACTCATTATATTGTTTCTCAAAATACCGAATATAAGATTAAATAAGAAACATGTGAACACTATTAGTTATTTCTATTTAACAGTATTCGTTGTGTATCAGATGCATGTTACTCTTATATATTGTACACTACTAAGACATTATAATTACAGCAAAAACACCATTTTCGTTGCTTGCTTTATTCTTTGGCTTTCCAAAAATTTCCAAATATAGCCGGAAAGCACCGATTTTGTGTCGTCAATTTTACGTTTTGTCATTCTTGTCGTGACCATAACGCCACTTAATTCCTTCAAAATCAAAATTGTTAAAATCGTGTGCAGTATAAACGCGAGATAACACGCCGCAAATGCAGTCCACAAGGACCACAATTGAGGCGTCGTAGTCACATCTCCCGGCCCCTACGTTTAGTTATGGGCCCCACCTCTGGTCTTTAAAACTGCCATTATTTCCGACGGTATCCCCTCTTTAATGTTACTACGACAAAGTCTTTTGTACAAATTAATTATTGAGCCCTGATTTCTGCGAACTTTACCGCGAACTATTTTATTTTATTTAACAATTTTCGTATATATGTTGGTTAATAAATCCTGAAATTTCAGACATGGAATTGCAAAACATGGTTGCTCTTGTTTCTCGTACTGGAAGAGATATGCAGCGTTACAACTTCCATGGCCAACGCCAAGTTGTCGGGTTTGTGCCTCTCACTCTCTCTCTCTCTCCCTCTCTTAATTTCATGAAAGAAAAAAAAAAGGAGTAAAAATACTTGTTTGAGTCCTTTGTGATTAGAGTTGACTTATTTTGAAGTAAACCCCTGAAAATGAAGAAGGTTAATTACTTCAATTTCATGAAATTAAAGTACATATGATTCCTGTTTCCAAGTTAACTAGTTGTGAAATTCTACATTATTTGTAAATTATTCACCGTGTGACATGAATTCAGTGATACAAAGTTTTGAACAGTGTGCAATTAGATAATTGATGGCTTAAATAATTTCTACAAGTAACTTCAATTATGTTTCTATTCATGTTATTTAAGTGTGCACCCTGTGATGTGGGTACGTATATTCGAAATGGGGACATTTAATTTGTTAGAAATTCGTTTGGGAAATAATTGATGATGTGTTATGCAGATGCATTCCGTACAGATATAAAGTTAACCATGGGGCAGCATCCATGGTGGATGAGGAAGAAATTGAAGTACTTGTGATTACTTCACAGAGAAAAGGAAAAGGAATGTTATTCCCAAAGGTAGTTGATAATCTTCATTTAAAATGTTGTGTATATATCTCATTCTAGTAAATAATTTGAGTAACTTATGATGATGCATTTTATAATTCAGGGGGGTTGGGAAAACGACGAGTCGATTGAAGAGGCTGCGCTCCGCGAAACAGTGGAGGAGGCAGGGGTAGTCGGCATTGTTGAGGTTCGTTTTTCCCCAACTCAATTATGCCAATTTTTCATAGTGTTTTCACAACATTTTGGACATTATGTGTTGGACTAGTCCTTGTGTGGTGATGCTTAATTATGTAATTGTGAGCTACTTATCTCGGTGTAATTGAAATTGCAGCATAAATTAGGTAAATGGAACTTCGAGAGCAAAAACAACGACACCAGCTACGAAGGTCACATGTTTCCGTTGCTTGTTCAGGAGCAGCTCGATTTCTGGCCCGAAAAGGACGTCCGACAAAGAATATGGGTATGTTATGTAGTTCAACTGCAAACACACCTTAAGTTTTCCGTTTTATAATAATAATGATCTGATTTTGGTGTATGAATGAAAATTGTGATTTAGTTAAGTGTAAGAGAAGCTAGGAAAGTTTGTCAATACTGGTGGATGAAGGAAGCATTAGAAGTATTCGTGGATCGTCTCTCAAACGAGGCTAAAACGGGCAGGAAGTCTAACTTGTAGCAACGACCCCATCCGGGGCTGGAAAAACAGCCATGAAGAGATATTTGAAGAAAATGTGAACCAAATTCGTCTCGTTTTCTTTGAGTTGTGTATAGCTCAAGTTCATTGGTAATCTAGTTAGTTGTTTTTGAACCAGAACCAGCAACATTCTCAACTGTGTAAGTCCTTGTGTTCTTGATCGTATATTTACATTTTCTAAACGGCCTAGTTTCTTCGTGACACACTTTCATTGTCTCTAACTGAGGCTATTAATTGTCAATCTTTGTTCTTGACACATTTTCTTGAACAATTTGTACTGAAAAAAACAGGGCAATACTCTCTAATTATTTCATGATTTCATTCAGTGTTCTAATGAAACCACAAGTGCAACTATGAAGGCATGATCGATTTTTGGAGAAACAGTTCCCCAACTGTGCTTCTCATACATCCGCACTTCGATTTTCCGATGATAAGCACGACTAATACTGTTGAATGAAGACAACCAATACTGTCCAGTGAAATCAACTAATACTCTTTAGTGAAAACAACTAATACTCTTCAGTGTAATCAACTAATACTTTTTTGGTAAAAGCAACTAATACCGTTAAAAAATGCAAGTGTGTGGATGGTGCATTCGGTGCATACAAGACTTGGTTTATTATTAATATCACTAACTGGGAATTCGGACAAGAATTTCAGGACCATAAGATGCGGTATGAAAAATATTTACCATAGCAATGGAAGACGAGTTCATATCGTATATTTGGCATGACCTCTCTAACCAGCTCCCAACAACCTTAAAATCCCACCAAGTTTCTCCCACGTTTCCAGATAAAAACACATCGAGCTCTATCTTGAATTGGATAACAGAGGGTTTTCGTACAGTGAAGAGTAGATCAGTAAAAGCCAAGTCTCCATTTTAATTATAGCTGAATTTTGTTTGAATTGCATCAGCTGTTAATCTATTTAAAATTTTCATTATCTACGCTTTAAAGCTTTGAGATTGTGGTGCAGGTCTGGTTTGATCAAGAACATTAATGTTTGATGCAGTTGTTTTGAGAAAAAATGTCCTGTTTTTGGCATTACATTATCTCTGCTTTTCAAAACTATGTCGTTTTAATTATGTATTAATATTAATTATTATTATCTTAATAAGAGGTCTTGAAGAATTTAGGTACTTTTTTCAAGTTTCGTGGTGAAGAACTAACAAAAACTAGAGTTAGAACCTGGTATTTTTCCTTCAGAATAATTAAGTTCATCTACACCGTACCGTATGGAGTTTCATCTACTTATGTAAAATCGTGTTTCAGTCTTGTATTTATTTTTTCAGAAAACATGACACATAATGACGCTAACTAAAATAATTCAATCTCATCTAAAATTTCGAAATTTGTTGAGAAATGTGAAAGTAAATCATTTATATAGTTCCATAATACTTATTGAGAGAATTCCGTCTCATCTAAAAGCTCGAGCTTGTAGAGAGGGTCGGGAATAATCTATTTATTTAATTTCCCTCAACACTTCCCACTCACTGGTAATCATCATTCTTATACTTTTCCTGGAGAGGAGGCCCAAAGAGAAAGACAATTTAAATGGGTGGAGTGCTTCCATGGGAATCGAACCCACAACCTGGGCTCTGATACCATGAGAGAATTCCGTCTCATCTAAAAGCTCGAAGGGTCGAAAATAATCTATTTATTTAATTTCCCTCAACACTTACTATCGGAATAAGTGGGAAATTATCATGCTTTTGTTGGTTTGATGCTTTATGCATTAAGCAAGGCATATATATACACTTTCGGTTTTATCTTTCACTTTGAAGAAAATACAGAGAAGAAATGAGCCTGCAGATATAGCTCGTAGAAATTCTTTTTGAAAAAAGTATTACTCCATAAGAGGGAAGAATGCTCGTCGATCAGATGAATGTCATAACCTATAGCTTTAGTTAGGCTTTATCTGAAAAGCTTAAGTTGTTATTATGAACGGTCATAACATATTTTAAATGATTTGATATTTAGATAATTTCATTTCCCCTTTTCACCTTCATCCCAATTCAAAAAGTTTATACATTCATTCTTGATTTTACCAACAAACTTCAAAGCATCGCTTATTTTGGAGAGAAGGAAGTTTAATTAATAAAGGGTACATCTGTCATTATGCAGTCGCATTTTAAGGCATTCATCATCCTACCAATGACATTTATAAAATTTTGTTTTGGAAACTTAAAAATGTTTTAGCTAGCTAGTATCGTCAAGTCTCATATGCACCTAGTGTATGGATCTTAGATTCGTGCACTTCGTCACGTTTCAGTTAAAGTTATTAAATAAGATCTGTTCACTAGTCATGTTTCAGTTAAATTAAGTTATCAAATCCAATGTCATGCACGTTTCACCTCAAGCTAATGTCACATTAATTTCAATCAAAACTGGTGTCATATTTTACCTCTATGCCCAATTACACCATACATTAATGGTGCACAACACTATCTTTTCAGGTATTACTATTACTTAGTAGTAGCAGCCTAAATATAGTTTTTACCTCTTTAGAGTTGGAATGACTAGAACTTTCTTTAAAACAAAACAAAAAATCAGCTTAACAACATTATTTAATCATTACAAAATAATGCTAATTGCTCCCCCCCCCCACATAATCAAATTTTGGCTCAGTCTTTCTTAATTCAAAGATTATGTTACAAGGCATCGAGACTCGATACCCACAAAACTTGCAGTGTGTTTTTTTCGATCGTATCTTTTTTCGTGTAAAATTTCCAGTTAGATGCAAGTATAACAAATTAATTAACTGTGCTTATAAATAACATAGAGAAAAGAAGTTGTAGGGTGGGCTTTAATTTGTTTGCATGGAATTCCAGCTTAAAAAGTACGTAACAAGTTTGTTGAGTGCGATGGTACAGTTGTTGATGTTTGTCCATACTCAACAAAGTTTGTTACCCATTACAGCAAAAATTAAAAGCATGGACTTTATTTGAATATTTATATAATACTACCTCTATTTTTTAATATATGTCATTCTGAAGTTTTTAAGACAAAATAAGGATATACTTTTTTTACAATATTAACCTTAATTAATATTATTTAAATATTCTTAACAACAATTGCTATTGACTGAAAAAAAAATATACACATAACATTTTTATAGGAAATTTGAAATTACCATATTAAGGGTAAATATGAGATAAAGGGGGAGAAAATTCCAAAACGACATCTATTTTAAAAATATTTCAAAAGGCTAAAGCGACATCTAATTAAAAATGGAAGATGTATGTTAAATTATAAGTATGAAAGGGCTAAAGCACTTTTTTTGCATGATGAATAACCACATGCTTGATTGTAGTAAAATTACAAATATGGGTTACGTAGTTGTGTAGTACTAGGCTTTTGAAAAAAGAGAGATCGTTTTTTCATAAATTTAAAAAGTTGTAATTCTAGTTTATCACTACTTTATATACACAGAATAACTAAAATCAAGTGTAGTAACTTCTATTTAGTCAATTTCAACTAATAAAAAGACGTAAATACCCTCATTGACATAAACTTGACAGGTTAATTTCAAAATTTCAGGGCTTTAAAATTTTGCTATAAAAGACATAAAAACCTTGTCATTCATCTCAAATTGATCATCTTTCTCCCAAAAATATGGTCAAGAATGCATGCCAAAAAATTCACATTTTAGCCTGGATTCCCCTTCATCTTTTCTTCTTCTTGACTCTCGCAAATTCCATCGCGGACACGTTCCTCTACGGCGGGTGCTCACCGATAAAATACACCCCCGGTTCGCCGTACGAGTCAAACCTCAACTCACTCCTCACATCCCTGGTCAACTCAGCCACATACTCCTCCTACAACAAGTACACCATCATGGGCTCAAGCCCACAAGACGTGGTCTACGGGCTTTACCAGTGCCGGGCCGACTTATCCATGCCGGACTGCGCGACCTGCGTGGCCCAAGCCGTGACCCAGCTCGGCCCATTATGCCGCCAGAATAGCGGCGGGGCCCTACAGCTGGAGGGCTGCTTCGTCAAGTACGACCAAGCGTCTTTTATCGGGGTGGAGGACAAGACGGTTGCGATGAAGAAATGTGGGCCGTCGGATGGGTTTAATGCGGGTCAGATGGGCCGCCGGGATGGGGTGCTGGCGGGCCTCAATGGGGCGGGTGGGATGTACCGGGTCGGAGGGTCCGAGGATGTTCATGGGGTGGCGCAGTGTGTTGGGGATTTGAGTGTGGGCCAGTGTCAGGACTGCGTGGCGGAGGCCATTCGGCGGTTGAAGGCGGAGTGCGGCGGCGCGGTGTTTGGTGATATGTTTCTGGCCAAGTGTTATGCGAGGTACACTACTAGTGGGGCCCAAAGTTATGGAAGATCCAATCACGGTAAAATCTTGTACGCATAAAGTCTCAGTCTCATATATATTCAATTGCATCGTGTACTTATAGTGCATTTTAGAACCGTACAATTTTTATATACTGAAAAAAATGCAATTCATTTACACTCATCTCACCAAATTAATTCTTTTTTTACCAATTTTGGTAATATATATATATATATATATATAATTATCCGTCAAAAAATTATTGATGTGTGATACACATGCCATTAGAAAATTTATGAAATTGATCATTTTTTAAATTAATTTTGGATTCATAGGAATTTTGATATGGTATTCCTGATCAACTAATAGATTTGCCAAATAACTAACTATTGAGATCAAAACTGAAAAAAATAAAAATTAACATGACCTGTTTTGCAATTTACTCGTATATTAATACAAGATTCACTTAATTTTTGGGTTAATTATGAGGAAAAAAAATCTCTACAAAATTAAAATTTGGTACATGAGTGCAGGTTCATCCCATAGTGAGTCGGAGAAGACATTTGCGCTTATTATTGGATTGCTAGCTGGGGTTGCACTCATAATCATCCTCCTCACTTTTCTGGGCAGATTGTGCGGCAGAAACGGTATATATATTACATATTATATTACACTTTACAATAGTATATAGAAATAGAATTAAATAATACATTGAAAGTTAAATTGAAATCGCATGTATATACTGTCACGTGTCGACATTCAACTTGCTAACATTTCATGAAATTGACGTGTCACAAATCTATAACTTACTAATTAAACTGGCTTTTCTTTTTCTGCAGGGAAATAAGGGAAAATTACAATAATGACCCTCTTAGTATGCTTGTTTTTTGATAGCAAGCCTTTTGCCTTTCCATTTTGTTCTTGCATGATCGGTGGATGATTGGTTTTCCATCTGGTCAATTATTATTTAGGGTTCCTATTCCGGAAGGAAACCAGTGGAGGGAAAATAAATATGTAAAGTATTGGACTATAAAAAGGGGATCAAAGGGAGGAGATTCTCCACTTGAACAAAGTTTGTGTTGTATAATATTGTCAAGAAATGGTTTATTCTTTTTATGTAAAGGTGTAAATTGTGTTTCTCATGTTCATCCTACTCTTTTAGATGAATATATTACAGTGTTTCTTGTTTTTGGATGTTTCAAGGACATGAATAATGGCTTTGTATTATTTGTTCCTAAAATGAAATTAAATGATAATTAATTAGAAATTTAAATTCATGATGCGGAAAGCCATAATTAATCAAATTGAATTAGTTTTGTTAAGACATCATAAAAAACCCAACCACAATTAAATACTCTTGAACATCTGTATATGTCTACTTGAAACTATTGAGCGCCTAGTATATCAATATATCAAACAAGAATAAAAAAACACAAGGTTTTGTGATTTCTTTAACCAATTAAGGAAGGGAGTTGAGGACCAAATTTTAATAATTTTAAAATACAATAGGGTATAAGACTTAAACACGAAGGTTTCATTTGATGAAGAGGAAAGAACTGGTCCTATAATTATACTGTTATCCCAAAAAGTTTAATAAGACATAAAGACAAAGTTACAAAGTTAGCTTTGACATATCTTAGTCAAATAAAGTGCGATACACTTATCACTTTAATGAAAAGAAACAACTGATTAATAGATCGAACATTTTATTATTCGAAACACACTTGAGTGAGACGAGTCAATGTTTAGGCATTGACGATTTTACATTTTGGGAGAGGTGGATGTTGATTTGTACTAAATTTTATCCCGTCTTATGTATGAGACCGTCTTATACGAATTTTTTTATCTTTATTATTTATATTAATATATCAACGATATTTCTTGAGTAAATCATATATTATCATAAACACACCACACCATTATATATTACATAAAAAATTATAAATAGTTCTAAAATCATAATTAGGATACGGTTACAATCTTTATAAAAAGAAAATATATTTAAAAATTAAATTGTATATGACAAATATAAATATGCAACACATAAGATTCAAATAAATTGCCACAATAAGTTACAATGGGATCCGTCGAGTCTTCATTTTTTAAAATTGCATTGTAACATTATATTGGGGAATTTGTAGGAACACAATGGAAGTTACGAAGCAGTTATTTAACAATTGATCACCTGTACTATTTTGCGAACTATTTTTAACATAGGCCATTTTCGAAAATATTCTTCCCACGCATATCGTAGCAACTGGGAGAATCAACGCCAACTTTATCAATAAATAAATCGATGAATAGATCACATGCTTTTCTATGTTTACAAACATAATTGAAAGGACACAAAAATTACATAAAATCCCCGAACATATGCAATAAGTGTGACGTGCAATTTAAATATATTTTTTAAATATATAACGTTTTAGGAAAAATGTCAATTCAAGGTCTGAAAGATGATAAAATTATCAATTTAAGGTCTTAAAGATTTTTTTCTATCGATTCAAGACCTAAAAGATAGAAACTATCGATTCAGGGCCTGAAAGATAAAAACTATCAATTTGAGGCTCACACATTTTAAGACCATGTTTGACACTTTTATTTCATATCCTTATTCATGTTCTTATTTTTTTTATTTTTAGGGTTTACGGTTCAGGGGGTTTAGGGTTCATGGTTTAAGGTTTAGGGTTCATCGTTTAGGGTTTAGTGTTCAGGGTTTTAGTGCCAAACATGACCTTAAAATTTATAAGCCTCGAATTGATAGTTTCTATCTTTCAGGCCCTGGATTGATAGTTTTCTATCTTCCAGGCCTTGAATAGATAGAAAAAAATCTTCCAAAGCTTAAATTGATAGCTTTACCATCTTTCAGACCCTGAAATGATAAAACTCCATAGTTTTATTTCGATGCACTCCATTTTTTTCGTTTTCAGTATTAATATTCTATCATCAGAATTTGGCACTCTTATTGTACCCGAATGGGCCAGATATTGCGACAGGGCTTTAGTAGCCCAATAAACATAGTTGTAAAAATAAATGGCAGTACGAGGGTAATTAGGGCCTTTTAAGCCCAAATTCAGAAACCAGTTTCTCGGTTTTTAATCAATCAATTAATCCGATCACCCCTGTCGTCATCTTCTCCAATCGATAAGCCTGTAGAACTAGCATTGTTAATCCGGGCCGGGCTAAACGGGCCAGCCCGTTTAAACCTATTATATTTAGGGTTAGGAAAAGAAATTATACTGCTTTTAAATCGGGCGCTTTTTACCGACCGATAATTACAAAACCTCCAACCCGCTTAACCCGCTTATATTTATATATACTCAATTTTTTTTCTTTTTTTTTATTTTCTAATTTTTTAATTAATTTTTTTAAAAGTTTTTTCACAAATTTAAATAAGGCAAAAATCAATTATGGCCAATCAATTACAAATTAAATATTTCTATTTGATTTAGTCAATTAATAATTAATCCTCTCCAATTCAATATTTTTTAACAGGTTTTGAATTTCTATTGAATCAATAAATAAGTAAAATATTAATCCAATATAAAATAATAATATAATATTTTTATAAATTCTATTATGAAATTTGTTCATAATATAAATCGATATCATTATAATTATAAATTAATATTATGGTATTAATTTATAAATGTGATGATACAAATTTTATATTATTAACTAATTTAAATTTAAACTTTTTCAATTATGTTATTAAAGATGATTTAACTAATTTTATATTTTGAACATTTGTTATTAAAGATGATGGCAGTCTGGATAAATTTTGTCGTTATGTAATGTTAATGTTTGAACTTTTTTTTTTTAATTTTTTTTTGAGTTCGTTAGGTGGCCCGTTTAATTTCAATAACCCGCAGTAAGTATTAATCTCAACTATTAGATTTAAAATCAAACTGTCGTCATCTTCTCCAATCGATAAGTCTGTAGAACCTTCCACACACTCCTCTAGACTGCCCACATTATTATTAATTAACTAATTCACAGCCAAACAATCCCCCATAAATTCAATTCCTTCCCTCAAATTCCACACACAGAGAGAGAATTAGAGATGGCCCTGCTTGGCGACCCATTCAGGCGATTCTTCCTGAGCCCTACGATCTACCGCACATCCCCAGGATCGACGGCCCTTCTCGATTGGCTCGAATCCCCAACCGCTCACATCTTCAAACTCAACGTTCCAGGTAATTAATTCATTAACTCTTCCGAGATCAATCAATCGGCAACACCAAATTCCTCATCGTGTTTGGAATTAGGTTACAGCAAGGATGATGTAAAAGTTCAGGTTGAAGATGGGAACGTACTGGTGGTTAGGGCTGAAGGCGGGAAAGAGGAAATTCCGCAGGGGAAAGAGAAGGAGGTTGTTTGGCACGTGGCGGAGAGGAAGACGCTAGGGAAAGGGGATTTCTCCCGGGAAATTGAGCTGCCGGAGGAGGTGAAGGTGGATCAGATCAAAGCTCAGGTGGAGAACGGTGTGCTTACTGTGGTTGTACCTAAAGATACAACTCCTAAGCCCTCTAAAGTTAGGAATATCCATGTTACTAGCAAACTCTGATACAAATACAATCAGTGTATTCAGATTTCAATGGATGTCTGTTTTTTACTATCACTTCAACCGTTGATTAATCAACCACATTTCCAACCATGAACGAGGTGTGATGCTTTCGGATTGATATGGAGTATAAATAAATGCCTAATATGCATGTTCTAAATTAAATGGAGTATAAAATTATGGAACAACTAGTTACTAGTATTAAATTAGTAGTGGTAGATAAATAATTTAATCCGATGGAAGTTAAGGTGAAGTAGATATGAGTGGTAGATAAAATAATGATTCATATCTCTTGTAACACAAATTGAGTCCACTCAAATTTATTTACACTAAGAAATTGATGGGTATTATGGTATTAATTAATTTATAAATGTAGAGATATAAATTTTATATTATAAATAAATTTTATAAAAGACTACCAATATTGTAAAGGTCATATTCAAATGGCAAATGTGTCAATAATCAAATGGCAAATATAACAAAAAATTATAAACTAATTTAATTAATATTAATTTTTAAAAAATATTAAATCGTCATGTTTAAATAATATGTTTGCTTCATTGTAAATTCGTATTATCCAAGTATGCTTCTAATTAAATAATAAGATTACAAAAATTTGAAAAGTCACAAAATACTCATCAATATTTTTAATGTTAATTTCTTTTTTATAACAATATAATTCAATGTTTTACCGGAAAATTCTCTCATGTAAATTTGATTCTAATCAAGTTATAAGATTACAAGAATTTGAAAAACCACAATGTATTTATTGTTATTGTTATTGTTAATATCAATTTCTTATCTATAACAACATAATCATATTAATCCAATGTCTTATTATCATTAATATCAATTTCTTGTTTATGACAACATAATCCAAGTAGGTGGGGTTAAGCTTAAGACACCACCTTCATCTTGCCAATAAAAAAATTATGAAAAACCCACCCCCGTCACGCCCATCGCACGTGTTGAACGTACCTTTGAAAGTGCAAGTTTATCACGTATATAAAATAAAATAAAATAATTTATTAACAAAGGATAGGGCCGCCTTACCTATAGTTTAGGCCCGAGAATAAGGCCCATTTAGATACTTTCCTTAATCCACTCATTCTCACAACGTCCCTTTTCTTCTTCGCACCGTCACCGACCCCCAAAATTTCCACAGCTTTCTCTCTAAAAATTCTCTCCTTCTTTCTCACAGATCAACATCAATGGCGTTAGAGTGGGTTGTTCTCGGCTACGCCGCCGGTGCGGAGGCAATCATGCTCCTGTTCCTCACCCTCCCGGGTCTCGACCCGATCCGGAAGGGCCTAATCACCGTGACCCGGAGCCTTCTGAAACCGTTCCTATCCGTGGTGCCTTTTTGTCTCTTCCTGTTGATGGATATCTACTGGAAGTACGAGACCCGCCCCACTTGCGAGTCCGATTCATGTTCCCCATCCGAGCATCTCCGCCACCAGAAATCTATCATGAAGTCGCAGCGCAACGCCCTTCTGATCGCCTCCGCGATTATATTTTATTGGCTTCTGTACTCAGTTACGGGGCTCGTCGTGAAGATCGATCAGCTGAACAAGCGGATCGAGAAGCTCAAGGCTCAGGATTGATTTCGAATTCGCCCCCAATTTCAGAAATGGAAAAGCCCGTCCTTCTGTTGTCGTACGTCGTTTTTAGTTTTATGGAATGTTTAATCATGAATTGAGTTTACGCTTTTTGCTAATTGCTAGGATCTGTTTCATTTGGTTGTTGTTGAATGGGACGTCTATGTGTTTGATCTTAGCTATACGTATAATTTCTTAGTTAATTTTAGGGTATCTGGTGAATGTTTTGCGAATTATATACTTTTTTCCTTTTCGGTGGGTTTGATCTGATGAAAACTAGGATTTCATCATCTGAAGTTGAATAATGTGTTTACTTATTATACATTTGAAGGATTTCCCTTGAGCTGATCAGCAAACAGCATATAGTCCCCAACAAATATACAATTTGATTCTAGAAATGTGATGCATACGTTTATTGAACCTTTTATATGGTCTTAAATGCTAGGAATGTGTTTAACTTTGAGATTTGATTACATACGTTTACCTGTGCTTGATTTTTCTTGGAATCCTGATGATTGTGATGCATTCCTGTTTGGTTTAGTTGAAGAGAATCCATGTCTAGTGATTATTTTTGGAAATATATTGTTATTCTTTCACTGCATATCAGTTGTAAGATTTGTCTCCGCCGCAACTGAGCTAGCTTGGAATTTTAGTTGGACAATTGAATCTAGGTGAAATTTTATGCCTTACAATTCTATCATTTGATATTAATGTTTGGAGGCTAATGATATGATTTGTATTAGATGTGGTTATGCACGCGAGTATTGATTAGCTGTAGAAGAAGACTTCCTATTCTTGAGTTTGTTTTGATGGCCTAGTTATGGAGATAGCATCTTGGTTGTTTCTGGTTAGGAATAAGGACTCTCTCAGTTGTGCCTAGAGCGTGTTTTTAATAGTTAGCCGCATTATAAAGAGCCAACAAGTTGTATATAATCGCCTAATCGGGATAACCCTTTTGTAGTTCATATCCTGCTGTTCATGCAGTTGTAATTACCAAATGTTTGAAGTCCTGAAGAATCGAGCTCAGGCAAGAGTGTATCGATGATATGGTTCATTTGCTGGATTATATATGGAACAAAAATGGTGATTATAAGGCTATGATACTTCCAGCTTATGTGTCTCTGTAAGAGAAGCTAACCTTCCATTGTGTTTCTGTAGACTATGTTATTCAGTGACAACAATTGAATAGGTCTATGTGAAATTTTAGCTCTGGAATATGACCATCTAATAGTCCCACCGTCCCACGACACATTGCGTGAACTTTTGGGCACGTAGTTTAAGAAAAAGGTATAATGAGTAGAGTGTTGGAGGGTAATTTTGTGAACTTTTATGTATTAAGTATATAAAGTAGTTTGATTGAGTGTATGTGTGGGTCCAAAAGCAATGTCATTTTGTGTAAATTTGTGAATATTGTGAGGGTGTAGTTTAATGAGGAATTTCCTTTTTTAGGTATACAAATTATTGTGGGACGTGCCAATAAGGAAAGTATGCAATGTGTTGTGAGACAGAGGGAGCATTAAACTCAATTCCGGATAGAGTCTAAAAGATTACTAACCAACCAATCTTGGGATAAACAGTCGTGACTGCTTGTATTCACTTTGACTTAATTCAGAGGCAATGCTTTGTAAGAAATTTTCCATTATACTGATTGAGATGTGATCCTGAAATAGCTAGTCTCTCTTTTTTAAGATAAGATTTTTTTCCGATTAACAAGGGAAACCTTAGCCCCAATTTCCCCGTGTCTTCCCTTGATCACCCCAATTGGACTCCATTGTGATATGATCTTGGATTATACTTATGCTTGTGATGACTTCAAAGATGCTTAAGAATATCGTTGAACTGGTGAGACGTGTTTATCTGATTCTTTAGCTGGTGTTTAATGTTGGTTACAGAACCTGGTAATGTTGCTCTTCTCCAGGTAGAAAAGATGTATGCTTCATTTTGCTGGATGTGATCAAATGTATCTACATTTGTTCATCTCATCTTAAGTTTGAAATAGCCTTGATAGTAAAAATAATGGAATTGGCTGATAGATTGCTTTACTAAAGTGATCTTTCAGTATGTTGGTCATTAACAGTTGCGACTACGACACTATTATGTTCCAATCAATATGGTGTCTGATTATAGAATCTTTGAAGAGCACTTGGTTCAAATTCTTCAATGTGAATGATAATGAGAATCATAGAAAAGGAGTAATGATTGTTGGTTGATGATTTGTGAAATAATTGAAGGGAACTGGTTATAGGAGGGGCTTTTGAATTTGGCTTTGCACGAATTTTGTTGGAATTCGGATCTGGTGAATTCCTTGCCCTTATTAGGCCCTTACCATCAACCTTCTCTTATTGGTCTCTCCTCCCTCCCCTTTAAGCTCCCTGCCTGTATTTTTAGTATATGTTGGGATAGGCTATGTTATAATTGTCTCTCTTTGTTTTGTGAGCCTATAACCATTTAGCTTGTGCTGCAAGAGAAAGTGATTGTCCTGTGGTTGCTATTACAATCCTCACGGACTTGCACTCTTTAATTTCAAGATTGGATGTATTTTTTTATATGAATAAGGTTAGACACCTGAAATGGCGATTGTAGTGTGATGATCTCGCTTTTTTCGCATAGCATTCCTCTTGAGAGATCATGGGACTTCCTTTATGATATACTTGCCAATCTGGTTGTTTTCAGTCCTAAAGTTCAAGATGGGATGAATGGAAATTTTCACTTTCGTATACATTATGTTATTGGGCTTAGATCTTAATGGGCTTGGACGAAATCGTGTAATTTTGAATCCTGGATTTGTGGTGTGCTCAGTGTGGGCCCTTTTTAATTTTGTTTTTTTAAATATTGTAGAAAAGCTTTAGTTTTGTCTTTAATTGGGTGTGTTTTAAGTAAAATTTCAAGAGTGACGTAAAGGGCAGGTTGCCCCTTTAAGAGTATTGTTGAGAGAGATGGTTACAACATTCCAATGCTTGCCAACAGACAAGGTTGATTGGTATGTTCCATTGCTACAATTGTACATAAGACTACAAATTGATGCTAAAATAATCTCCAATACCAACAAAATCAACACTAGTTTACAAAGAGAAAAATGAAAAGCTACTCTTGATCAACTATTTTGCTGGTTACTATTCACAAACAAGAATTCAGTTATTTATTTATCTGCTCCGTGATTAAATGTGAAGGAAGACTCCTATAAAGTAGAGGATGATGGAGGGTTGAATTGCATCTCGTGTGTATTATCAGTCATGGATTTAATATTTGAATAATGAGACATATTTGTATGAGACAGTCTCACGAGACGGGGTATAAATTGGACATTGATGCTTTAACATTTTGGGAGAAATGAATGTGATTTGTGTTAAGTTATACTCCGTCTCATATGAATTTTTGTCTTGAATAATTAGCTTATCACCGAATAATTATAGAAGAAAAACCAGCACTTTATTTCATATTTAAATAAAAAAATTTGAACAATGAAATATGCAAATATCTAGAATGTGAGTATTATGTCTCCCGTGAAACATGTTTATCATGAAATTAGTTCTATATATAGACATGACTCTTCAGTTGTCACAACTAATATTATTTTGTAATTTAAGTCATATTTTCCAGTTATCACTACTAATACCTCGATTGTGATATAAGTCACACCCTTCATTATTATGAATAATACTCTTTATGTAGTAAAAAATCATAACATTCAGTTATATAATTTTCCCAGATTTTATTTTTGCAATATAATATTACATAAAGTTATATTTACAAAATTATAGTTACGAACTTACGATTTACGAAGCGTTTTTTGATTTTGATGTATCATTTCTTATTCTAATTAAACTAGTAGTAATTGATAAACATATAATTTTATAAAAAAATAGCTCCAATTCTACAACAATTCTATAGTTTCAGTGATGTCCCACAACAACTTCAAACAAAATTATATTTTTAAAAGGGTATATTTGTATACGTAATATTCACTGGGCTTTGGAATTTTCGTTTGTTTGCTCATGTGACAATTTATTGGAAAAAATAATCAAACACGATATAAAGTTAAAATGAATAAATAATCATAACCCCCAATCCACCACCTGGTCCACCTCAATAATATTCTTGTATTAGTCAACTCATCAGGATATTTGAAAAGAAATTTTAATGAGTGCCTAATCAATTATATATACGTAATTATAATTAGCATTTTTTTTGGGACAAGAAAAATCTGCAGCTAATCAAGGATGTCAGATGATCTATTTGATCTTCCATTCGTTTTCTAAGAAGCTGTCACACGCTGTTCTTTTGCTTTATTTAATCTTATATGTTAATCGATATTCTAAATAAATTTATGGTAACATTCATTTAATTTCGGCATCTTTTACAAGAGGCCAAACGAAGATAATGCTAATAAAATATCACAAGTGGAAATAATTATATTATTTTCATATTCTATTTTTTTATTTGTCCATTATTCAGTATCATCTAAAAATGTAGTATATTCACTCATCCATTAATTTTTTTTAGATAAATTTAGTGTGTTACACACGGATGCTAACCCGACAATTAGCTTAACAAACATTAAAAACAAAAACTCATATGAGACGGGATACAAGCATAAATTACACCCTTCTTTTTTAAAATGTTAAAATGTCAATGTTCAATTTATATCTATACCGCCTTGTGAGGCGATTTGCCTCACGTTAATAGAAGTTAATATTCAACATTAAAAAGTTATTTTTTATATTTCCGATCCTCTATTTCGGTAATTTCCATGTAAGTGTAGAATAATTTAGCTCGAGTCCACAGTAATAAATCCTGCGGTAAAATATTTAAATTATGTGCAATTATATTGGTAGGAATCATGCCACGTCAGAGTAATGTACCACACCATTTATTTTTTCAATTACCATCACTAATCACGTCACGTCACATGAAATATATTAAAAATATTAGAACAAAAAAACACAATAAATCATATGCAATAAAATAATTTGATCGTTTATTTAGAGTGGTGAAACGTAACTGTTACTGTTAGTATGATATATATAATTATATACTATCAATATCATATTATTATGAATTTTTATTATTTAATACCAAAAAAGATTTTACCGCAGTAAAATTCCATTACTATTTGTCGAGATTGCAAAACAGCCATTTTATGATTTTTATCTGCAATAAAGGACATTTGTAAGTCCATCAGTGCGGTGCATCATACTGGAATAATAAATGCCATCATATTATTTGTTTTTATATTTTAATTCTGTCATTTAAACAATAGCAAATACTTACTGCATAAATAAAAATCGGATTTCAATTTGGATAAAAAATTCCAGATGTCCACCTCTCATTCCCAAACAGTAAACCAAAATCTCTTGCCCTGCTGTATCATGGTAAACTTTCCATATTATTTATTCACCCCCAAAGAATCTATTTTTTCACCCCCACACCCAGAAATATCGGAATCTTCTATTATTGTCATATTACAATTGACTACAGTATATTTTATTTCACTAATCTCCAAAATTTATTATATCTATTCTTCAATCTAATTACCTTAATGTGTTAATAATTAATTGGATAAGAGAAATCCATTAAGTGAAAGAAAATAATTATAATCTTTCTCAATCTAATTACCTTAATATTTCGAATCTTTATGAATAATTTCCTTAATATCTCCAAAAGACTCTTTTTTCACTGCCATTTTTATAAACGTAAATTCATTTTCCCTCAAATATTTTACTACAATTAAAATAATTAAAGAAACAAAATAAGAAAGGTCGCCCTAATATTGACAGCTTGGGTATTTTTAATGTTTCATTGTAAACACAAACCCAGTACAGTCTGTAACACCTTTCTCTCTCTAGAAATGAAAAATCGAGCAGGCCAAGCCAAACACCATGAAATGAAACCCACATGACTTCATCAAATCTCGAATAATCTTTAGAATTTTCTTGGCGCGTAAATAAAATTGGTGCGCTTTCAATTGCCACATTCTAAAAAATGGGAGGAATTAATTTCCACCACCTAATCCTCCTCGTGACTGCCGCCATTCTCCTCCTCCCCTACGCCGCGCCGGACATTGCCTCCGACAGAGCGGCGCTGCTAGCCCTGCGCTCCGCCGTCGGAGGGCGGGCCCTATTTTGGAACCAAACCAGTGCCTCTCCCTGCTCATGGACCGGCGTCAGATGTTCGCCGGGAAACACCTCTGTCGTCGAGCTCCGCCTTCCCGGAATGGGGCTTTCCGGCCAGATTCCGCCGGGAACCATCTCCAATCTCACCAATCTTCAAACACTCAGCCTCCGTTACAACTCCCTCTCCGGCCCGCTCCCCGCGGACCTTTTCGCGTCGCTGACTTCTCTCCGAAATCTCTATCTACAATACAATTTCTTCAACGGCGAAATCCTGGATTCCTTATTCTCTGTTACGACGCTCGTGCGCGTGAATTTTGGGAATAATAATTTTTCGGGCCCAATTTCGCCCTCGTTTAACAAATTGACCCGTTTGGGGACGCTTTACTTGCAGGATAACCATTTCTCGGGCCCGATTCCGGACCTGAACTCTCCCACTTTGGTTCAATTCGACGTCTCGAATAACAATCTCACGGGCCCGATTCCAAGCGGGCTGTCTGGGAAGCCCAAGAGTTCATTCGCCGGAAACTCACTCTGCGGCGCCCCGCTTGACTCCTGCGGCGGGGAAAAACAAAAGAAAAAACTCTCCGGAGGTGCGATTGCCGGAATCATAATCGGTTCCGTGTTAGGGCTTTTGCTTATCTTGTTGCTACTATTCTGTGTGTGCAAAAAATTGGGCAGAAAAGGCGCGAAATCGAATGATCAAGGCGGAGCTAAAGCGGCAGAAGTTGAATTTCCGAGAGGAAAAGCCGCGGAAAGCGGTGGCGCCGATGACGGCGGCGATCACTTCGGGGCGGCAATGGCGGTAAAGGGGAAAGAGAAAAGTGAGGGCAATTTGGTGAGTGGTGGGAAGAATGGCTTAATTTTCTTTGGAAAAACAGGGTGGGGTTTTGATTTGGAGGATTTGTTGAGAGCATCGGCTGAGGTTTTGGGTAAGGGCACGTTTGGCACTGCCTACAAGGCGGTGATGGAGTCGGGGCTGGCCGTGGCGGTGAAGAGGCTGAGGGATGTGAATATGGGGGAGAAGGAGTTTAGGCTAAAAATGGAGGAAATTGGGAGAATGGATCATGAAAATTTGGTGCCATTGAGGGCTTGTTACTATAATCGGGATGAGAAGCTGCTTGTGTATGATTACTTGCCCATTGGAAGCTTGTCTGCACTTTTACATGGTATGGCATTCCAAGTTCTTGAATTTGTGTTTGGATTTTTGATTGATTTCGTTTGGAATGAATTGATTATGATGAGTATATATCTTGGTTGCTTTTGTTGTTCTTGTGTTGAATTGCATTGGATCATCAGTTTCAAATTCCTTTATTTTGCATCATCGTCTAAGACTAATGACTTTCGTTTGATTCGGTGTCCTGTGAGTTTAATGATTCGTGAGATTGAAATAAGTTAATCATTACCTCATTTTGATTAATTAATATCCGTTTTTGCAAGATTAGACCAAAATTCTGACAATTGTTCTCATTGTAATTTACATCAATGATTCTCATTACCATTGAAGAATTTCAGGTCGAGATGGTTTTGGTGGCTGAGTTTGTTTTGAACATCGTCATTTGTTCATATTTGTTTGCCAGCTCTTATCTGTTCTTGAATTCGAACATTTGCTGTCTTGTTATGCTGCATTTTCATATGCCCTCAACGTGTGTTGTCTCTGTTATGGATTCTTGGCATTTTATCAAACAGTTGCATCTCAAAACCAAGTTCAATTCTTATCATAAATCTCATGTTACAGGAAACAAGGGAGGCGGGAGAACCCCGTTAAACTGGGAAACGAGAGCTTCCATCGCCCTGGGGGCAGCACGAGGGATCTCGTACCTTCACTCCCAAGGCCAATCCACGTCTCACGGAAACATCAAATCATCCAACATTCTGCTAACAAAATCATATGAAGCCCGTGTTTCCGACTTTGGCCTTGCTCAACTGGCCACCCCTGCACCCGCCCCTACCCGTGTAGCAGGCTACCGGGCCCCAGAGGTAACCGATTCTCACAAAGTCTCCCAGAAGGCCGACGTGTACAGTTTTGGAGTATTGGTGTTGGAGCTGCTCACGGGTAAGGCCCCGACTCATTCGTTGTCGAACGAAGAGGGCGTCGATCTCCCACGATGGGTCCAGTCGGTGGTCCAGGAAGAGTGGTCGGCTGAAGTGTTCGACGTCGAGCTGCTTAGGTATCAGAATGTGGAGGAGGATATGGTGCAGCTGTTGCAGATTGGAGTCGATTGTACGGTTCAGTATCCCGATAAGCGCCCATCAATGGCCGAGATTACTTCAAAAATCGAAGAGCTTTGCCGATGGGATTCTTCTAATGGTGGTGGGGATATTACTGAAGAACAGAGTGATGTTCATGCAACTTAGAAGGAAGGAAGGAAGGAAGGATTGCGTTTTAATTTAGGGTTAATTTGTTTATTTTTCATTATTGGGGTTCTTTGATTTATTCAGAACGTATCTATTCTTTTCTTCTTATAAGAAGGATGGTTCTCTTGATGTGTTGTAATTTATGTGATTTATTTGGGGGGGATTTGCTATTATGCCATCCGGATTCTGTATATTTTAATTTCTGATCTTATTTAAACACATTTCACTAAATAATGGTATAATTTAAAGTTTTGTTTTGTTTAATACATGTCAATGCATTATCATTCTTGTTAATTCCTTCATGAACTGTATAATAGCTGTCAAAGTTGGTAATATATTCTCAAAATTATACATTCTTTCTTACAGACGAGGATGCACGTCTTGGGTTCTATTTGTTCAAACTGAGCTGTTTGTTTTGCTTTCATTTTCAGATACACACATATATATATATGATTAATTCTATGTTGTACCAACTAATACCATGTGATGATGTTCTGTTTGGTTTTATTATTAAAATTCGACCAGAAGTCATTATTCAGTTTGTTGGAGCCCAAAAATGTTGAAGTACTAAGACTATTCTAAAACTCCTAATATATATTAAATTTTTTGAGGCACACTTCGCGTGACGTGAGACGATCTCACGGTGAGGGCATTTAAACATAATTTAATCGTTGGCGACGCTTTTAACACTTTTTGAGAAGGGTGAGTGTTGATTTGTCTTTAAGTTATCTGTCGCTTTCATTTACAAGATATTCTCACGAGTTTGTCTTTTTTTGAATGGAGAAAGTCATTTGTTACAAATAATGTTTTATCTTTTGTCTAGTTTTCGGGAAAAAATCTCAAGTCCATAATGCAATAGAATTAGCAACTGGATGAATATATGCTTTTTGTAGGTTTGCTAAAACTGGTGAATATTAGTTGGAGTCTCTTTTAAAAAAAAGATGATTGTAGCTTTGACAATTATCTTTTTCTATACTTTGATTATTAGTTGCTTTTTGGAATGCAAATAATTTTGGGCCGACCATCATGCATCTTCTTAAAGTTGTCAACAATAACATTGCTTTTGTCAAAATCACAATTAACAAACTGGGGACTTTAGAAATTAAAATTTATTATAACATTAAACAAACTATTTTTATGAAATTGACTCGTGCAAAATTCAATATGAGAACAACAAAGATCTATATTAACTTCTTAATAGAGATATGTACAGATTTAAGTACGTTTCGTGTAGATTGTCACACGAAAAAGTAGAGAAAAAAATAATTTGAAAACTGAAAAACTATACTTTTATATATATTTATAATTATTCTAAAGGAAAAAATTTAATTGTTTTTCAATAAAAATATATTAAAATATTAACATAGAAATTAATTTCTTTAGTTTTTGCTCAGATTATAATTTTTTTTTGGAAACCAAAAAAACTTATATTACCCGTTCACAGGTACACTTATAATTAGTGAGATGGTCTTTGGTTTATTGTCCATCACTCGATTGGATTAATAATCAATTATAAATTTCCCTTCAAAAAATAATCAATTATAACTGTCACTGGACCACTGGTAGGGAAAATGTATCTATTTTAACGGGCTTGGCCCAATTTGATTGAGGGCCCTATAATGACTTGACATTAATAGTATCACCAATGCATACGACAGCATCGTATTTTACTTTTTTAATAAAAGAGAGGAAAACTGAAATCTAGTATTTTCTTAATTATTAAGCAACTAAATGATTTACAGTTTGCTCTTGAAAAATTTATCTGATCGTAACTAAGTGCATTAGAGATCTATAACTACTTAAATATGAAATATAATTTTCTACTCTTAAAACACACACAGATACATAAATCTTGGATTTTGAAAAATTAGAGATTAACTCTAATAAATAAATGAGTATTTTATTGCACTTTCACATTTCAAAATTATTGTACATTTGTTGAGAAAAATTAAATAAATGAATTAATTTTGCATCTCTCTATAAGTTTGAACTTTTAGATGAAACAAAATTCTTTCATGGTAGAGCCTCTGGCTCAGTCCAAATTCTAAGTTCGATTCTCGTGAAAAGACTTTTAGATGAGATGGAAATTCTTTCAACCTTCTTATAAAAAGTGCTGGTATATTGTAATTCTAGGCATGTACTAATTTTTCCCTTCCTTAAAATAATTTTATTGTACTCTCACATTTCATAATTTTTTAGCCTAACATAATTCATTTATGAAGTGACTGTTCAAATAAAATTGTTTTTTCCATTCTACAATGTTGGGCATTAAGGTATTATATCACCGGTATTAATGTATTACAATATACAATATATTAAGCATGTGGTACAACATACTAAAATATTGCTGCTCATTTTTTAAAGTTTCTCATCGGCCCTCATGGTCTTGGAGAATTATCTAGGATGGACGACAAAGAAACAAAATTTAACACAAACTTCTAATGGAAAATGATAATAATAGTAGAAAAAAAAAAACAATTGGATCAATTGAAGAAAAAGAATAACAATCTCTGAACAAGGAAGTGAACTTTTCAAAAAAATTAGATTAAGCTACATTAACTATATCAACGCCGGAAAATGATCGCCGGAGGAATGTCAACGCTATCCGGGCGCGTGAACGACTAAAGTGATGCCCTGGGCGCCTACGGTTGGGGATCTAGAATTTTGCGGCGATTGGCTTTTTGATTATTGGTATTTTTTTATCTTTAATGGGGTTGATACGATTTGCTGAATATTCTGGTAGTTATTGCCTTGGTTGCTGTTTATAGTACCGATTCATTGTTATTCTCTCATCTTGAGAGCTTGAATTATCTCATTGTGAGATTTTTGTTTTCTTTGATTGTGCTCTGCATTTGTGATGGAGCGTATGATGTCGGAATTATGTCTTTCTGGTGATGAGGATGAGGAGATAGTTGTTAGTATGGATGATATGGGAGAGCAGATGGGTGATGTGTATTTGTGTGTGGTGGGGAGGTTCCTCACTGAGCAATCGATGAATTTCGTTTTGAGTAGGAATCGCCTAGCTAGCATTTGGAAACCGAAGAGAGGGGTCTCCATACGTGATATTGGTGAAGGTAGAATGATGATCCAATTTTTCCATGCTTTGGATCTGAAACGAATTGTTGAAGGGGGGGCTTGGATTATCGGCAAATATCCACTGATAATGCATAAACTTTGCGTCGGTGAAATTCCGTTGCAAGTACCATTGAATCGCTTGGCCTTTGGGTTATGGTCCACAAATTACCAATGGGTACGTTTTCTGAGTCGATGGGGAGACAACTGGGTAACTTCATTAGACGATTTCTTGAATATGATTCGTCCAATAGAGGCTCGCCGTGGATGGTGTTCATGAGAATTCGGGTGGAGATTGAAGTGACACAACCGTTGAAAAGGGGAAAGAAACTTAAAGTGGCGGGTGGTTCGTCGGCTAGTGTGGAATTTAAGTACGAGCGGCTTACCCTATTATGCTTTGTCTGTGGAAGGCTTGGGCATTCAGACCAGGCGTGCGACATTGTTTTTGATTCGAAGGAAGGAGTGGTTGAATGGAAATGAGGAATTAACCAAATAGCCCCGAATCCGCGTAAACTAAATCAAGGGAATGAGAGGTGGTTACGAGGGGGCGGCGTGGAGATTTCTTCCGACACCTGGGCTAGCACTGAAGGTGGTAACAATCAAGAGGGTAACGGTGTTGTGATCCCGGATAACCAGCGCAGTAACGCTCGGGATTTTGGGTTGCCTAATTCACATCCCCTTTTTCCTGGGCCTGCTTTAAATGCTCGGTCTAACCCATGTTTTGACTATCAGTTAAGTCAGGAGGAGGAGTAGTTAGACGAAAATACCCTTAATGATTTAAGGAAGAGAAAGCGGATTCAGAAAGTTAAGGAGGATGGGGCTGCTTCGTCTAACAATGGAGATGAAGTTGAAGGGGTTTGGGTCCGGGCCCTACAATTCCTGCGTTGTCTGACCTTGTTCGGGTTCGGCGCCCGGATGTTCTTTTTCTTTTTGAAACTCTTTCATTTGGTGTTAGGCTTGAAGCTTTGCATGTCCGTCTTAGATTCGATTCTTATTTTTCAGTGGATTGTATTGGTCATAGTGGTGGTATCGATGCCTTTTGGAAAAATAATTCTCATGTTTCGGTCTTGTCTTACTCTAATAATCATGTGGATTGTACTTGGCATTTAACTGGGTATTACGGTATTCCGGAGAGGAATAGGCGACATCAATCGTGGCAATTACTCCGATAATTGGCGGCTGTTAATGATCATCCATGGGTTTGCATTGGTGATTATAACGATTTGTTAACATCGGCGGAAAAACGTGGTAGAGTTGAACATCCTCAGTGGTTATTTCGGGGGTTCCGAGAGGCAATGACTGATTGCCATCTTACTGATATTCCCCTGTCTAGTTACTGTTATACTTGGTTTAGGAGACGGGATGAGAATACTGCAGTAGAGCAACGCCTGGACAGAGCCATGGGAATGCCACCTTGGCATACTCGGTTTCCTCGGGCTACATTGACAAATTTGGTGGCTCAGACTTCGGACCATAACCCGATTCTACTCGATACTTATCCTGCTGTGGCGAGAGTCCGAAGACATAGTTTTCGATTTGAAAATCATTGGTTGTTTGAAAATGATCTTAGGACTGTGGTGCGAAAGAGCTGGAGGGGTTTCCGGGATTTGGATATTCTTCAGCGGCTTAGTGCAACGTCGGAGACTTTGTCGTTGTGGGGTGAAAAAGCAATTTCTAACTTCCGTCTTACTAAAAAGGATCTTGAGCGAGAGATAAAAGACCTACTCCCTGATAATAGTTCTCGAGGTTGTTTAAAGTACGAACAAGCTCGTTGTGAGTTGGGTCGTCTCTTAGTCCAGGAGGAGAGTTTTTGGAAGCAGCGAGCTAAATTATTTTGGCTCCGTGATGGGGATGTAAACTCTAGATATTTTCACCAATCGACAACAGCCCGGAAGAAGCGGAATAAAATCATTAAATTGAAGAATGATGTAGGAGTTTGGGTGGATGGGCAAGCGGGTCTTTGTAATTTGGTGAGTGATTACTTCGCAAATTTATTCACTGCTAGTGACAATGTCCAGCAAGAGCATCATTTCTTGGATCCAGTTGGTCGTGTGATTTCAGCAGAGCAAAATGCTGAACTGGTTCGGGAGTTTATAATTGACAAATTCAAATTGGCAATTTCACAGATGCACCCTGATAAAACCCCCAGGCCGGATGGTTATAACCTGTCATTTTTCTAAAAATGTTGGGACACGATAGGATCTGATGTGTTTCGAGAAGGGGTTAAGTGGCTCGAACATGGTTTATTTCCAGCCAATTTGAACAATACTAATGTAGCCTTGATTCCAAAAATTGAGTTGCCTCAAACATTGCAGGATTTACGCCCGGTATCTCTTTGCAATGTTTTGTATAAGATAATCTCGAAAGTTTTGAGTAATCGATTGAAATCTGTTCTTTGGGTTTGGTGGATAAAGCCCAATCTGCTTTTATCACCGGGAGGGCCATACAGGATAATGTTCTTGTTGCGTTTGAGATTATCCATGCTATGAAAAATAGAAGAAGGGGAGTTCGAGGGGATGTGGCTATGAAGATTGACATAAGCAAGGCATATGATAGGGTAGATTGGGAATATCTCGAGAGAGTTTTGTACAAGCTCGATTTTGGGGAGAAATGGGTTGGCTGGATGATGATGTGTGTTCGGTCAGTCATATATTTTATTCAGGTCAATGATGATGTGGTTGGCCCAATCGAACCGGGACGTAGACTTCGACAGGGGGATCCTCTCTCTCCGTATCTTTTCATTTTGTGTACGGAGGGATTGTCTGCAGCTCTTAATCAATGCTAATTAGGATGGTCGGTTGCATCGAAATCGAGTTTGTAGAAAGTGCCGACTATCTCATATCTTTTATTTGCGGACGATTGTTTACTTTTTTGCAATGCCTCAGATGAAGAGTGCACTACATTGAAGCAGGTTTTGACGGATTATGAAGCAATTTCAGGCCAAGCAGTTAATTATAATAAGTCCGAACTATTTTTTAGTAAGAACGTGTGTGAGGATTTGCGACATCTCATTCGGGGGCTTTTAGGGGTCTATCAACCCTTAAATACTGGTAAGTACTTGGGGCAACCTTCATTTGTGGGACGAGGAAAGCGTGAAATTTTTAACTATGTTAAGGAGAGGTTTTGGTCTAAGTTACAAGGTTGGAGAGCAAGAAAGTTGTCGAAAGTTGGTAAAGAAATTTTGATTAAAGCAGCAGCTCATGCAATTCCTACTTATTGTATGACGACTTTTCTTTTGCCAAAAACTGTTAGCCGAGCTTCATGTGACGTTGAACAAATTTTGGTGGGATAGTGAGGGGGATAGTTCTAAGGGAGTCAAATGGATGCGTTGGCAGAAGCTATGTGTGAGGAAAAAAGATGGCGGGAGTGTTGGGGAATTAATTGCCCGGATCTATTCGGGATGAATATTTTAAATACAAATTTAATTCTAACAATTATTACTAGCATGAATTAATCCCATATTAATTCAAATAATAATTCAACAACAAATCATGCATATAAACAGTTCACATAAATCCTACGCATGCGGAATTGCTACGAGTTTACGTGAACTAACCTGTTTGGAATGACAATGGACTCGGTTGATAAAAACACACCAAAAAGCATTCCCAAGTATTCCCTAGCCCCTGCTCGTCAATCCGGTGGAAAGAAACTCGCGAACAATTAACAAAAGGGAAAATAAAATTATGTTGCACCACCTTTGTGGATTTCTAATTTTTCCAACACATGGAATTGTTGTTGGGAATGAAAAAAATCATCCCCTATTTATAAGATGAAGTGGCCGATTTTTTGCTTAGAAAAAGGGAGAGAAATCTCTTTCTTGATCTCCAAGAAATCTTGAATATATATCCAATATATTCTTTTCTCCATAATTAAATATTCCATAAAAATCACACTCTCTTATTTTGACATGGAATTTTGAAATTAAGGATAAAGATTCCAAGATTTGGATCTTCTTGAATTTATGAGATATACTTGTATTCCAAGAATACATATCTTCCATAATATCTTTTCAAGAAAATCAAGAAAATCTTTCTTTTCCTTCTTTTTCTATGTTTTTTCGAAAATCATCATATAAATAACCAAGTGGGAGATTTCTTGAATTTAATGAGATAATCTTGTATTCCAAAAATACATATCTTCATTCCATAACAAAATTCAAAGAAAATCTTTCTCCCCTTTTATTCATATTTTTCGAAAATTTAGAAAAAATAGCAACAAAATTTATTTTATTTTTAAACATATTTTTCAGTTATTGGACTTTATGTTTGGGCTACTTGAGGGGCCTTTAGGAGAATTAAGATTGGACCTTCCAATGGATCTTGAATTATCAATATTGAGCCACAATATTATTCAAGCCCATAAATATTAATTAATCCCACTACATAATTAATATTGCACTATCCATCTTAACCCATATTACTGTTAATATGACTCCCGGTTATTATTTCCCGTGTTTAAGATTATCTAGCCCATTAATTAATTCAAGCCACTGAAATAGCTTTTCATTAATTAATATCTTTTGTCCTTGGTTAAGGAACGGTTCAACATTATTATCCATGCCGGAAACTAGTTCCACTTGCAAGATTTGGTATGATAATCTTATGAACCTCCCAAGGGGGCAAATCGAACAAGCGTACTTGCACACGATTCTTCGTATTAAATCTTAGTAATCACATGTGACCAATAATATTGCCCAATATATAAAGTATTGAATCTCATTGATTCTCTACCCGTCATAAGTAAAAGCAATAATTACTAACCACACACGATCCTATTTAAGGGACGAATATTAAGAAATAACGAACCAATCGAGGTCTAATTCTTCCTATTTCAAAGGTCTTTGAAGAATTTATCCTCCTCAGTAGGTCCTATTCATCATCGATCACCATGCACTAGTGTAATCTCTTGGTCAAGACAAGCCAATCTCGATCCTTACACTTCAACCTTTCACGATGGATTGTTCATTTCCATCTAGGTCCCGAATAAGGCGTACTTTTTTAGTTACAAGAGATCGTTAATTTAATCTTCTCGTGATCTCGGTATCACTAAATTAACTCGCAATGTAACACGACTATTTATTGAACAGATTATGCAAGAAATATATGTAACATTCAATGATATTTAAAGCATCGATGATAAATAATTTATTTCAAATAAGACATAAATTCGGTTTGGTTATACAAAGTAAAAACATATTTTCCAAAGATAACCCCAACAATCTCCCACTTATACTCAAAGTGCCTTTTAAGTATACTACATCATGTCTCGTGTAGTTCTGTCGTGACATCTAATGTCACCTACACAAACCTAATAATATCTCCCACTTATACTCAAAGCAGATTAGCAAATCTGCTTGACACCCATTCCTTCCACATGTCTCTCGAATGTATTACGAGGCGGACCCTTTGTGAATGGATCTGCGCTGGGTTGTCTTCCCGACGCGATCTTTGCCACCTTTATTTCTCCTCTCTTAACGATTTCTCGTATAAGATGGTATTTCCTTTCAATGTGTTTTTTGGCCTTGTGGGCTCTTGGTTCCCTTTGAATTTGCAAATCGCTTTCGACATTATCAAAATAAACAAAGGATTGTCTTTGGGCAAATTGAGAACTACATCCAAGTCCACTAGGAAGTTCTTGAGCAAACCGGCTTTTCGTCGCCCAAGCCTAGTTAGCCTACATATTCGCTTCCATGGTAGAATCTGCGATGCATTTATGCTTTATGCTTCTCCATGTCATGGCTCCTCCCCCCATGCAAAACACACTACCAGAGGTAGATTTTCTGGAGTCTAAGTCTGATTGGAAATCCGAGTCCGTGTAACCGATGGGGTTTAGACTATCGATCGATAAACCAACATTCTATCTCGAAGTTCTTTTCGATACTTGAATGTTTTTAATCGCCATCCAATGCTCTTTCCCCGGTTACTTTTGATATCTTGCCACCATGCCAACGCAAAGCAAACTATCCTGGCCTCGTGGTACAACATTGCATACATAAAACTTCCGACAAAATAAAGCATAAGGAATGCCTTTCATGCATCTATCTCCTTTTGTGTCTTAGGGCACATTTCCTTGGATAGATGGATTCCATGTCTGAAAGGTAAGAAGCCTTTCTTGGAATCCTATATGTTGAATCGCTTCAAGACAGTGTCTATGTATGAAGCTTGCGATAAGCCTATCATCATTTTCTTGCGGTCTCGAATGATCTTGATCCCAAGGATATGCCCAGCTTCCCCTAAGTCCTTCATATCAAACTATTTTGAAAGCCATGCCCTTACGTCTGACAACACCTTTACATCGTTCCCGATGAGCAGAATGTTGTCTACGTATAGTACTAAGAATACCAATGCAGTTTCCAAGCTCTGGATGCTTGTTTGAGTCCGTAAATGGACTTCTTGAGCTTACAAACTAGGTGTTCTTGACCTTTTTCAATGAAGCCTTGGGGTTGTTGCATATAGATTTCTTCTTCAAGACTTCCGTTAAGGAAAGCCGTCTTAACATCTATTTGCCAGATTTTAAAGTCGAGATGCGCAGCAATCGACAAGAGAATTCGGATGGACTTGAGCATTTCTACAGGCGAAAAGGTTTCCTCATAGTAGATCCCTTCTTTCTGAGTATAACCTTTCGCCACAAGCCTTGCCTTGAAAGTTTCCACCTTCCCGTCCGGTCCTCTTTTTCTCTTGTATACCCACTTGCAACCAATGGGTTTGACCCCATTAAGTGGCTCGACTAGCTCCCACACTATGTTATGATCCATAGAACCCATTTCGGCTTTCAATGCTGTTTGCCAAGAAACTGCATCCTTGTCTTGGATTGCCTCATCATATGTCCATGGGTCTGATTCATCTTGACCGGGGATCAAGTCCGAGGACTCTCCTATCCCCATGAATCTCTCGGGTTGTCTTACAACCCTCCCACTACGACGAGGTTTCGGTTGTGTAAGTGTGTCGTTTGGTATGTCATCTTGTACAGTTGGCACTGAGGTTAGCCCCCTTAGCTCATTTAAGGTAATCTCACTTCTGGGTTTTCTTTCGTTCATATAGTCTTCTTCCAAAAATCTAAAGTGGGTGCTTATTACCACCTTTTGATCTTCGGAACCATATAACATACACCCTTTTGTTCCCTTGGGGTATCCTATAAACAACCTTAATTTTGATCGAGGATCCAATTTTCCAACTTCCTTGTCCAACACGTAGGCCGGACACCCCCAAATTCTCATGCGTCTCAGACTGGGCTTGCACCCGGTCCATAATTCTTTGGGAGTTTTGGGAACCGATTTGGATGGCACCAAGTTCAGAATATAAGCCGCTGTTTCCAAGGTATGATCCCAGAACGACTTGGGTAGATCCGTATAACTCATCATTGATCTAACAATTTCTAAAAGAGTTCTGTTTCTTCGCTCTGCAACCCCGTTTTGTTGAGGGGTTCAGGGTGCAGTTAGCTGGGATACAATCCCTTCATCTGACATGTAGTTCAAAAACTCATCGCTGAGGTACTCGCCTCCATGATCGGACCGTAGAGACTTGATACATTTTTCCCTACGATTCTCTGCTTGAGCCTTAAATTCTTTGAATTTCTCAAAGGTCTCAGATTTATGCTTCATAAGGAAAATATAGTCGTACCTTGAGTAATCATCAATAAAAGTGACGAAATACTTATAACCTCCTCTTGCTTTGATTGACATTGGACCACATACGTCTGTGTGAATGATTTCTAACACTTCTTTGGCTCTATTCCCCTTGGCTCCTAATGCCCTCTTGGTCATTTTACCCTCCAAACATGATTCGCAGGTTGGGATTGGTTCCACTTGAAGAGACTCCAGTTAACCGTCTTTTACCAACCTTTGGATCCTCTTTAGATTAATATGTCCCAATCTTAGATGCCATAGAAGTGTCTCGTTCACGTCTGATGAACGTTTTCTCTTATCGGAAACAGTTGATGTGTTATAGGATGCATTTCGTGAGTGGTGTGCACAGTTAATTGTATAGAGATTATTCGACAACGTTCCATGACAGATAAATTTATCATAAAGAGAAATGGTAACAACTTTATCAAAAGTAACCGAATATCCATCAAGGTAAAGTTTAGAAACCGAAATTAAATTCTTTCTAAAACTAGGAACGTAAAGAATATCTCTTAAAATTAAAACTCTGTCTTCAAAGGACAGGTGCTCTTCTCCCACTGCTTCAGCTGCCACTCTCGTAGTATCGCCCAGTGTGATGAGGATCTCACTCCCACTAAGTTGTCGGGTCCGCTTGAACCCCTGTAAAGTGAAACATACACGATCAGTGAACCCCGTATCCACCACCCATAAATGGGAGGCATACGCCGCTAAGCAAGTTTCAACAACTAGTGCGTGAGAATTACCTTTCTTTCCATTCCTTTTGGGTTTGGAACAGGCTAACCTCCAATGTCATTTTTCACCGCAGTTGAAGCACTCCCCCTTAGCTGGCTTGCTCACTCCTCCACCTCCCTTCACCTTTTCTTTTCCCTTGGCAACACTTGAGTTCACTTGCTTGTGGCCTTTATCCTTTTTCTTGTTCTTACCACCCTTTGGCCTAGAAGAAGAAGAAGGTCCATTTGCCACCAAGGCTTGGCTCTTTTGCCCCAATATCGCCTCTGCCGAGACCAAAGCTTGCAACAGATCAGGCATCGAGAACTTCTAATTGTTCATTTGGTAGTTCAGCCTGAACTGTTCAAAACTTTTCGGCAGAGAGTGGAGCACGAAATCGATTTGGGTCTATATGTTGTATTCAGGGCCAAGTACCTCAAGCTTGTTAAGGTGAGCCATCATCTGGAGAACGTGCTCCCTTACGGGCGTTCCCTCCACCATTTTCATAGAGAGCAAGTCCCTCATGGTGATCTGACGAGCCATACTGTTTTGATGTTAAAACATCGCTTTAAGACTAGTCATGATGTCTGCAGCGGTCTCAACGTTCTGGTGTTGGTGTTGCAACACATCTGACATTGAAGCCAAGATGGTACACTTTATCATTTCATTGGAATGCTCCCAGTTAGCATACTCTTTCTTAACCTCTTTAGTTGACTCATCATTCAGCTTTTCTGGTTTAGGTGTAGTGAGAACCCAGTTATGACTTTGTGCAGTGAGGACAATAGTAAGTTTACTATCCCAATCAATGAAGTTTTCACCAGTAAGTAAATTGTCTTTAAGTATATTGAATAGTGGATTAAAAGATTGCGACATGTTGAACTGAAATAAATAATAATATGCATAAGCACAAATATATCACAAGGTTCGATCACATGCATCATATTAAAATCTCAAAAAAATATGAACATGCATCAGCCAACATCTCGAAACAGTTTAAATAAGCCACGTGGGGTGGGTCATTATTTAAACACATTCAAGCAGGTTACAAACAAGAACAGTTACAAACCTTTAATATCCAGATTAATAGTTGGCTCCCACTTGACCAATATAAAATTGACAGGGACTTCGGAGAAGTATATGCATATCAATTTTATACCTAAGTAATAACCATGATTAAATACAGAATTATTATTTCACTTTGAACGAGCCTCGTGGGGAGGGTCATCGTCGCCACTGATAATAATCCACAATCATCCGTTTGGAATTTATTCATGTGAAAGCTATCTTTTGACCGTCCCGTGGAGGAAATTTCTCCAAAAGAATTCACAAATAAATAAATCATGGAGGTCAAAATTAATTCAATTTTATTATCCGGAATAAAATTGTCAATTAATTGTTTAAGCATACTTAGTAATTTTTCGAAAGTGAGATTTTTCAAAACAGTTTCTCATGCATTGCAAATTTAAACACAATTTAAATAAGTATAAAATAATGCATAAACATCAAAACAAAAAATAAACACATTGGGCACATATATCCAATTGTCACGGTTAATTTTTGTCATGTCTTGATCTCGAAAAACCGTCTTCTTTGCCTTCATCGTCCGTCTCGAAAGGAATCGCCACGTCAAGCAACGTCATCGACCAGCTCGCGGGTCGGAGTGCCCGCCTAGCACTCCGGCCGTGTCGAAGTGGTTCCGATGGTATGCGCCGCGCCCGGCAAGACGCCGCCCAATGGCGCCGACGTGTCGCTTCAGCGGCCCTCGGCGGATCTCGGCGTCGCCAGATTCAGCCCAGCGCCCGCGCTGCCGCTTCGCCAGCCATCCCGACGGCCTCACGCCACCTCGCCCCATGCCGCTGCGTCCGCGTCGCGATCCATGGCCCCAGCGCGTCTCTCTCTTCTCCTATCGCTAAGACGGTCGTCTTGCCCGCTTGTCTGGTCGGCCTCGGCCGGGCCGATCTCGCCCCTCGGCCTCATCCCACGCCCGTGCGTGCACAGATGCTACTGGTCACGCGCGTGCCTCCTTGGTAATTTCGCATGATGGCGCCCGCTGATCTTGCCGGATCCATCCGTTCTTAATTCAAATGCTTTCGTTTTGGCTCACGATCCGGTTGCAATTTATTTACAAAAAAATAAACAAACCTAGATCTAGACTAGTCTATTACATTGAACGAATCAAACAAATCCTAATCTCTTTCGTGGATTTTCTCACGAGGCAAAAAGAATTCAATCTAATCGAATTAAAAACCACAATTTATATGCATGCATAAATTTAAACATTCATCAAATACCATGACAATTGGATACCTGCAAAAAAGATCTAGCAATTCTACTATCCAATTTCAAATTTAATGAAAACGAATTAAATTAAAATTTAAAACTCAGAGCTCGAAACCGAGGCTCTGATACCAGTTGTTGGGGAATTAATTGCCCGGATCTATTCGGGATGAATATTTAAATACAAATTTAATTCTAAAAATTATTACGAGCATGAATTAATCCTATATTAATTCAAATAATAATTCAACTACAAATCATGCATATAAACAGTTTACATAAATCCTACGCATGCGGAATTACTACGGGTTTACGTGAACTAACCTGTTTGGAATGACAATGGACTCGGTTGATAAGAACACAAAAAGCCTTCCCAAGTATTCCCTAGACCTTGCTCGTCAATCCGGTGGAAGGAAACTCGCGAACAATTAACAAAAGGGAAAATAAAATTATGTTGCACCACCTTTGTGGATTTCTAATTTTTCCAACACATGGAATTGTTTTTGGGAATGAAAAAATCATTCCCTATTTATAAGATGAAGTGACCGATTTTTGCTTAGGAAAAGGGAGAGAAAATCTCTTTCTTGATCTCCAAGAAATCTTGAATATATATCCAATATATTTTTTTCTTCATAATTAAATATTCCATAAAAATCACACTCTCTTATTTTGTCATGGAATTTTGAAAATTAAGGATAAAGATTCCAAGATTTGGATCTTCTTGAATTTATGAGATATACTTGTATTCCAATAATACATATCTTCCATAATGTATTTTCAAGAAAATCTTTCTTTTCCTTCTTTTTCTATGTTTTTTCGAAAATCATCATATAAATAACCAAGTGGGAGATTTCTTGAATTTAATGAGATAATCTTGTATTCCAAGAATACATATCTTCATTCCATAACAAAATTCAAAGAAAATATTTCTCCCCTTTTATTCATATTTTAAAAAAATTTAGGAAAAATAGCAACAAAATTTATTTTATTTTTAAACATCGTTTTCAGTTATTGGACTTTATGTTTGGGCTACTTGAGGGGCCTTTAGGAGAATTAAGATTGGACCTTCCAATGGATCTTGAATTATCAATATTGAGCCACAATATTATTCAAGCCCATAAATATTAATTAATCCCACTACATAATTAATATTGCACTATCCATCTTAACCCATATTACTGTTAATATGGCTCCCTGTTACTATTTCCCGTGTTTAAGATTATCTAGCCCATTAATTAATTCAAGCCACTGAAATAGTTTTCCATTAATTAATATCTTTTGTCCTTGGTTAAGGAACGGTTCAACATTATTATCCATACCGGAAACTAGTTCCACTTGCAAGATTTGATATGATAAATCTTTTGAACCTCCCAAGGGGGCAAATCGAACAAGCGTACTTGCACACGATTCTTCGTATTAAATCTTAGCAATAGCACGTGACCAATAATATTGCCAAAGATATAAAGTATTGAATCTCATTGATTCTCTACCTGTCATAAGTCAAAGCAATAATTACTAACCACACACGATCCTTTTTAAGGGACGAAGATTAAGAAATAACGAACCACTGAGGTCTAATTCTTCCTAGTTCAGTGCTGAAGAATTTATCCTCTTGTAGGTCCTATTTAGTGCATCAGTCATGCACTAGTGTAATCTCTTGGTCAAGACAAGCCAATCTGAGCCTTACACTTCAACCTTTCACGATGGATTGTTCATTTCCATCTAGGTCGTGAATGACGTACTTTTAGTTACAAGGGACTGTTAATTTAATCTTCTGTGATCTGGTATCACTAAATTAACTACAATGTAACACGTACTATTTATTGAACAATTATGCAGTAAATATATGTAACATTCAATGATATTTAAAGCATCAGTGATAAATAATTTATTTCAGTAAATAAGACAGAAATTCAGTTTGATTATACAAAGTAAAAACATATTTTACAGTATAATCCCAAGAGAGAGGGGGTTTCGTGATTTTCATTTTTTTTAATATAGCATTGCTTGATAAAATGGGATGGCGGCTCTTGCACGATTCTGAATCACTGGTTTGTCGAGTGAAGTACTTTCCTACTTCGGATTTTTTGGACGCCAGGCTGGGGGGAAATCCTAGTTATACGTGGACTAGTATTCATGCTAGTCAAGGTTTGATTCGTCAAGGTGTGAGGTGGAAGGTGGGCTCGGACTCTCAAATTCCAGTGTTTCAATGTCCGTGGCTCGATGATAATACCAGTTTTATGATACGGACGACCTGCACACCGGGATTGGAGGATATGCGTGTGGGGGAGTTGGTTTGTGATGGCTCAAATCAGTGGGATAGAGATCTCATTTCGGCTATCTTTGACCATGATGATGTGGTGGGAATTCTGAAGACATCACTCCCTCCTCCAGGGGTTGTCGATCGTTTAGTGTGGCACCATGCTAGGGTTGGAGTTTATTCTGTTAAAACAGGTTACCAGTTAGCATCCAGGTTATTTGGTGATCACACTCTTGCTATAGAAGGCGACCGGTCCCGGATTTGGAAGTTGCGTGTACCGCCTAAAGTGAGAGATCTTGTATGGCGTGCATCAAGAGATTGTTTACCAACTAAGGTAAACCTCTTCACTAAAAGGATTGTGGATTCTAAGAATTGTCCTTTGTGCGGATATGTTGAAGAGATGAATTGGCACATCTTTGTTGATTGCCCATTTGCAATTGAATGCTGGGAGCGTGCATCGTTGCGGAATGATATTGAGGGGCTGATATGGACGATCGAAGGATTCTGGAATCTGATTTTTGGGATGCTTGCGCTCGATAATGGGTCTCGAGCGACAGTGTTTGGTATGGTGTTGTGGCAAATTTGGAAGGATAGAAATAGTATGGTGTGGACTGAGCAACATAACTCGCCGGCGGAGGCGGTACATTTATCGGCAGTTTATCTCACAGAGTGGACGCAGGCTTCGTGCACACGTGATGGCGTCCATACAGTTCAGTTGAGTACACGTTCAGGCTGTCCGGTGTGGCATGTTAACGTGGATGCCGCTTTCTTCGCCAATACTTGTCACATGGGTGTTGGGATGGTCCTGTGCGATGATCAAGGCGTGTTTATATTGGCACAAACTTTGGTGTTTGATGGATGCTTGAAGGTAGCTGTTGGGGAGGCGTTGGGCTTTTATGAAGCCCTTTCCTGGATTCAGGCTTCGGGATTGGAATAAGTGATAGTCGAAGGCAATTCCAAGATAGTTGTTGACACCATCCTCACTAATTCAGGGGATGTTTCTATTTTTCATGATTATATTTGGGCTTGCAAGCGTATTATTAATCGTTGTCCGTCGTATTTGGTACGTTTTGTTAGAAGAGATGCCAATAAGTTGGCTCACGAGTTTGCATGGGCTTCTCGAAATTACGAGAGCTCTTTTTGTTGGCTTGACCCTCCGGCGTTTGTGATTGGATATCTTGATGATATCTGTGTTTGCAATAATGAAAACTAGTCTTTTTGGTTTAAAAAAAAAAAAAAAAACAAGGAAGTGATTTGGATAACTTGCGTGCTTTTAGAAAATAAATAAATAATAAAAACGATAACTGCGCGCATGCTAAGTCATGTGCTTTCATAACATTTTTGGAATAGTATATAGTTTAATTAGATCATGTTTTCAAAATATAAATAAAAAACTATTTCAATATATAAATAAATGATGTTTAATACTAGTTTTTATCATCCGTTGGATAAATATTAATGAATAAGTCTTCTATTATTAAAAAAATTATTTTTATCCATCTTTTAAATTATGAAAAAAAGAAACGGCATAAAATTTGATAGGAGTGGTTCGTCACCCTCGAAAATGAGGTCCTCGACCCATGTTGAATTATAAGTCGTTATTGGCCTAAGTCCAGATTAAATCGAAAAATAAACCTTACCCAACTAAGTTGAGGTTCATAATGAATGCATTACTAAAGATTCAATTCATGCCTAAACAATGATGTCATAATTAAATCGAAAAATATATATACCTTCACCAACTAAGAGGAACACTCATCTTTTCTTTTCTATCTCTCAACTAATATTTTTTCTCTAATATTGATACTTTACACTATGGAATGAGATCAGAACTGACTTGAGCGTCGGAGTTCCGCCAAAACCTCATGGATTGAGTTTGAGCCCGAGAAGATTTGAAATGTTGAAGTTAGTTCACATTAAAACTAAATAGTAATTCATTGTGGATCAAACCTCAGTAAGAATGAGGTATATCTGGATATAAACCTCACTAAATACGCGTGGATTTTATTTTAAATAAAAAATGAGAAGAGAATAAAGAATTGATGAAGATGCATTAATTAAAGTGTAATATAGATTTTAATTTTCATATTTATTAAAAAATCTAAAAGGAGAAAGAGAAAAAAAAGTAAAAGAAGAAGAAGAGAAATCAAAATCACCAAGGTTTGTGAATAGTCCGTCACGTCAATCAATCTTGTGACCTATATTGTCAGTAATCGGTTGTGCAAATTAAGACGAAGTTATTATTCACAAATGTGTATATCGTGGAAAAAATTTCTGGGTTTACACTAAGATTCATATATAGGCGTAACACACAAATTTTAGTAGAAGCTAAGATATATATATCCATTCCAACGTGATTGCTACTTCGCTAGCGTACCCTTTCTATTCATTTTAATTACTCCTATTATTTAAAATGAGTAATACTTATCGCCTATCGGTACACGGGGTGTTCATCATTAATTATACTCCCTCCCTTTTAATTAATTAATTTATATAAAAATTAAGTTGAAGGAGTGGATCTCATGTGCATTCATCTGGTGCACCATGCACTCATAAGTTATAATATATTTTAGAATCATACAATTTGTTATATTGAAAAATATAACTTATTTAAATGACATTTTTCAGTATAATAAATTGCATAATTTTAAAAAATATACTATGCATCTGAAAGCATACAAGACTTAGCCAAGTTAAGATTATGACACGTTTTTCTGAAATTGAAATTTAGGTGCAAAACATGCTAAAACGTCACTTATTTTTAAACGGATAATTTAGTTTTAATAAAATGAAAAATAGACGGTAACATTTTTCCGAGTGTCCGAATTGATTTTGTAAATTTTAGAAATATGGAAACTAATGTCAAAATTGCGATTTGTTATTTAAATTGTACAAATTTAATTTTTTTTTTCTTTTTACCTTTCCCGTTTCTTGAAAAAAAAGAGAGAAAAGCAATTAACTCACTTCTAGATCGATCTTGACATCAATTAATTCACTAATAGAAAATTCCTAAGTTTAGAATGCGAAAGAAATGGGACACATTAAGGAAAAAATGAACTGATTTTTCTAATATTAATCTCTATATATATACACAAAAACACATTAAGTTAAATAATCTGTTTTTAACTCATGCGCGCCACTCGTATCCATTTGGTTTTAAATAAAATACGGAATCGACTATACATACATCATTAAAATGTTTTGTTGTAAAAAGAATTTGAGTCTCCAACCAACTTGTACGTATTGTTTTTAATTTGGCTGACAACTGCATCACTTGATGAACGGCCATATAATCATATCAAATTCAACTTATTTCAATTGAATTAATACAAAGGAGTATAAGTCACATCATCCCTGAATTATATAGCTGGAGCATTTATTACTGCACAATACAAGGTTATTTCTTGTATAAATATATTATTAAATATATGTACAACAACTTCGTTTAAATTGTGTTGGACATTATGGTACTAAAACCTCATTTTACACTTGTAGCCCCAAGAGCATGACATATTTCACAAATGAATAGCGCCAATTGGATTTTGATATTGAAAGGATGATCATATGTATATTGAAGTGTGTGTTTAGATTTAAGCTGCAATAATAGAGAGATTGAGAGAAAACAAAATTAAATAATACTGATTTTGTTACTTATTTCGTCATGAAAGACTATGTCTGGGAGCATTATCAGACCAGAAGATTTATTAATATTTTCGATGATCACAAATACAATGAATCAGATGAATATTTATAAGCGAAATTGAACCAAAATTGAAAAGTTGGAATTTGTAGTAGTCGACCCGACTCTATAACCCAACACCTGTGAAAAGGAGAAAATAAACGAACATGTATATAAGATACATGTGAAGAGGTGAAGAGTTAGTATTAGGTATTCATTAAAAAAAAAAATTTGATATTTAATTTAATAAAATGTGATAGTTGTGCATAGGCGAAACCTATTTGTGAAGGGTGCAAACGAGATGAGTGTATACAATAAATGAGATGATTTACTGACAACCACAATTTTACTTCGAATATGTGACGTACGGACACTCTAATTGCTCATTTGACTCACATTTCTACTTAAATTGTATTTCATCGTCTATTTTTTATGGTAAAGTAGTTCATATTTTTATCTCAATTTTTATGGTAAAATTATTTACACACTTTATCATTTTATCACATAAAATATTAATAAACAACACTTTTTACTCTCAATTATCCATCACTTTATTATTTTATCATATAAAATACTACAGTAATAAACAATTATTCTTACCCCACCACTTTATCACTATTCCACTAAATTCTTATGAACAGTGAGAATCCCATAATGATTGGGACGGAGGGAGTACCATGTTTCTCCACTAATATTTAATTTATAGGGCATATAGTGTATATATGGTGATTGGGAGAGTTTATTTTTTTTAATGGCCGGGCATCAAGCTTCATTCCAAATATTATAAATAAATTGAATTATTTTTTAAATACAATCTATTCCAAGAATTGATTTTAATACTAGCCGATCGAGCAGATGAGCTACATTTTATTTGTTTTGCACTTTATTTTCGCGCGTAAGGAAATGGTTTCTTCATTGAGTTGGTCTCCCATAAATTAGGATTATGTTATAAATTTGGATTATTTGACCTATTTTATTCATTTTAACACATTTTTCTAACCAACTAAACTTGACCCCTATCATACCTTGGATATGTTCAAATGTCCATGAATTAAAAATAAGATTCATAACATGAATCACGTCTATATAAGTTTTTCTCTTCTTATTAATTAATCTTACTATCTGAATTTTCTTTGTTCACTTGATTTATTGACATGTAAAACTAATAAATATTTTGACATCAACTGAATAAAGAAAAAACATATTTTTAAAATTTTAAATATTATTAGAGTATAATATATATTATCCATTTATGATGTGTAACTGTGGTGGTATCCTACATGGCTGCCACAAAATAATTCATTCACATTATAGTCGGTAAAAAAAAAAAAAAATCCTAATATTGGACCATTTTATAGTTATTTCTACTATTTTAGGAGGAAAAAAATAGGGGTACATAGGGATGGTTGAATTAAAATGGCCAATTAAAAACGAGCAAAGCTTTCACGTGGTGCAGTGTATCATGTGGTGCCTCTTCTTCTTTTATCATATTCATCCAAGCACGTGTTTTTCACGTTGTTAAAAGCTAGCCATTCATTGGCTCTCTGCACCCACCCTCCTAAAATATCCCTCCATTACTTTATTTTTTTCTTCTTATTATCTGCTTCATTTTCCAAAAATTCTCTCACACTTTTCTAATTTCTTGTTTTTCTATAATTCGTGAAAATGGAGATAGATTTTCTGGGTCTCAACTCCTCAAAATACAGCGTGGAGCAAGAAGCCTCCAACAATATATTTGCAGATACAGGTAATATATATTTTTTATTTAAAAAAAAAAATTTGTGTTTACAAATTATTTGAAGTGAAATTTGATGGAATTCGTGTTAATTCTTTGCTGCAAAAGGGGGAGTTGAGATATCCTTGTCTCTTAGCACAAGTTCCCCAAAAGAAATCCTTAATTTTTCCGAGGTTCGATTCTCTCTCTCTCTTAAATTTTTTTTTTTTTTTTTTGAACTATGTTGAGTACAATAATAGGTCCATTTTATCTTATGTTGCATATATATTTTTTGATTAAATCAGAAAAAGAAGACGTGGGAATTTCTAGCTTGTGATAAGATGAATATTCCTTCATGTAGTGGTAGCAAATTGGTTCCTAATTACAACCCTGAAAACTCTGCCAAGAAAGAACAACTACTACTGGTGGCGACGCCGGTTTTCCACCGCCCCTCCGCCGCCGTATTTCTCTACGACCTAAACGACGCCGCCGTAAGGTATTTCAGTCTCGACACTTTTTTTTATGCATTATTTTTCCGTGATGGAGCCTATGAGTGAGAACCGACGATTGTTTATTAAATGGTCCTATAAAATCTACGTGTTATATTATATACCTGAAACAGAAAATGCCAGATCAGATGTCACACTTGTAGAGGAATTCCCTGAAGGGTATTGTGTTTTAATTTATAGTAGTTCACTTTTCCGGATTTAAGATCCGACATTGATTGTCTATTGTAATTGAAGCTTGAATAAATGATTATTATCAAATATTTTAATAATTTTTCAAACACCTGAATAAAAAATAATTACAAGGTATTTTAAGTGAAATCACGCATACGTGCCATGTGAATCATAGGAGTACTCTTATGTCAAAATGTTTGTGACTCATCTCTAATCACGTGTTTGATTGTGATTTATGATGGATATGTGTGTGATGCACGTTAATTCCGTACACATAATGCTTCAATTAGTGTATAATTATTTGACAAAAACTCAAATAAGACGCTCTCATGCATGAGAGGGGGTACAACCTAGCACAAATCACACCTACCCCTCCCAAAGTGTTAAAGCGTCAATGCCCAACTTATATCCCGTCTCATCGTGAGACCGTCTCATGCAAATGTGCCTCTAATTATTTTAGATTAGACAAGCATGAGTTAGGCCATTAGACAAATGATTTAAAATTAGGACTGATTCTTGAAATTTCCTCTTTTGTAGGAGCAACTCCCAGCTCCCAACTCAGCCTCCTACTAATTCCGCCATGCTCTTTCATCGACGTCCTAGTGTTTTCAACGAACCGGAAAAGGTCCCTTTTTCAAAGATATATTTATCCACTAATTATTTTCGGTGCAGTACTGTAAAATTGCACCTAGTAATATTTTAGTAAAAAATTAATGGTATCTTAATTTGTGTCAGGCGGATAAAATTATGCATATAGTTGGAAATTCATCCACCAGAATTTCAAGAAGTGGTATGTTGATTATATACAGTATATACTTATTGTAATAAATATTTAGTTTTTTTTGTAATGTTTTCATTGCTTATTTTTGTGGGATTAATCAGGCTATACTCCAACTGTGGCTATGGCTAGGAGGGCAACTTTGGCCAGATTCTTAGAAAAGCGATCGCATAGGTAATGCATTTATTTGCAAGATATATGCTCCTCTATTTTCTCGTATTTCAGTATTAATATATTTAAATGTTGAATAGGTCTATAGTGAAATTGATTGCATAAAGTATTGAGTAACACTCATGTGAACCAAGTTCACACATGAACTCTATCACTGTTATGTACAAAAATTTTCACTGTCTAAAAATATAAAGTATTGTCTAAACAATGATTGTTTTTGTTCATAACAATGATAGTTTTTATACATATCAGTGAGAGTTTTTGTATGTAACATTGATACTTAAATAACCGAGTTCATAGCATGAACCAAGTCTATACGGGTATGTTTGTTTCGGGACTCACCCGGATGGACTTAGGACTTTGAAAACCAAGTTCCATTATAATTTGAGATTTAAAATTAGACTTCAAAATCATCTCCTATAAAGTATACCCACACCCCTATCTTTCACAAAATTCAATCAATAATTCACTACTTTTTTTTAATCTCAACACAATATAATAATATCATATCAATCATTATTAAACATTGATTTGACATAAAGTAAAAATCTCACCCTATCAAAAAAATCAAAAACAAACACATATTTTTAAAATTCATATGAATACTTTTCAAATCCACATAAGTTTTAGTTTTGAGATAAGACACCTAAAACTCGAAACAAACATTAAAAGTTTTTGTCTCAAGTATTAAGGTTGATATCCCTTGGTAATGCAAGTCATACATTTTAATTATCACTATTATACTTATATAAGTCACAGTATCATGAATTAATGGCTCTCCACTATAAAAATTTTAACAAAAAAACTTTTTGGTACAAAGCATCTTTAAAGTGAATCTAAGATACAATTTATACAAAAAATATCCCTTATCTCATTTTGTATGTATTCATAATTTTATTTTTTTGTTTTGACCAAGTGCACATTTTGGGAAAGTACAAATTTTATAAAATAAAAAATTTAAATTAAATTATATAAAAAATTGCAACTAATAAAAAGTGGAATAAAAAAAAAAGGCTAAAAGTGCATTCAAAATTAAAAAATTGATCAAGAAATTCAAGGACACAATTGGAAAAAAACATATAACTTGAACTTTTTAAACATTTTTTTGTACCTTAAAATCAAAATAAAGTTACTTTGTACCTTAGAGTCACCCCCCTAGTATCATGAGTAATACACTTTCTGTAATAATAAATCATACCCTTTAGTTATCACTACTAATACCCTTTAATAATATAAAATATGTCCATTTAACTAATTTCACGGATTTCTTGATATGAAACTTGTTTATCTTATACTTTGTCCTTAAGTGTTTAAAACATCATCATCAAATATACTTTTTAAATTTTTTGAATCCAATAATATTAGAACAATGAATTTTTTGAAGGACCACCTCACAAAATTTTAAGTTAGTTAGATGTATGACTTATAAAGTTATGAATCACGGTTCTGGGTCGAGTTTTTTGAGATATAACAATATGATATGAAACAATTTTATATAAAATATTATGTTGTCCGTGTCCACTTATGACAACTCTGACAACACAATAATTCCATTTTATTTTTGTTGGAAGAAAGTAATGTCGAATTTTAATCGTTTTCTTTACTTTTTTGTTGAAATAATGATTTTTTATTACTTATTGTCATGTTATATTCAATGAAATCACGTGAAATAAAAACAAGAATATATTAACGCAATGCTTTATTTTGTTTCTGGGGAACAAATGTTACTGTAAGTGTCGGCACTTCTTTGTTTGCAAAATGAGGTGGAGAAATTTTCTTTATCTAGGATTTTCTTTATTTATTTTAAACGTAATTGATCAAGAAATTTAAGAACACAGTTGATTCCAGAATAATAAGATTATGGATTAAAGAAAACCCATTCTGCTCTATAATGGAAAGAAGAACATATTTTAGGACTAAAAGTTTCTCAGTTAGTACAGATAATTTTAACTCATACAGTAAACAAAAACCTGTTAGCATATACAAATACAATCTTACACAACATTTTAAAGAGCTTATAAGTTACACGTAACAAAACCGACATTCCAACAGAATGAATCAAGGACGGACATCTCCTCTGCTGGGAAAACCGCCGAGAGTCCCAATTTCTGAAGCCTGCGAGACAAGTATTACCATAAGCAACAAAAAGAGGAACACCAACCTCAAAAGACAATGATTACATCAAAGGTAAATTAATCAATTGCCACTATTTTCAAGAATTCACTTATCATTAAATCTTCCAATAATTCAAATTAACTTATTGTATAATACAATATTGTCAATTTCCACAGGCTTGCAACAAGTTCAGACAGAGAAGGGCAACAGCACTAGAGTTTCTACTTATCAAATATACTCATCCTAGAGAACAACAAGGTGGTTCTGTAATAATTCATATTGAAAATTTGCTAATAGGTGCAACAATTTATACGAACAATAAGCAAATAAATGATGATGCAGGAGGTAAGTAAGGGGGGCTTGTTCCTGTTCTTGAATCCTGTTAGAAACTGAACCCGAACGAGCCTTCCCAAGATTTGTTATTTTGCATTGTTATGTAATTGTAGACTATTCAGAATCATTCATATATACTTCAACTATTTATAATCAAATATGTTCTTACAAGCAGTTTTCCATTTTTATTCTTACAAAGAATCATTAACATTAGAAGATCATGCCACCTAATCATGTAGAAAGTTGATGTCACCTTATCATTTTTAAATGATATTAGTTGTTTTACTAAAATGTATTAGTTGGTCAGTTTTAGCTGTATTCCTGAACAATAGTAGTTGTTTTCATTAAACAGTATTAGCCACACGCTGTTGCTCATCCGTTTTACTCACTAGGGCCAAACGCTTAGGCAGGGCTATTTGGATGAAAACGGAGGCAATAGTGGGGCCTACATGGCCGACTTTTACACCTTAGGACAAATAATTAGTCGTACGGTTCAATCTAAAGGCATAAATTCGAGGGAGTTATAGGCTACCGTAGTAATAATTGCCTACTACCATAAAGAAGAATCTATAATATTTTCAACCATAAGGTAAAAGGCATGCTAATACATAAACAATTAATTGCAAATGACTCCATGAAACATCAGAAAGATTAAAAGCAGGTGGTATGTTCCAACCATCAAGTATTACATACAATATCGATTGAATGACACATTCTATTTCTCTGCTCAAAACCGGCAAAGAGAATACTGACCATTGGATTTAACAGTGGGCTCCATCATTTTGCTGTTTTAGAGTGTTTGATAAGCCAATCAATGACAACGTCTATGTTCACCGAATCCTTGCAAGAGATCATGTAGCAGCATACTTCCCTATCGGTGATTGAATTTAGATCTCTGGAGAAAGAAAACGAAAAATAAATGTTTAAAAGGGTTGAGAAAAAGATGAAAAGAATTATTCAATAAGTTTCTACTTACAGCTGGTCAACCAGTGCTTGCTTTGAAAGAGCTTCTGATTTGTCAATTTTGTTTCCAAGAACGAGCAAAGGTTTCCCAGTTAATGAAGGCTTCTTCAATAGATCGTGCAGTTCGCTTTTAGAGATAGGGATGCTGTCTCAATCAGCAGCATCGACAACATATCTGCCACAAAGGCAATTAATTTCATCTATAGATGGAATATATATATATATATATTAGTGATTGATAATTTAAATTAGAAGTATTCACATTTAGATTTAAGATGAAGCAAAAGTGAGTATCTCAAATAAAAATATAACTTTTCACATAATTATTGCTTAAGAGAGAAATAAAGCATGTATTTTTGTAAGTCATGGCATTTAACAGAAAAGATTAGAAGCATGAGAATTACACAATGGTGGTGACTCCTCGACAATAACGCTCCCACATGGTTCGGAATCTTCGCTGGCCTCCCAAATCCCAAAGTTTTATGGTTACATTTCCTTTTGTGACTTTACGCATATTAAATCCCACCTGTTTTCCAAAAGAAGGAGAAATGTTTCTGTCAAACAATTATTATATACCAACAATACATATAGGTTAACATGAGCAACTAAACAAGATACGTACAGTTGGAATCATATCCTCACTATAGCCTCCTGTCTGATCAAAATCAATATCAATTAGAATCGTGAATCAGAGATAAAATCAAACCAGAAACTACCGTGTGCTTGTGTGTGTGTGTGTGTGTTTGTGTGAGAGAGAGAGAGAGAGATGTGCAACTATTTCGAGATTACTCACAGCAACAACATTAACAAGTGACGTCTTCCCTGCATTTTGAAGACCCACGAGAGACAATTCCATTTCCTGTTTGAAGAATAAGCTGATATCCAACAGTCAGAAATAAACAGCTTTAAGTTATAGTGATCATGATAGCTTATTATATAAGTTCATTTATCTGTTTTTATATAATGCTTATATGAACGTTTTAACAAAATCAACCATTAAAATTCGGGTATACTTGAAATATAATTTCTCTCAATACATCCACTTTTAACCGGCCATAGATAAAAAGAATCCTATAAAAGGTAAATATATGCATGCAATAACTTTAGCCTCTGGAAATACACAGAAAGCAAACATGACAATGCATGGAAAGAAATGAATCCAAATAGACAGGAAAATAAATGAAGACAAGAATAATGGAGATTGGTGAAATGAGATTAAAGAGATATCTCATTGTTAAGTAAATCATGTGATATTGAGAGATTTATTATATATAAAACATGATAAGAACGGAAATTTCCGGAGATTGTTTAAACATGGGTCTGAGAATAGTAAGTGGTGTGAGTTCTCTAATCCTGTACGAAGGGATCAGAAGTCCAAACTTGTGGTAAATTGTACTCCCTCCGTCCCAATCTTAAGGGAACTCTTTCCATTTTTTTTGTCCCAATCTTAAGAGAACCTTTCCTAAAATGGACATACTCACTTTATCACATAAAATACTAATAAACAACTCTTTCTACCCCCAACACTTTATCACTATTTCACTAAATCCTCTTATGAAAAGTAAGACTTCCCTTAAGATTGGGACGGAGGGAGTACTAAAAGTAGTGTAAATAACAGTGAAAATTTTATTTTTACCAAGTCAAACAGGCTATGTATACAAACTGAAATATCCATTTTACATAGCAATTTGAGTATGAATATAAAGTTACCACCAAATAAACCAAGATACACTAATCAGATTTTTTTTTTTAATTGAGTAAGTTAACCTCACTATCGATACCAACAATTTTGACTTTTTTCATTACGAAATTGAAGCAAACCAAAATGTTAATGTGCATTTTGTATTCAAAATCAAAGCCTATTGTAGCTATAAGCATCTGACTACACAATTTGGAGACAAAATCCATATTCACACAAGCTCCATGGCTTCCAAAATACGCCAGAATTAAATCATCAAAACTCAAGATTCTCATATTAACTAACATTATCAAAACCCCAGCTTCTCATTATCCTTTTGATATCTTAAAAAAATCTTAACAACAGAAAACAATTCAACTTTCAGGTAAATATATCAATTTCCACTCTCTAATACTAATGCATAAAAGAGAACTATTGATTCCTATACCAATTCTCAACTTTATAGATTATTTTCCAATCAATTTTTCTTCAACAACGTCAAAAACCAAGTCCAGCAACCCAGTCTAAAACCTCTGTTCAATAACTTGACATAATTAAGACTATAAATAACCTTATCATCATGAAAAATAACATGTGGAGCCAAGAAAAGAAAAACGCTATCATTTTATGTAACGAATTAAAGAAAAACTCAGTTCTGGAAAAAAGACAAGAGAGAATGAACTGAAACCCACTCCATAAATGAAGAGAAAAAGGGAAACTAGATACCTTCGGAGCCAATTGAGTAAAGAATCCCATAAACCCATCTTCAACAAGTTATGTGCTGAAAAGATTTGGAAGGCAAATTGAGAATACGATTATGAAACGTTTGGTTGCAAACTAGAGTTCTTGAATTCTCAGACACCAGGGGAAGGTGACAGAAGAGGCGACTGAAATGAAAATGCGACTTTAGTTTTTTTTTCACCGACTCAAAAAGATAAAGTGCGATTTCTGATAGTGCGTGCGATTACGCCTTTCTTATCCTGCCGTGCTCGTCGGTTGGGTTAATGAACGTTAAGGATAATAATAATTTCGTTTATATCTTTGGGCCTAAAATTTATAGTGGGCTTATTCTTAAGAAAAAATATCAGTGGGCTGAAATTTAGTTAGACCAAGAGCTAAAGGAAAATGGAATAAAATATCCAGACCTATTTCAGAAGATGATTCTATTCTATGCACCGTATTGATTATTTCAAAATTTCCTCAAGTACTCGATACGTGAGAATCGATTCGATTCCCCTTTTCAATTTTCGTATTTTATGATATTTCATCCTGTTTAATTTTTAACATATAAACCCAAAATATATTGATTTGTTGAATTTTTTTTAATTATTTTACAATTAAATATAATAAATCAATCCCTAAACATCAATTATTTAAACGATTCATTTATGATCACCAATTTTGTATGTAAAATTGTGTGAGAGTTTTGTCTCAAGATGACTTGTTGGTGCAACGAGAATTGCCCTAGTGTTTTTTATTAAAATCTCGCATTCACTATGTTAACAAATTAAAACTAATATTAATGAAGTTAGATAGTTCAAGTGGTAAAATCATTCCTATTTATTTCAAACTTGATTCGAGTAATTAATTACACATTTTTTAAAGATGTAAAAGTACATATAAAGTAACTTATTCATCAAATTAAAAGTTGAGACGAACATTTAGAAAGAAAATGCATAAAATAAAAAAAGAAAATAAAATTATTTAGCTTTTATTATTGCTTCATTGTTGTTACACTGAATTCTCAAATCCAATTAAAAGGCCATATACTTTATTATCAGGCCCAACAATGTGAATTACAAATACCATTTATAACTCAAATAATTGGAATTTTTAGTCGTGGAATTCAATTAAGGGATGTGATTCGTCGAGATTGCTGATCAACAACGCCAGCCGTTGATGGAGATTGTTCCAACACCACTTCATAACCATCACTCCAACTTTCCATGCCCGAAGCCATGACTTGCCAAAACAATGCACCTCCACAAGGGCCTCCACTTCTTGCACAACTATAAACACTGTTAAAAATGTCCCCAAAATATTTGTCTCTCTTTCCGACATCATAGCCTGATGATCTTGAAGACTTGCCAAACTCAGTTACCAACAATGGCTTCCTAAGGACATTTTTCGAGTCTTGTATGTGTTCTTCAATCCATTTCTGGACGAACTCATTTTGTGCCTCTTCGCTCGAACCAGAAACCCTGCGTTTAATTTTTTTCGTATTATATATAATTTGGTGTTTCGTCTTGTATATATTATACTACTTTTTTTACAAAAAATTACCCCATCTGTTTTGTAAAGTTTGTCGCTTTTAGTATAATTTTTTATAAATTTATCTTTTGGACAGCTAAATATGTAATATATATATACCAATTAATATTTGTTATATCTCCCCAAAATTAATGAGATATAGATGGAAATATATATTGGTGGAAAAAAAATAGTAAAAAGACAAACATTTTAAAGTAAGAAATAAATTTAAAAGCGATAAAGTTTACGAAACAGGAGGGAGTAATAAATATGTATGTACCATTGGTCGGGGTAGAGATGAATGGTGGCAAAGTCGACTTGGGGAATACGATTGTTGGAGATGAAATCGGTGCCGACTTCATAGCCAGGATTGTTTTGCTTCTTTTCTGGCATTGATTCGCCGTAGAAACCTTCCAAACCAATGTTTAGGGAGGTGGTTACTGTCTATGGATTTCACATGACTTGACATTTCCATGACCCAATCCTGATAATTGATCAACACATTTGTAAGGAAAATTAAATAAACGAATTAATTCCACATCTTTCTATAAATTCGAACTTTTAAATGAGACGAAATTCTTTCTAACATTGTTTTTTAGAAGTGTTACAATTGTTCAATTTGCTCAAAGATAATTTATATATACACACAATGATAGACAAAAAAAAGAGAGAGCGTGTACTTGAATAGCTTTTCCAGAGAGGTCAGATTGGCAACGAGGTTCGTTCATAAGCTCCCATGCAAGAATGGTGGAATCATCTTTGTAAGCTACTCCAGTTATTGTATTAACCCTTTGTTAGCACCGCCTGCAACAACAATAATCAATTATATAGATTTTTTTAGATTAAGTAAAAAATATTGAAAAAAGTAATTAAAACTAATTTGTTTTCATAATAAATATTGCAGTAAAAAATATTTATTTATACACTTCCATAAACTACTCTTGGTATGCCAAAAAAATACGCGTAGCAAAATCCAAGAACAAAGAGGGAAAAGCCAAAATTTTCCTAGCAAATTAAAGTTCTAGTACTTTTCAAATGGCATTTCGTACTCATAAATCTCGTGTGGAATTCAAGAATATAATGAAAACAAAATTTGAATTGTGTTATTAGATTTACCTTGATGTGATTTTTGTAGTAGCCTTTGACAATAGAATTAGTGAAAAAATCATCATCATTGTTCATGTATTGGCCTTGATCCCTAGCCCATTGTACATACTGTCTTTTCCCCCATAACCTTCCCAATTGTTGACCAATGTCAAAATTAAATAAACTCCATGCTTTTTGGCCACCGATACCACAAAATCCAATCCCTATATAAAACCACAAGCACCAAAAGTACAATGAGAAATTTCTCCTAAAGTCAACATTAAAATAAACATTTTTTCTTTAATTACCTTAAACATATCTTCGTTATACTTCCCCGGAGACGATTGAAGAGCTCTATAACCACCGTCGCTAAAAGCCCAAGTACGGGCCACGTTCATCCCGTACTTGGAAGCCTGTACAAAGGTCTCCGACACCTTAACCCTAGTGGATTTGTCGGAGGCCATGTACATCAACCAATAAGAATTGAAACCGTTAAAATAGAAAGGCCTTCCGTTCAACACGAATTGGCTGCCCTCGTCCCCACGAAACCGCCACGTGCTGGCCGCACCGCCCCGCGCCTCCGGTGGCCATCAAAAGGGCTGCAAACACAAAAATGGCCAAACTTTTTATCCACATTTTCGATCTTAATTTCTTTCGAATGCACTATGTTGATTATATTGTTATTTGTTGGTGGAATAATGCATGCAAAATAGGGTTATATATAGTGGTGATTGAAAATCAAGAATCACAAGTAGGTATGGAGAGCGGATGGGTTATTGCTTGCTCAGATGATTAAATTTCTATGCATCATCAAATCATTTTACGATCGGAGCGATAAAAGATATCGGTTTAATTTCAATTTTTCACTTTTCATATTTTATTGGTGTTTTATTTTGCTAAATTTTTAACACATTAACCCAAAATATGGTGGTTCATTGGATATTTTTTATTATTATACGTGTCATCCATTCATACTATGCAATATAAAGTGGAACATCAATTATGAAACAACACATGATCTCATTCCAAAAATGTATACCTTTTTACAAGAATTATGCGTAGATATATATGATGTAGTGGAATTCAAGTAGGATTAATATTACATTTTTGGTAAAGAATTATTAGAACTTTATATGTGCGGGATTCAACTTTCATTAAATGGTATGACAATTAGATTTGTCTTGAGATCGCTATTTACTTCCTATTTTGTAGTCTTTTATATTCTAAAAGTTCTGAGGTTGGAAATAAAAAAGTCTCTTTTTTCAGTATAAATAATTTTCTTTATATGTAAGTGATATATTTTTGGCCGATTCATTCAACATAATTCAGAAGACGGTTTTCAGATGAGTTTTTCTGTTATAAAATAATTATAGTTAGTTATTTCACTTTCCTTAGTACGTACTACTTATTAAATAATGAAAATCATAATCCAGGTAATTCCAGAAAGGGATGGACTATTATTTATTTTACCAGTAACTATTAGTGTTTTAGGTTTTTATTTTTTTTCCCTACTCTTCTATTGGCAAAGCTATTTCAATAGTGTCCAAAACTATAGTTCCACATATGACATATTATATATTTTTTCTTTTTGAAAGACAATCAATTACAATAGTTTTCCACATATCATATATTGATTACTGATATACTTGCTATAAAATATATATACATAGTAGGCAGTTTTTTAATCAGTTCATTAAGACAATTTGATATTTTTGTTTTTTCCAATTAATTCTTATTCATATATAATTTGATTAATTGATTAGAATATATTAAATAAAATAAAATTATTGCGTCCGTTTAACTATCGTTCTTGTTAACTCTGCACAAACATACACTGATATTTCAAATTCTAACAAATGAAATTATAATGCAAGTGACGTCATTTCCAATTGGATTTGATTTGTTTTCTCCTTTAGAAATCTAATCCCTCGGGTAATAGCTAGTGTACCTTAAAAGTGACTAACTATATATTTGCAACTTTATTTTTCTGATATAATTCCTTCAACTTCAATAATATTTCGTGGATTATACATGTCAGTACGTATATGTTTTATTGGGACAAGTAAGTATTTGTACAATGAATTATATCCTATAATATATTACGTCAGTTTTATTCGAAGAGCACAAGAAAAGAAAAGCAATAACAATAAATTGTTGTTTGATGATGTAAAAATGGTTGTACAGCTTGGCAATTGGGAACCTGGCAACAATATCAGTTAATTAACAGTTAGCTTTCACGTAAGAAAATCAATAGGTCCTAACAAATTAATAATTAAATTAATCTAGGATTAATATTCACAAATATAAATTCGTCACGTCTATGAATTCGAAAACATTAAGATTAATAATGATCTAAGTTTAGAAATCGAAATATATATTAGGATATATGTGAGTTTCTGAACCTTGAAAAGCTGATCTCGTTCGTACATTCGGATAATATGACGTCCAAAACATATTAAAAGTAGTGATGTGAAAGTCCCGACTAGTCCCTATTATAATATATCTATATTTTAAAAATTGTGCTTAAATACCGATTTTATAATAAAATTCTGAACAACCGAAATCGGGGCTATGTCCAACAACACATGATATTATTTGATAATGAAAAATTTGTTTTTTAGAATAAATTGATGATAAGACAAAAATTGATAATTTTCACTATATTAAAATTTCAAAACACAAATTTGTTTAGTTTTTTTATGTTAAATTAATTTTCTTGTACTCTATGATGGATAATATATATAAGAAAATGTGTTTCAATTGTTATCTAGATTTAGGTGGTCGTATAATGAATTTGTTAATTAATTTTTGAAAAATAATATTTGTTATAATATATATCGATAAGTAGTAAATAAAACTCATTTAGATGAAAAAAAAAAAAAAAATCGAACCCATTAGTCCCCTAATAGATGGTTTTCAAGCGCTTCTCTCCATATCCGTCCGACTATCGATTAAAACTTTGATGACCCTTGATTAAAAAAAGTTGCATGTAAAGTAATTTAATTTATTATAATATATATTATCCAATACATAATTCTAACAACCTCACTCATCAACTTTACTACTTGAGCATCATGTGATGATAATGTATAGTTGTGCAGGCCTTTGTGGGATCAATTAATTACACCTACCTAACAAAATGAGAGTCAAAATTATCGTCTCTAACTAACTAAAATTTACAATATATATAGCTAAATTTTAGACTAGCTTAAATATGAAAATAATGACAAAATTCAGAAAATCCTAAACCTTGATAATTGATAGTATCATGGAAATAAATTCAGAGTGAAACTTGGAATTACAAGATTTGATGGTGCCCAAAACTTTTAATCCATATTTTAAATCTATTTTAATTAAGAGCCCTCTAAGAGAATCCATTCGGCCCATCACCAACGAACCCATGGACCACTTATAAGAGTTCATCGAGATCAACAACGAAACAGCCCAATCACGTGTTAAAAAGAAATATACTCTCAAATATAAAAATAGTATCTAGTCTCATGAAACTAATAAAAGGTAGAAATACTAAATTTAATAATACAAAATTTGGAAATTTAGGGGTTGATATTAGAAACCAGTTCTATTTTGTGCCACTTTTCGTATTTCATACAAGTATACTTATACATGGTTTGTATAATTTTTTTTTTTTTTAAAAAATATATGTGTTATGTGTCATGTATTTAGAGCGTGAAACATCAAATATTTTACAAGTGTTATCATGCCCTAAATAGTACCTTGTACGTACTTAATATTGTGTAGGTAAAATTTGAGTAACACCTTTGTCAACTATGTCAACACATGAATTATATCACTATTATATATTAAAATAATAATTATTTTAAAAAGTAAAACATTTTTTAACTAATATTTTTTCGTTAAAACTTCGTTTTTCCAAAAATTTTATAAAGTGATTTTTGTATTTAAATGAAATAATAAATTAATTTTTAAAGAGGGATGATAGATGATTTTTTATCTATATAGATTTTCTTTAAAATCAATTTATCATTTTTTATTAATACAAAAATCATTAAAAAAAATTTTAAAAAAAAAAAAAATAAGTTTTTTTTAAAAAAATAAAATTTTTATATAAAATAATAATATTTTTTTTTATAATAATAATAATTTTTATATATAATAATAATGTTGAAAAAATAGAGTTCAGATTCACAAAATTTTTTTTCTAAAACGTCGCAGGGGCCGAAGAACTGATGATTTTGCTGGAAAAAAAAAATCCGACCATATTATGTGACATCATTCATATCTTATGCCGATCTCATTACTATTATAATATGTTGAAAAAATGAATTGGAGTAATTAAACTATTTATTGTTTGCATGATCGAATGAAACAAAGTCAGTTATGTTTAACTTAATAAGCAAGTAAAACAATATTTGTCAATTGTCATCAAGACTCAAGAAAACGACAAGTTAGACGGGTCAACAATAGGAGTGATTATGGGTTCCATTTTTTTTTTTTTTTTTGTTAAACCACCATTTAAATTATTTTCAATTCTCATAAAAACTCATCTTAATCATACAAATATAAAAAGAAATCTCTACCGGCATCAATATGGCAATTTGATTAGGTCAGTTTTTTCAAAAAAAATTATCAATCCTAGTGAATAACAGCTCCCCCAACCCCCGCCCTTTTTTTTTAAACAATGAAAAACGGTTTGGAATTATATCTTCGAGTCTAGTACAAAATACAAAAAATATTATTAAGATAAAAAGTGATAGTATTTCTTTTATCTTTTCTTAAAAAAAACGTTAAAATTGTTAATTCCAAGTCTAATTTTTCTTTGGTAAAAAAGAAGCTTTATTCATGTATCAAATAATAAAGAGTTACGCTATACAATGCTGAACAGAAGAGAGTCTTAGCTCTCAAGAATATTCCTAGGATTCACTAGTCATTTCGTGTACTGAAAATTAAAAAAAGAGGGGTATTTGGCCGAACACTAACTCCAAAATCTCCCTTTAACTTAATCTACCAATTTTTCTGGTTCAAAGCATTTCCCTTCAAAGATCAATTTGTTTCTCTCTTTCCAAATAATCCAGACAACACAAACCCAAAGACTCGTTGCCAAAAGATTTCCTTTTTTATCCGAGAAAAATCCAAAGTGAGCAAGAAAGTGTTGAGAAATTTGATTATGACGGACTCCCGAGATTCCGACCCAATTAAAGCAAGCATACCAGATTTTTGATGTCACCGGGCAATCTAAGAAAAGATGAGATGCAATTTCCGGATGCAGATTGCACAGAGGACAGCTCATCAAGCTATTTTGAGGTAGTATATTATGTTTCCGAAGGTTCTCCCGAGTAGGCAACCGATCTTGGAGGAGTCTCCACGCCATAGCCGAAGTTTTGATAGGAGGTATCTTGCTCCAGACTCGACTAAGGAGAAGACCAGCAGCAGCAGAGGAGGACGCTGAAGCAGCTAGACTGCACACCACTTCATGTGCCCATTTCGTTTTGAAAAGATTGTCCGAGGACAACTTCCACTTCCAAGTGTCTTCTTTTTGTTGGGATTATACTGGAAAATATGTTTTTACTTTGTATAATCAAACTGGATTTCGGTCTTATTTACTGAAATAAATTGTTTATCACTGATGCTTTAAATATCATCGAATGTTATATATATTTACTGCATAACTATTCAATAAATAGTACGTGTTACATTGTAGTTAATTTAGTGATACCAGATCACAGAAGAATAAATTAACAGTTCCTTGTAACCAAAAGTACACCATTCACGACCTAGATGGAAATGAACAATCCATTGTGAAAGGTTGAAGTGTAAGGCTCAGATTGGCTTGTCTTGACCAAGAGATTACACTAGTGCATGTCTAGTGCACTGAATAGGACCTACAGGAGGACAAATTCTTCAGATCTGAACTAGGAAGAATTAGACCTCAGCGGTTCGTTATTTCTTAATATTTGTCCCTTAAATAGGATCGCGTGTGGTTAATAATTATTGCTTTGACTTATTTCTTGAAATGATGAGTGTATCTGTTATGGGACATTGATGGACAATCTCTATACGATTAACTGTGCACACCACTCACGAAATGCATCCTATAACACATCGACTGTTTCGGATAAAAGAGAACGTTCATCAGACGTGAACGAGACACTTCTATGGCATCTTAGATTAGGACATATTAATCCAAAAAGGATTCAAAGGTTGGTAGAAGATGGTTCATTGGAGTCTCTCCGGGTTGAACCAATCCCAATTTGTGAATCATATTTGGAGGGTAAAATGATCAAGAGGGCATTCGGAGCCAAGGGGAATAGAGCCAAAGAAGTGTTAGAAATCGTTCACACGGACGTATGTGGTCCAATGTCAATCAAAGCAAGAGGAGGTTATGAGTATTGGTGATTACTCAAGGTACGGCTATATTTTCCTTATGAAGCATAAATTTGAGACCTTTGACAAATTCAAAGAATTTAAGGCTCAAGCAGAGAATCATAGGGAAAAACGTATCAAGTCTCTACGATCTGATCGTGGAGGCGAGTACCTCAGCGATGAGTTTTTGAACTACTTGTCAGATGAAGGGATTGTATCCCAGCTAACTGCACCCGAAACCCCTCAACAAAATGGGGTTGCAGAGCGAAGAAACAGAACTCTTTTAGAAATGGTTAGATCAATGATGAGTTATGAGGATCTACCCAAGTCGTTCTGGGGTCATGCCTTGGAAACAGCGGCTTATATTCTGAACTTGGTGCCATCCAAATCGGGTCCCAAAACTCCCAAAGAATTGTGGACCGGGCGCAAGCCCAGTTTGAGACACATGAGAATTTGGGGGTGTCTGGCCTACGTGTTGGACAAGGAAGCCGAAAAATTGGATCCTCGATCAGAATTAAGGTTGTTTTTAGGATACCCCGAGGGAACAAAAGGGTGTATGTTCTATGGTCCCGAAGATCAAAAGGTGGTAATAAGCACCGACTTTAGATTTTTGGAAGAAAACTATATGAACGAAAGAAGACCTAGAAGTGAGATTACCTTAAATGAGCTAAGGGGGCTAACCTCATTGCCAATCGTACAAGATGACATACCAAATGACACACTTACGCAACCGGAACCTCGTCGTAGTGGGAGGGTTGTGGGACAGCCCGAGAGATTCATGGGGATAGGAGAGTCCTCGGACTTGATTCCCGGACAAGACGAATCAGACCCTTGGACATACGACGAGGCAATCCAAGACAAGGATACAGTTTCTTGGCAAATAGCAATGAAAGCCGAAATGGGTTCTATGGATCATAACAGAGTGTGGGAGCTAGTCGAACCACTTAATGGGGTCAAACCCATTGGTTGCAAGTGGGTATACAAGAGAAAAAAGAGGGCCGGGACGGGAAGGTGGAAACCTTCAAGGCAAGGCTTAGGCGAAAAGGTTATACTCGGAAAGAAGGGATCGACTATGAGGAAACTTTTTTCACCAGAGCAATGCTCAAGTCCATCCGAATTCTCTTGTCGATTTGTTGTGCATCTCGACTTTGAAATCTGCAAATGGATGTCAAGACGGCTTTTCCTTAACTAAGTCTTGATGAAGAAATCTATATGCAACAACCCCAAGGCTTCATTGAAAAATGCCAAGAACACATAGTTTGTAAGCTCATGAAGTCCATTTACGGACTCAAACAAGCATCCAAAGCTTGGAACCAATGTTTTGATCATGTAATAAAGTCTTATGGGTTTGATCAAAATGAGTTCGAAAGTTGTGTGTACAAAAAAGCGTGTCGGAATCGCATTGGTATTCTTAGTACTATCGTAGACAACATTACGCTCATCGGGACGCGTTGTAAAGGTGTTATCGACGTAAGGGCATGGCTTTCAAAAGCAGGTTTGATATGAAGGACTTAGGGAAGCCGGGCACATCCTTGGGATCAAGATCACTTTCGAGATCGCAAGAAAATGATGATAGACTTATCGCAAAGCTTCATACATATACACTTTGTCTTGAAACGATTCAAAGATGCGAGATTCCAAGTAAGGTTTAAATGACTTTCATACATGGAATCCATCTATCCAAGAAATGTGCCCTAAGACACAAAAATGAGATAGATGACATGAAAGGCATTCCTTATGCTTCTTGGTTGTCGGAAGCCTTATGTATGCAATCTTTGTACGCGAGACCGGATATCTGCTTTTGTCGTTGGCATGATGGCAAGATATCAAAGTAACCCGGAAAAAGAACATTGAATGGCTTAAAAACATTCGAAGTATCTGAAAAGAACTCGAGATAGAATGTTGGTTTATCGATCGAGATAATCTAATCCCCATCGGCTTTTACGGGACTCGGTTTCCAATCGGACTTAGATTCGAAAAATCTACCTCCGGTAGTGTGTTTTGCATGGGGGGAGGAGCCATGACATGGAGAAGCGTTAAGCAGAAATGCATCGCTTATTCTACCATGGAAGCCGAATATGTAGCTGCTTGCGAGGCAGCGAAAGAATCGGTTTGACTCAAGAACTTCCTAGTGGACTTGGATGTAGTTCCGAATTTGCCTAGCACAATCACTGTTTATTGTGATAATGCCGGAGCAGTTGCAAATTTAAGGGAACCAAGAGCCCACAAGTCCAGCAAACACATTGAAAGAAAATATCATCTTATACGAGAAATCGTTAAGAGAGGAGATATAGAGGTGGCAAAGATCGCGTCAGAATACAACCTAGCAAATCCATTCACAAAGGGTCTGTCTCAGAATACATTCGAGAGACATGTGGAAGGAATGGGTGTCAAGACCGTTGCCAATCTGCTTTGAGTATAAGTGGGAGATATTATTAGGTTCGTGTAGGTGACATTACATGTCACGTATTAGGAACTACACGAGGCATGTTGTAGTATACTTAAAAGCAGACTTTGAGTATAAGTGGGAGATTGTTGGGATTATACTGGAAAGTATGCTTTTACTTTGTATAATCAAACTGGTTTCGGTCTTATTTACTGAAATAAATTGTTTATCACTTATGCTTTAAATATCATCGAATGTTATATATATTTACTGCATAACTGTTCAATAAATTGTACGTGTTACATTGTAGTTAATTTAGTGATACCAGATTGCAAAAGATTAAATTAACAGTTCCTTGTAACCAAAAGTACACCATTCACGACCTAGATGGAAATGAACAATCCATCGTGAAAGGTTGAAGTGTAAGGCTCAGATTGGCTTGTCTTGACCAAGAGATTACACTAGTGCATGTCTAGTGCACTGAATAGGACCTACAGGAGGACAAATTCTTCAGAACTGAACCAGGAAGAATTAGACCTCAGTGGTTCGTTATTTCTTAATCTTCATCCCTTAAATAGGATCGCGTGTGGTTAGTAATTATTGCTTTGACTTATTACGGGTAGAGAATCAACGAGATTCAATACTTTATATCTTGGGCAATATTATTGGTCACATGCGATTGCTAAGATTTAATACGGAGAATCGTGTGCAAGTACGCTTGTTCGATTTGCCCCCTTAGGAGGTTCATAAGTTTTATCATACCAAATCTTGCAAGTGGAACTAGTTTCCGGTATGGATAATAATGTTGAATTGTTCCTTAACCAAGGACAAAAGATATTAATTAATGGAAATCTATTTCAGTGGCTTGAATTAATTAATGGGCTAGATAATCTTAAACACGGGAAATAATAACCGAGAGTCATATTGACTGTAATATGGGTTAAGATGGATAGTGCAATATTAATTATGTAGTGGGATTAATTAATATTTATGGGCTTGAATAATATTGTGGCTCAATATTGATAATTCAAGATCCATTGGAATGTTCAATCTTAATTCTCCTAAAGGCCCCTCAAGTAGCCCAAACATAAAGTCCAATAATTGAAAAAGGTGTTTAAAAATAAAATAAATTTTTGTTGCTATTTTTCCTCATTTTTTTCGAAAAATATGAATAAAAGGGGAGAAAGATTTTCTTTGAATTTTGTTATGGAATGAAGATATGTATTCTTGGAATACAAGATTATCTCATTAAATTCAAGAAATCTCCCACTTAGTTATTTATATGAAGTTTTCGAAAATTTTGAAAGAATAAGGGAAAGAAATATTTTCTTGATTTTCTTGAAAATATATTATGGAAGATATGTATTCTTGCAATACAAGTATATCTCATAAATTCAAGAAGATCCAAATCTTGGAATCTTTATCCTTTTTTTTTCGAAAATAACCATAACAAGAGAGGTGGGATTTTTATGGAATATCTTAATTATGGAGAAAAGAATATATGAAATATATTCAAGATTTCTTGGAGATCAAGAAAAGATTTTTTCCTCCCTATTCCATGATGAAAATCGGCCACCACCTATCTATAAATAAGGGATGATTTCTTCATCCCCAAGTACAATTTCATGTGCTGGAAAAATTAGCAAATCCACAAAGGTGGTGCAACAAATTTTTATTTTCCCTTTTGTTAATTGTTTACGAGTTTCCTTCCACCGGATTGACGAGCAAGGACTAGGGAATACTTGAAAAGGCTTTTTGGTGTGTTCTTATCGACCGAGTCCATTGTCATTCCAAGAGGTAAGTTCACGTAAACCCGTAGCAATTCCGCATGCGTAGGATTTATGTGAACTGTTTATATGCATGATTTGTTGTTGAATTATTATTTGAATTAATATAGGATTAATTCATGCTAGTAATAATTGTTAGAATTAAATTTGTATTTAAATATTCATCCCGAATAGATCCGGGCAATTAATTCCCTAACACTTTTTCTTCTACAAATTTATACCTGCTCAACACATCAAGTAATACATTTCAGAAGATAATTCACGATCAAATAAATCCATATTCCACACTAACTCCCAACTCCAAGATCCATTAACCCACTTCCCCATCTCACAAATATTTGCCTCCCTCATAGCACTCAAGTGAAATAACCTGGGGAACATATGTTTAAGTGACTCACCCCCCACCCACAGACTCCCCCAAAAACTAGTATTTTTTTTCCATTTCCTATGCATCTTTCTAAATTTCCCCATAACCATTTTCCCCCTTCACCTAATACATTGTTCAAAACATCTTTCAACCAACTAGACATCCTATTCCAATTCCCATATAAAGAACGTAGAACTCTAGCCCATAAACCCTTTCTCTCCATGAGGAATCTTCAAACCCACTTCCCCATTAAGACACTATTAAAAATGCCCAAATCCTGAACCCCAAGACCCTCCCAAAGATTTTTGTTTGCAAACATTTTTCCAACTCACCCAACACGTTTTTTTGTTATTCTCACACCCACCCCAAAGGAATTTACGTTGCAAAGAAGATAGCACACTCAAGGTAGTTTTTGGTAATTTGTAGAAGGAAAACTGGTAAATCGGTAGTGAGGAAAGAACCGCATTAAGGAGAGTAATACGACCCCCAAAAGAAATCTTCCGATCTTCCCACGACTTCATTTTTTTTCTGAAATTTCTGAACTAAGCCATTCCATTCACTTGGCTTCTTGTAACTTGCTCCCACCCGAATTCCCAAGTAAGAAAAAGGAATTTCACCAATGGCACACCCCAGAATGTTCGCCATCTCTTGGATTCTGTTTCCCTCCACATTCATCCCCATTAGGCTGCACTTATCATAGTTGATCTTGAGGCCCGAAAGCAATTCAAATTTTTTTAGAATCCTTTTCATAACTCGGGCATTTTGAGGACACACCGAGTCATAAGCCTTTGAAAAATCAATTTTGAAAAAAGCTCTCTCCAATTTCTGTTGGGGAATTAATTGTCCGGATCTATTCGAGGTGAATATTTAAATACAAATTTAATTCTAGCAATTATTAGTAGCATGAATTAATCCTATATTAATTCAAATAATAATTCAACAACAAATCATGCATATAAACAAGCCACATAAATCCTACGCATGCGGAATTGCTAGGAGTTTACGTGAACTAACCTCTTGGAGTGACAACCGTTGAGAAGATGGGTATCTCGTTCACACGAACAAACCCAAAGAGCCTTCTCAAGTATTCCCTCGTCCTTGCTCAACAATCCAGTGGAAGGATGCTCGCGAACAATTAACAAAAGGAAAAATAAAAATTATGTTGCACACCTTTGTAAATTTCTAATTTTTTCAACACATGGAATTCCACTGGGGATGAAAAATTCATCTCCTATTTATACTGAGGGGTTGGACGAAAATTAGGGTGTAAATAATATGGGAAAATCTTTTTCTGTTGGGGTTATAATGAAAAGTATGTTTTTTACTTTGTATAACCAAACTGGATTTCTTATTTATTTACTGAAATAAATTATTAATCATTGTTGCATTAAATATGAATTAATGTTATATATATTTGTTGCAAACTTGTTCAATAAGTAAGTACGTATTACGTTGTAGTTAATTTGGTGATACCAGATCACAGAAGATCAAATTAACAGTTCCTCGTGACTAAGTACAAATTCACAACCCATATTGAAATGAACAATCCATCATGAAAGGTTGAAGTGTAAGACTCAGATTGGCTTGTCTTGACCAAGAGATTACACTAATGCATTATGATGCGCTGAATAGGACCTACAGGAGGATAAATTCTTCGGTACTGAATATACAAGAATTAGACCTCAGTGGTTCGTTATTTCTTAATCTCCGTCCCTTAAATAGAATCGTGTGAAATTAATAACTATTGCTTTGACTTATGATGGGAAGAGAATCAATGCGATTCGATACCTTATATCTTGGGCAATATTATTAATTACATGACGATTGCTAAGATTTAATACGGAGAATCGTGTGCAAGTACGACTTGCTTTATTTGTCCCCTTGGTGGACTCAGAATCTTTATCATACCAAATCTTGCAAGTGGAAATTTATTTCCGGTATGGATAATAATGTTGAGCTGTCTTTACTCCAATGACAAAGATATTAATTAATATAAAGCCTGTTCAGTGGCCTAATTAATTAGTGGACTAAGATAATCTTAAACACGCGAAATAATGACCAGGAGCCATATTATTGTGAAGTCGTAATATGAGTTAAGATGGATAGTTCAATATTAATTTTATAGTGGAATAAATTAATATTAATGTGCTTGAATAATATTTTGGCTAAATTTTAAAGTTTCATAGCCCATTGGAGGTCTAATCTTAATTCTCCTAAAGGCCCCTCAAATAGCCCAAATTAAAGTCCAATTAATGAAAAGGAGAAGAAAATATTATTATCTATATTTCCTAATAATTTTCGAAAAAATTTAGGAAAAGAAGAAGAAAGATTTTCTTGAAAAGATTTTTATGGAAAAAGATAAGTATTCTTGGAATACATGATTATCCCACAAATTCAAGAAATTAAATCTTGATTCCTTTTTCCTTGTATTTTTCGAAAAATATGGGATAAAGGGAAGTGGAATTTTTATGGAAAAATTTAATTATGGAGAAAATAATATATGAGATATATTCAAGATTTCTTGGAGATCAAGAAAAATATTTTCCTCCTTATTTTTCTAGTAGAAAAATCGGCCACCCTTGTCCTATAAATAGGGGATGAATTTTTCATCCCCAATGCAATTCCATGTGTTGGAAATATTAAAAATCCACAAAGGTGGTGGCAAAATATTTTATTTTTCTCCTTTATTAAAATCGTTCGTATGAATCATTCCACCGGATTACGTTCGTGGACGTGGGACATATTTGGGAAGGCTCTTTGGGTTGATCCATCGTCTCAACGGTTGTCTCTACAAGAGGTACGTAATCTCGTAACTCATAGATTCTGCATGCTTAGGATTTACGTGGATTACGTGTACGCATGTTGCTTATTTGCTTGTTTAATTATTATGTTGAATTGATTTATGATTAATTCATGTTAGTAATTAATTGATTAATTTAAATATGTATTTAAATTCATCTCGAATAGATCCGGGCACCTCTAATCTCCCAACATTTTATCGATCTCCAAGAAATCTTGAATATATCTCATATATTCTTTCTCCATAATTAAAATATTCCACAAAAATTCCACCTCCTTAAACTATGGAATTTTCGAAAAAACAAGGAGTAGAGAATCCAAGATTTGGATCTTCTTGAATTTATGAGATATTCTTGTACTCCAAAAATACACATCTTCCATAATATCTTTTCAAGAAAATCAAGAAAATCTTTTTGTTCCCTATTTCTTCAAAATTTTCAAAAATTTACTTAATAAATAACTAAGTGGGAGATTTCTTGAATTTAATGAGATAATCTTGTATTCCAAGAAAATCTTTCTCCCTATTTCATTTATTATTTTCGAAAAAAAAATAGGCAACAATAATTTACTTTATTTTAAACATCTTTTCAGTTTTTGGACTTTATCTTTGGGCTACTTGAGGGGGTTTAGGAGAATTAAGATTGGATCTTCTAATAGACCTTGAATTTCCAATATTGAGCCACAATATTATTCAAGCTCATAAATATTAATTAATCCCACTACATAATTAATATTGCACTATCCATCTTAACTCATATTACTATTAATATGACCCCCGGTTATTATTTTCCGTGTTTAAGATTATTCAGTTCATTAATTAATTTAAGTCACTGAATAGTTTTATATTAATTAATATTTTTTTCCTTGGCGTAAGGTCAGCTCAACATTATTATCCATACCGGTAACAAATTCCACTTGCAAGATTTGGTATGATAAAACTTATGAGCCCACCAAGGGGACAAATCAAGCAAGACTTACTTGCACACGATTCTCCGTATTTAATCTTAGCAATCGTCATGTAACTAATAATATTGTCCAAGATATTAAATATTGAATCTTATTGATTCTCTACCCATCATAAGTCAAAGCAATAATTGTTAATTCCACACGATCCTATTTAAGGGACGGGGATTAAGAAATAACGAACCACTGAGGTCTAATTCTTTTATATTCAGCACTGAAGAATTTATCCTCATGTAGGTCCTATTCAGCGCATCATAATGCACTAGTGCAATCTCTTGGTCAAGACAAGTCAATCTGAGTCTTACACTTCAACCTTTCACGATGGATTGTTCATATCCATCTGAGTTGTGAATTATGTACTTATGGTTACAAGGGACTGTTAATTTAATCTTCTGTGATCTGGTATCACTAAATTAACTACAATGTACCACGTACTATTTATTGAACAGTTATGCAGTAAATATATATAACATTCAATCATATTTAAAGCAACAGTGATAAATAATTTATTTCAGCAAATAAGACAGAAATTCAGTTTGGTTATACAAAGTAAAAGCATATTTTCCAGTATAACCCCAACAATTTCCTCATCTTCGTTTCTGCCACAACTTCATTAAGAATCGCGATTCCATCCGTTATGTTCCTCACGAAAGCGCTTCCATTGAGCGAAATCAGCTTATCCATAACCCTACTTAGCCTCGAAGCAAGCAATTTGGCGAGAATCTTATAGGCACAACCAATGAGAGAGATTGGCCTATAATCCGAAAGGCGAGAGGCGTCCTCTTTTTTAGGTATGAGTGCGATGAAGGAGGGATTGAGGCCCCGAACCAGCTTGTCGTGCTCATAGAAGTCAGAGAACAATTGTAGGAAATCTTTCTTTATTACTCCCCAACAAATCTTGATGAATTTGAAATTGAAACCATTCGAGCCCGGACTTTTTGAATTGTCGCAGCTTTCAATGGCAGATGTCACTTCTTCTTCGGAGAAAGGGGCTGCAAGGAAAACATTATCCTCCGAGGACAGCTTATTGGAGAAGACTTCGGGTTAGGGTTTCGGTCGGGATTAAGTTGAAATGGGACTTGAAAAAAGAGAAAACACCTTCCTTGACTTCTTTAACATCCTCTGTCCATATCCCATTGATGGTTAAACTAGCAATTCCATTGTACTTCCACAGCATTTGTAACATTTGTTCTACTTTTAGAAGACCGTCGATTAAATCATCGAATCTAGTTTGTCATTTGAGAGACTTCAATATTTATTTTATTTTATTTTTGAGAATTTAAATGGTAAAACAAGTCAATAAAAAATTATTATCAACTATCTTCGGTACGAATGAGGTTAACCGATTAAGTTGTATCCTATAAAATATAAGTAACATTGACTCTTGGTTTTGTTTGTTTGTTTGTTTTTGTTTTTTTGAGCGCTAACATTGACTCTTGTTAAAAAAATGACTTATTATATTAATTCACACACCATTATAAATAAATATCATTTTTATCACTATCATAAATAAAGTAAATTTATGTGAGATAGTCTCGCGATGAGACGGGGATATAATTTAAAGATGATGTTTTAAGACTTTAAAATGAAGAATTTTGATTTATATTAGTTTGTACTCCGTCTCATGCATGATATTGTCTCATACGAAAATTTGTCATCATTAAATCTGCTCGTATTTGATTTTATCAAATAAGAATAAAATATATTTTAAAAAATTGGATCCAATTCTCTTCCGTTGCTTTTAGTGGGAATCAAATTTAGGATGTGAGTGTGAGTTTGAAGGCTCTGAAACTATGAAAAAAGTCTATTTCATCTAAAAACTTGAATTAGATAGAATTAATTTATTTATTTAATTTTTCTAGTTAATTAAAAAAAAACCAAAAGAAACCCAAGTATATATAATCGAAAATTCAACACGCCCCAGTACTTTTTAGATTAGAAAGTTCTTCTAGATTTATAACATCCACTAGTTCCATTGTTTACTACATTTTTAAAAATCATTCAGATACAGCCGAAATCTTTGAAATTATTCGAAAATTTTGTCGATTTTTTTTTCCTCCGGTCAAACATATTGTAATAAATTTTCCTATAGATATATATTGTCTCTCATAATCATTAATGGAAACTTCACATTAACATCTCCATGTGTACAGACAAACTAAACTTATGTTCGAAATTTCAGATCATAATATATATATATATTACATGTATATTATCGATCTATCTGCGTATTTATTTACATGCTAATTATTAGAGAATTAATATAAATTAATTAATCTTAAGTTTCATCTGTCTTTTAAATGAAATGTTAATTATTTCATGATATAATAAAAAATCTGACGCTTTTTCATTTTACGAGATGAAATTTTTTAACCAATACATTTCAATATAACACATAAATCATATTACAAGAGTCTCTCTCTCTATATATACACACACACAAAAATCACTTATTTCTTTCCCTTACCCAATTTACAAACCACTTATTATATAACGCTAACTAAAAATATATCGTTTCATGTATAGTTTTTATTTGTTAATGTTTGTATAAAGTATAAAAGCTTAAAGTATACGATTGTGTTTTCATCATTAAATTAATTCAAGATCGATCCAAAGCAGCTGCCTTACTAGAATTTTGTGTAATGTGGACGAATATGTTGTGAGATGATCTTAATCTATATATATATATATATTTCCACTAATCCACTAGTTATGTTGATTTATTTCATCTACGTACCTAGTTGATTTTTTTCCCCCTCAAATTAGATAATTTCTAGGAAGAACATAAAACTATAAAAAATTGCTGATCAACTTAAATTTATTGATAGGCCATGGAGAACTTTTTTTTATATAGATTTCTATAAAATATTTCAATATTTTTTTTTATCAGAAAAATGAAATATAAAATACTTCAAATAGTCCCCTAAACTAAAGACTGCAAATTATCACACTCCGAACCTAAACTCAAATGGCGTCTGTAAAATAATGGTTTGTTGTGTGTAAACACATCATTAGTATACGTCCATAGGGAAATGAACACGACAAAATTAATTCCAGTTGTAATAGAAAATCCAAATTGACCCATGTAGCACCCCGATACTCACATTCCATTTATCATATGAATTTGATCTTGTGCAACTGTTGATTAATTAAATTATAACAGGTTAAATAGATAATTTAATACTACACATTAATATTCTAAGATATTTAAAATTTGAAGACAGTTACATGATACCACGTAAGATTGTCATCCAGTACCATGCTAATTTATGGTAGTTCAATTTCTCTATGCCAGTTTTTTGTGTTTTAAAATTATTTCACCTCCTGGATCTTTAACACATGGATCCAGAGTAATGGTGGTTCGTTTAATTTTTTTGCTCATTATACGTGTCATTAATTTACTCTATGAAACACAGTGAGGAACACAATATATGAAACAGATGATATTGTGCGAATTTATGGTATGTTCAACTTCAGCTATGCCGGCGAAGTTGAGTTCATATGCTATTTTATGGATTGGTGGTGATTTTCATATCTCATTAAATGAACTAGTTGAAATTATATCAGTCACACAGCTGATATTCGTAACTGTGTGGATTTTGTTATTTACGAGGTTCGAAATATATAAGAAAATGGAAGTATGAAAGCGAGTTAATAGCTACTAGATTAGATAATTGCGCATCTTAACCAATAATGATAATCAATTCATCAAACGGCCTGTTTCATGTTTTATTTTAGATTAATTCAGGGGGATCGCTCTAATATGTGTATCTCCGACTCCCACAATAATTTATATCTTTATGAAATAAATTATATTATTATACGATATTTTTAAGTACCGTGACATTTAGGGTGGGAGCAAAATTTTATGCACCAATTGCATTGTACAATTAATGCATTTTTTATTCAATTTTGAATAAAAAAATTCTACTACACGTTTTTTTTTTTGTGTATAAATAAATACTTTTTTAATATAAATTTTTATATATATATATATATATATATATATATATATTTGTGAATATGAGTCAAACTATGGTAAATACTGAGTTAAAATTACACTAATTATGGATGGAAGTTTTTGCCCACGACGATAACTATATTAATACTCCATTAAATTATACAGTACTTGTTACACATTAAGAGTTTATTCAAAGTAATTTATAAACTTAACGTGTATATGAATATAAAATAAAATGCTGAATTGAAGACTCCGACTAAAATCATATATGTCTGACATTCTACCTACTTCATATTAAGACGACTAAATCTTAATAGTGTGTTTTTTTTTTTTTTTTTTTTTGAGCTCAACTAAATCTTCAATTTTTGAGTCAAAATAGTTCAATTTTATTTCCAACAGTAAAGTTCTAATATAATAAAACACATAATACAATAACTATCTACACATTATTTTTTGTGCGATACACGTTAGCCAAGTTGTAAATTCGGTCAAAACTTATTAATATTTTTACTCACTTACAACCCATTAACCCAATTAGTTAAAAAAATTGTTTAATTAAGTAAGTATATATTTTTTTACCAAAAGGATCTTACGAGAGACTGTCTAATAAGTAATAACTGCCCATCATTCATGTCCAACGTAAAAAGTTGGCTGAAATATTTATTAAATAAAACTTTGTTTTTAATTAAATGGATTTTTTGCCATTTTATTCATTCACAAAAAAAAAAGGTTACAGAAAATCGATCGATATAATTGAACTAATCAGCCAATTTACATGGTAATTACTAAGAGTTGAATTCAAACATTCCAAGACACTTCATCCCCGGCCATTATAGGGTACTGTAACAAAGAAGGATCACCGCCGGTTACATTATCGACCCTCATGTTCATCACTTCACTCATCTCATTCATGTTGTCAATCAGCAAATCCCAGCCGTTGAAATCATCGGACCACACGTCATCGTTCATCATCTCACTGTAATAATCGTCGAAATTCGGCACCACGTTTTTCGAAAAAGAAGAAGAGGAAGAAGAAGACAAAGGCGTAGAGTACGAATTATCATCGTAAGGGAGTAAAATTTCATGGGGTTCAATTACTGGAATTTCGTCAACGCAAAAATCATAATTGTTGACTAATTCGATTGGGTGAAATGTACAACTATCAACGATTTTGTCCTCATTTTGAGTTGACTCGGATATGGTTGAGGTAGGCTTAAAAGTCACCGGCTCCTCCGGTGGTTCTTGAATTGCCGGCGGCGGTTGTTCGGTGGTTTGTGGTGGTGGGAGAGGCTTGTGGGTTAAAGGGTCAATTCCCATTTTTTTTAATTTCTTTTTAATATGGGTGTTCCAGTGATTTTTGATCTCGTTGTCTGTTCGTCCGGGAAGGTGAGAAGCAATCTTGGACCATCTGCAATTTTAAAAAAAAATTAATTCGAGTTATATAATAATCTTATTTAAATCTTCGTTTTTATCGTTACATTATATGTATTCTTAAAATGGAATTAAGAAAGAAAAAGGTGCTTGCATGTGGTTGGCAATGCAATGATATCCACTAAAGTTGCAAAACAATGATGGATATACACGGAAAATGTCTCCCACGCAATTTGGCAAACATTGCCTCATTTTATTTACTATGCTACCTCCACTTAAATAGTTACACATATTTATTCTTCTATTTCATATATGTAAATTAAATTTAATGCACAATATAATACGTGTATGTATTAAAAATATTAGATTAGGAAATGAATCACAATCGAAAACTAGTGATCCATCTCCAATCCAAAAAAAAATAATAGGAAAATTAATTAATTAAAGATTTGGAAAAAATACCTGTTTCCAAGTTGAGCATGAAGATCAATAACCATATTTTCTTCATATTCAGAAAGAAGGCCCCTTTTCACATCTGGCCGTAGATAATTTGTCCATCTCAATCTGCAGCTCTTTCCACACCTCAATAGCCCTGCAAATTTCAATTACGTGCATATATATTAATTGTGAATTTTACTTAAATATTATATATACATTTTTTTAAATAAAAGAATTAATCTATACGATTAATAAATAAAAAGACTCCATATGTACCTGCAAGTTTAGGGACAGCCCTCCAGCAGCATTGGCCATTGGTAAGAATGAAATTGATGAGTTTCTTGTCTTCTTCACCGGTCCATGGCCCTTTTTTCAGACCAACTTTGTCACAACAAGGCTGTCTTCCCATCTGATATTCTTGATCAAATTAATTTCGACCAATTATTCAAGATTAGAGAGGTATATTTAGAACAAAATATATATATATATATCTTCAAATTAAAGGTTAATTAATTGAAGCTGCAGGGGAGAGTAGACTTAACCAGAACCAGAATACCAACTTATATATATACACAAACGCACACCCCAATTAGGTCCACCATGTAAAACAAAAAGTTGGAAATATTCTTAATTGTAAAAACTGAATATTGATATATAAAAAAAGAATAAAAGGTATGAATTTTCAGCTCCTCCTTCAACAAAAAGATAAGGTTTTTGTATGTTTAATAATTAAAAAAGGGGAGAGGTTTAAAATTTCAAAGTGAGACAAGTGTTGTACAACCCGACCCGCCCGTGTTCATGTCGACATCTGAATAGCGGCCCCTCAACATACTTTCCCTCTTGCTTCATTTTTCAGCAATAAATATCCAGTACTCAACTATATATTATATTCTCAAATTAATATACACTTGTCAAATTTAAAAAAAATTCAAATCAGCTTGTTATTCTATTTTTTAAACAAAAAATTAGCTTGTCATTAGATTCTGATTGTAATATATCATATTTTTATACTCCCGTTCGTTATTTCAATTCACTTTCTTTTTAAAAGGGTATATAAAGTAAATAAAAATATGTGCGAATTTATGTTCTCGGTGAACTGTATATTTTTTTTAATATTATTAGTATGCGTAAAATTATAGTAATTGTTTTATGATAAATTATTTTTTAATGAGTTATAATTTTTAAAAATAACAGTGATATATTTAGTGAAAGAATTCCGTTTAATCTAAAGTCTGAACTTGTAGAGATGAGGGAAATTAATTCGTTTATTTAATTTCCCTAACACTCCCCTCTCTAGCGGTTGAATTCTCTTACTTCATCACTGAGAGGAGATCCATCGAGTGGACAATTTAATATGAGTGGAGTTACTTTCAGCAGAAATTCAACCTAAAATGTAAAAGTTATGTCTCATCTAAAAGTCAGAACTTTTAAAAAAGTGAAAAATTAATTCGTTTATTTAATTTTCTTAACATACATAGTTTATACATAATAGTAATAGATTTTGTGTGTATATATTCTTGGTCCATACAAGTGCTCTATAAATAAGTACAGTGTCCACTAATATACTAGTATTATATACGCCTATTGAATTAGAAAATTAAGATTCTATTTTTGCAATAAAATTGTCCTACCCGTAGCTCTATATTAAAACGTGCCAAATATTAATATATCAATACATTACACATAATATTAAAAAAAGTGTAAATTTGGAGTAGCGTATATAACATTAGATTTGGTGTGAATTTTTTTAATATATCATGAGTAACTACAGTCTACAAATACTATGTAATTAAAGTGTATTAATTTCTAATTCTGGATTATAATTACTATATATATGTGGAGACACAGGAGCAGAGAAATCATTGTCATTATACGTTGTAGGATAACATTATTTTCCCAACACTCTAAAATTGGACCCACATTCTTATTTGCAAAACAAAAAATTGTCCAAGATTTAATAGGCAAAGATTAAAAGATAAGAAAAAAAAAGCTGCAGTGAAGTAATAAATAAAATAACCTTCACATGATGTATAAGGCATTGAGGCCTACCTTTCTTTGAGTGTATAGCAAAGCTAAAGTATACACAAATGTAACTGTTATACGTAGGTAATTAACAGTAATTACTAATTAATATTTTATAATGTCCGAACATATTATATATCTAGAGTGTGTGGGTAATTTCTTTAATTGAATTGTCAACTACCCATATTTCCATTTTTTGTCTTTGACTGGCAGTCTGGCACTTCACTTAAAATACGAGTATAATAATTAAAATCCAATTGATTTTTTCAAAACTTGGAATTATAAAATCCCTTCAAAAGTCATTGTCAAAATTAACCATTCTTTTAAAAAATTGGGGCTTTGAAAATTTATAATTTTATACTTTTTTGAGAAGTATCACCTTTTACCTTCAAAGTGATACTTCTCTATTAAAAATGCTACATTTTTTTTCTGTTGCACTGAAGATATTTTGTGAGAGAATCTCGACACCAGAAATGTTGTTTAACAAATTAACTAAGCCTCAATTAATTATTGTTGATTATTAATTTATTACTCCGGTTTAATCATTCGGTTTGAGTGTTACCAAAACAACAATGTATATAAGGAAGGTTATACTAATATTAGGCAAACTAATTAATATCATGCAAGGCAAGTAGATATCTAAATATAGATAATTGAGATTTATATGTTAATTAGTATAGAACCAACTTCACACGCTAAAGAGCTTTTTTAAAAAAAAATATATATTAATTGTGTTCAGCTTAAATCTCAAATTATGTTTGACTCGTACGTTTATGTATCGTACACATAATTGAATCGTTATGCGAAATATTGAAATGTAAATAGAAACAAGAATTTAAAATTCCAACTTGCTTCATGTACGCATATTGTATATATGAATCATTGTATGTAATATATATCACACATATATATATATATATATATATATGCATGAATGCAAAATTGATGCACTTAATTTATGACCGAGTACATACATTAGTTAGAACTTAGCAAGACATATACAAAGCGTATATGCATGATTAATGACCATAATTATAAAACGAATGATGGATATATTCATACTAACTGAAAATTAATTTGACCTAACGATTAATTATGTTTATGGTGCATAATTGATTTTTTCAAAACTTAATTATAACATTTTTCTGTAAAAGTCTTTGTCAAAAATCGATCTTTCTTCTTGGCTAATTCACTCAGGATTGATCAGACCTTTTCAATTGAGAGTTGTTTGCCAACCATGAAAAAAATTGATTCATGATTCACATGCATGTATCAACAATTACAGATTGCTTGAATTCGCATACATTATCTTAATCGGTTCATTAGTGAAAACAATATATGTTTTTAATCGTATTTTTATTTTATAATTTTAAAAAGAATTACAATATATTTTTAATCATATATATATATAATTAATTAAGATGCGGCAACAAAATAAGCATCACTATCTGGCGTCTCAATGGAGTCAAGTCTCAGCAGCGTTAAAAATAAAAATAAAAAAAATGATAAATTGAAAAAACAAAAGAGAATGAGAGTATTCATAAGAAATGGAATTGAATTGTGTTTGCAAAATACGTTAATTATGAAATTGAAATGTAACACTATTTTGTGATAAATTATATATGTGGAATTGGGATATTGTACAATTAAATTTGGGAAATCAAATTTGGAGTTTTACCAAAGTTTTTAACTTTTTGTGAATACAAAAAAGCGCTTCCAGAAACGATTAATCTCTTATCACTATCAACTACTACCTCCGTCTCATTCTTTAAGAGTTTCTGGTTGTTCATAAGAATTTATTGGAATAGTAATAAAGTGATAAAGTAGAAAGAGTTATTTATTAGTATTTTATGCAATAAAGTGATAAAGTGATGGTTAGTTGGAAGTATAATGAGTTGTTTATTAGTATTTTATGTGATAAAGTGATAAAGTAGAAAGAATTGTTTATTATTATTTTAAAAAAATTCTCTTAAAGATTGAGACAAAAAAATGACAAGTTTCTCTTAAAGAATGGGACGGAGGGAGTATCAAGCAACTATTTGAGAAACGAGCTTTTTTCATGTGTGAAAGCCTGAATTAAGACGATTTCGTTCACACACATCTTTTTCGTCCCTGGGGTTTATTACCACAATAAAAATAAAATAAACGATCATCAATAATTAATACTTAAATGGTAAATACATTGTGGGAACTAGTTTAAATGAATCGATCAATAATTAATACTTAAATGGTGAAATAAATAATATAGAAAAAATAGCCCAGGTGAAAAGGGAAAATGGATTACAATGGGTGGTAGTCGTGCATTCTTTTTCTAGTCTATACCAATTTAAATTTCTCGACCAACAACCATTTGTTGTTATATTTTATAAGTTTTATATTGTGAACAAGTATATTAATTTGTTTAATGGTATCATTTGAAAGAATCTTATCTCATCTAAAAGCTCAAGCTTGTAGAGAGATGAAAAATTCACTACTACACATTTAGACTTTGACAACAAGACTTGGGCTTTATTTTTTTTCAAAACAACTCTCCAAATTATAGCTTGAAACGGTTTTTATTAAAAAAAAAAAAAAAACATCGGTTTAAAAACCCCGCCCAAGAATAAAACTTGAAAGCGGTTTTAAACCGCATTGCAAATCACTTGCACAAACCGGTTAATAACCATGTTTCTGCATGAAACACTTGGGCGGCGGTTTTGAACCCATTTGTCCAAAATCGAATATAATTTTTAATTATCAGACGCGGGGGCGTCCAGAAACCCTTCATTTCATTATTTCTCCCCAAATTCCCTCTTCCTCCTCCTCTCCCCCAAATCGCGTGCCGCAAACCGCCGTCCGGTTTCCTCCTCCAACCCACATCGTCCAAATCGCCGCCGTCGCCGTCCTAGCTTCTCCCTCTCCCGCAAATCGTCGCGCGCCCTCCTCTCTCCCTCTCCTACACTTGCCTTGCTGCCCCCCCTCCCCCCGCCGTCGCCATCCTCCCCTACCGCCCCCGCCGTCGCCGCCTTCCTCCTCCATATATAGGTATTTTTTTTCTTTTATATATATATATATATGTGTGTGTGTTTTTGGGATTAATTGTTAGGATATATATATAAATATTGTGTTTATATATATATGTTTGAGATTAATTGTTAGGATATATATATATGTTTGGGATTAATTATTGTTAGGTTATATATATATATATATAAATGTGTTTATAAGCTACGATATATATATAAATGTTTATATATATATATATATTTAGTATATATATAACTAATTTGTTATGATTGATTATTGTTAGTGTGAGATTAATGTTGGTTTAATTATATTGTTGTTAGTAGCTTTGATTAATTGTTGTTAGTGGCTTGAATTAATTTTTGTTAGTGTTAGAAATGAACATTTTGTTAGAGATGAATAATGCACTTAAGGTGTTTGATAATATGCTTGTGTGAGGATTTAAGCATAAATTAGGATTAATACATTAGGATATATTTTGGTTATTAATTTAATGAATGGATAGTGTGTTTCTTTAATTAGATGATTAATGATGATACATTAGGATACATATTGTCTTGAGAAGCAACAAAAAATTGCAATGAGTAAAAAACGAAAAAGAAAAACAAGTGCTAAAAAGAAATGTACGACTTTATTGAATGTTGTTTCTTCTGCTTTATTAAATGTTTTTCTTCTGCTTTATTAAATGTTATTTCTTCTGGTTTATTGAATATTGTTTGTTTTTTGTTTATTAAATGTTGTTTCTTCTGCTTTACAGGATCATGTCTCGTTTGCCATATCCCGGAGATGATGGAGATGATGATGGATATTCTGATGGAGATCATAGCGCATATGATCATGGTGCATATGATCGACAACATCCTGATGACTTGAGAGAGTGTGACACTGATGCTCCCACCATCACTAGCAGCTCCGGGGATAAGCGCACTCGGGGTATAGTCACCATGTCATCTATTAAGAGAGCTCGTAGCAAGGGGAAAACACTTCACGTAATTTTATTACAATTGAACAGTTTGAAATCGATAAATATATTGATTGATCGTTGAACCTAATTAAATACTATGTTATTGCGATTATCGTTCAATGAGTTTGACAGCATAGGAAAAGAGAAAAGAGTCGTTGTCCTTCTACATTGGGCTGCAATCGGGGAGCGTGATCCTATCGTCTTTGCCCGGACCAAGGGCGTAGCCCCAAACTAACTCCTTTTGAAGGAAAGATTATGGGACGAACTTACGGTATGTTAATTATATATTTATTGAAAGTTGTAGTATGACCCTTAAATTTACTAAATTGTTATGTTATATGCGTATAGACTACATTCGAGAGGTCTTGACCACACAAAGAAAAAGCAAATATTGTCATGAGTTTGAGTAATGACCAAGAATTTTTAGGACTTGGTTGAGAAGTAACACGAGATCCGAAAACCCGGTCTTTACTCGGCTAGTCGCCTCCGTATCGAGAATAGCCCTATGGTGGCTCCATCTTTGGGAGGAGTTTGTGAGCGAGCTATGGAGGATGATTTCGAGTAAAATTGATCAATGTCATTTCCTCAATTTCTAATGCCCTAAGTTTTTAGGTGTTTATCATATTTCTATTATCTTTGTAGAATCGAGTAATAAAAATCGCGATCAAGCCAAATCGAAGGAGGCGCGATATCGTGGATCGAACAAAGGTTATGCACGAATAAGAGAAAATATGGTGAGATCAAAATCCTAACTTTTAATTTTTTTTTATATATTCACTTTTAATATATCTAATAAAGGGACACATTCTTCACTATCGTAGAAAGAAGAAAGAAGAAAAGTTGGAGAGAGTGAGCCTATTGTTACCCGTTTCGACTTATTTCAGACTACCAGAAAGGGTCGGGACGGGAATATTCACAATCCCAGTGCACAACGCATCATCGAAGAAGCGGTAATCTATCCATTAATTTATCTTTCAATTACAAACTATTATTTATAAACAAATAATTAAATAATATTTTTTTGTTTTTGTGATTCAGGAGCGTCTATCTCAGACCATGACGCCCGACGACTTCCGCATTATCGGCCCTGATGATCTGTTTGGACGGGCTATAGGTTGTCAAGAGCATCCCGGCCGCTTACGGAGTGTCGGATATGGCGTGACGAAGACATCGTTAGCGATGGCACCTGGTCTTCAAGCCATGAATATGGTGGGTATACTAACGGAACAGGTTGCCAAGTTGTCTAAAGATGTGGAACGTTTGAGGTCCGAGAGAAGAACGAGCCACAGAATGTCGTCGAGTGGAGCAAGCTGTGAACATAGTGTCGCTAATGCTATGTTTTCAGCTAACCCTATGGACGACTTTATTGAGGCACTTCAAAAACGTCTCTCAGGTATCAGATATGTATGTCTCACATTTGTTTTAATTAAATACTAGTGTATTAAAATTTTCTAACTAAATATCTTATTTGAAATGACCAACGACCTTTTTTTACCTTTTATTTGGAGGATCCCGACGGTTGGTGGCCCGCAGAACGTTACCTGACTCCCATGGAATGATTCATGGTCATCCTATCACTCCCGGTTTTGTGAGGGTCACACTTGATGTACCCGTGTCGGACAAGAGGATTCAATTGGTGCCAAAACCAATCGATGAAGCCGTCCACAAATAAAACAATGGTCGGGCACTTCATCGAATGGCGAGCAACTTGGTCTCTAAAGACCATGAGGGTAAAATATATATTATTAAAGTTCATTATCTTATTTGTGGTTCTAAATAATATTTCAAATTAATTGTAGAATTTGCCGACACCACAAATGCCTCGGAAGAAATCACCACAAAAGGCTAAAGAGAAATTGAGGGGTGTCGTAGACAGTCAGAGGGGGAGAACGAGGGACTCCATTATGCTCAGACTTGGTTATCCCATGACTGGAGACTTAGATCACGATGATTATGTACAGTCTAGGGTGCACCGGATGGTATCGTCTAATGCTTTCGAGATCGTCACAGTTCCCATGCTTGCTCACTTTCATCAGAATACTTTCCAAGAATTCGTTAGTGAGGAACATGTGCGCGAAGTCTTGAATGACGAGTGGTTGAGTGCAACCACCATAGCCCTTTACCTCAGGTATGTGTTTACTAATTCTCAATATTCACTTTCTGTATAGTTTAATTTTCTTTTTAAATATTAATTAGCGTATATATGTTGGTTAAAGATATTTGGGTGAGGTATATCTCTCTAGAGATGTCCGAGCAAGTGGAATGTATTCCTTCGTCTCCCCCCAAGTGTCTTGCATATTGGGTGATAGAGTACAAACCATGGATTGGTTAGTTAATCATATGCTGAATCAAACTGGGAGCGAACATCTCATTTTTTGGCCAATAAATGTGGGGTGAGTGATAAATATTTCGTTAAAATTTGTATTCATGTTTATAATATTTGCACATATATATGCTAAATTTGCAGTTAAGTTTAATATTCTCAATATAATATAGGAACCATTGGGTGCTGGTCGTCATACACATGAATACATTAAGTGTGTATTTTATGGACCCAGCTCAGGATGGAGTTTATTCAAATCGCCCTGATCTCGTTTCATATATGGAAGCGTAAGTTCATTTTTAATATTCTATATAATGATTTATTTTACTTTTAAAATTATGCATATTTAATCTATTTTTATTTTTTAATTATAATAATAATAGTGTGATGACGATGTATCGGAGTCACCTTCAGAGTCAAGGTTCAAGATTTAAGTTAAATAAAGTGAACTGGATTAACATTAAGGTAAAATTAATTTAGTAAATTATCAAATTAATAGAAAGAAATCATAATTGTAATACGTGATTATAATTGTTAATCAACAGGTTCCGAGGCAATGAGATAATGAACATTGTGGACATTTTGTGTGTTGATTTATTGAATATATAATCCACACTTCTCTAACGAACATTCCTCTCAATGTAAGTCAATTTATCGATTTATTTAAATTATTATTGATTGAATAAAAATTCATACTATATTGATTGATTCGTTGTTTGCAGTTTGTCTATGAACGTGAGCTCAAGTCTTACTCTAAGAAAAGACTGGAGAAATGAAAAAACGATTGGACGGGGTACCTTTACAATAGATTATTATATTCATACGATATTGAGTGATCGTTGTTTGAAATTTTGGTAGCATGTAATGAAATTATATATTTGTGATGATATATATTTCATGTTTTTGGTGTATTAATTGGACGTATGTTTATGATGTGTATGTTTATTTATTTCATGATGTGTATGTTTATTTATTTGATGTTTTGGTATTGGACGTATATGTGGTATAAGTTTTGGTTTATGGTTTTATTATAAGATTTTTGGTTTATGGTTCATGGTTTATGGTATTGGATGTATATATAAGTTTTGGTTTATGGTTTTATTATATGATTATTAAAATATAAATTAATAATTAAAAAAAAAAATGTTGGACAGCGGTTTATAACCGCTGTCTATCTAACATAATAAAAGAAATTATTAAAAAAAAAAAAAGTTAGACAGCGGTTATTAACCTCTGTTCAAGCCCCCCTCTTGCATTGCGGTTGAAAACCGTTGTCCAAGCCCAATCTTTTGGACAACGGTTTTTTAATAGCTGTCCAAGCTTGGACAGCTGTTACTTGGACAACTGTTATAACCGCTCTCTAAGGGCTATTTTAACAGCTGTCCAAGCTCAAATGTGTATTAGTGATTAATTCATTTGTATATAGTTCCATGATACTCTCCCTCACTTGTGGTCTGGGTTATCGAGGTTTGAATCCAGGACGAGGGCGTGAGCCTGGAGGCTCTGATATCATGAAAGAATCTCGTTTCATCTAAAAACTCAAACTTGTAGAAAGGTGAAAAATTAATTATTTCTTTACAGTTTCCTGATATTATTTTAATATCAGCGCCAACCATCTTTCTTTCCCTCTTATACAGCTCCTATCATTGTGTTATTTTTAAAAAAAAACTTTTTTTCTATTTTATTTCATTTATTGATATACATCATATACTCAATAGTGTATAATGATTAGATAATCCTAAACTTATACTTGAGAGTTAAAACTCTACCTTACTGTACATTAATGTACAGTGACTCTTCCTTTGTTCATTGTTACTATTGAATAAAGTTTTACTTACCAAAAAAAATAGTGTATAATGATGATCCATCACTAGCTACTGCACATAATAAATATGATTTTTATTGATAATTTTCGCTATTTTTGTAATCTTAATAATCATATATAAACGTGAATCTATTTAATTATCTTCATAAAAAACCCAATCGTGTCTGCAATGTGGCACTTTTGGCCAACCTTTTATACACTGTTTGATGCATTCAAATACTAATGATTAAGACATGCAACAATTAGCAAACGTTTAATTAAGATGAAATATTGCTACTGTAAACATGTCATAAGCATGTCATGTCCATTCGTTCAAAAAAAAAAAAGCATGTCATGTCCATTCATTATCAGACAAAACTATAACGAAATTATATATCACATATTCAAACCAAGTATATTGAGCATATTGTTACTTGAAACTTGAAAGCGTAAAATCATGATATATTGATATATATATATATATATTGGTCAATGCAATATATGTTTTTTTATAAGGGAAATTTCATTAGGAATGAAAGAATGAGGTATGAGTAATACCAGTACAAGAGAGTAAACGAGCTATTATCAATCCGACTAAATACTGAGAACTAATCTAGAATTTAAGAGCCAATCTTTAAAATTCCAGTCACCTATGAACGATGTTTTAGCCGAAAACCAACTCCACAACCTGCTCTTAATTTCCTCCAAGATTTTCTCCCATTCGAATTTCTTTTGGTTAAAAATTAAGTTGTTCCTTTCTTTCCAAATCACCCAAACCACGCAAATCAAAAAGCAAAAACCAATCGACTTACCCCTCTTACCATTAAATATCGACAAGTGAGAGGAGAAATGATTGGTAATATGATAAGGGGGCACCATCTAAATTCTGAGCCAATTGAAACAAGTGTACCAGATTTTAGAAGAGCCTTCGCAATTGATGAAAAGATGAGGGGCTGTCTCCATTTCACTGTTGCACAGCTGACATCGAACGTCACTGTTTTGTTGAAGAATGTTTCTTGACAGAAGATTAGATTTATTCGGTAGCCTATATATGTTAATTTCACAAATTAAATTAATTGTACGGGTCTTAAAATATAAACACATTTTAAAAAAATTGTGGGTCTTAAATCGGTTATAGATATATACTATAATATACTTATTTTCTCATGTAATATACAAATATTAATACTATAAAAATAATAATGTAATTTTTTTTTACGGGACACAATAATGTAATGTTGCATGTATTGTATCATGCTACTTTTTTTTTTCTTGTATTGAGAAGATATTGTGAGGTGTAATACACTACACAGGCTACAAATGATATGTGTTCCGTCAATGAAATAATTATACTAGAGAGCTGGGAGTTTATGTATGTGGGTTTGTTAATGCTATATTATTATTATGTGTGTTCTCAAAGCATTAATAATGAATATTTTAAGAAAGTGTATTTATTAAAAAAAAAGTTACTATTATCTTAATTCAATATCTAAGATAATTTCATTATACGTATCAAGTAAAAAAATCAAATTTCAGTACAAACGTAGATAATGTAAACAGAGACCTAAATACATAATGTATGTATTTATTGAGCTTATAAACTAATACTACAATATTTATAAATATTAACTATTAATGTTATAATATTAATTTTATATTGTGAATACATTTGGCAAGAGATTGATGTTGTATTTTTATTAAAATAAAATTAGTGAACAAAAAAGTAGTGAATGAGTACGGGACAAATGGGTGGTAGAAAGAAACTAATACGCGGCTTTTAACAAGTCAAAAGATATATCTTGACATAGAAGTTAAAATAATAATAAAAAAGTTTAGTTAAGGTTAAAGTCAAAAGGGGGTTAGGATTCTCAGCAAATCATTTTTTGAGTGTGAAATCCAACACTACAGATTCTTAACTCAGAAATTGACGTGAGAATGATGGTCTCACTCGTTTTTGTACACTTATTGTTTGAATATGGAACTCATATTTAAATGATCCTTTTTTTTTTAATTTTTAACTCTAAATATATAAATTTATGAATTTATTAGTAATATGATTTTTTTTTCATGAGTTTAATTTATTTTTATACTTGAGCCCTCTTGCTATAAAGGAAAATTATTCCTCAATTTTCACTATTTGTTATTATTGATTTAGTTTCCCTCCTATTCGGTTAAAAATAAGACTCGCAGTCTCACTCTCATTTTAGGTCATGTGGTATTTATAAGACCAAAAAATATTATTTCAAAATTCTTTTAAATATGTTACATGATTTCATTTCTCTTTAAATCTCACACTACTAAATAAATGAGACAATGCTAGCTTATCTTTTTTTTTGGCTAAGTTTTGTATGGATCCAAGTGCACTGTTCAGTGTAAATAAATTGCATATTTAAATATAATAAATTATATAGTTTTAAAAATATACTATGAGTGCACGATGTTTTTAGATACACATGAACTCACTTATTTCCACCGGTGAGTAGAAATCGATTCTTGCCTTATCTCAACTAAGGAGCAGCGGAGCAAAAGAAGACTGTTGTTATTCTTCCTCCAACAGAGCCGGTCCTATAATTTTAGGGGCCCGGTGCAAAAAAAAAAAATTGGGCCCTTCATTTTTTTTATGATAAAAAAATATAATTATTAGTACAAATAAATTTTTCTGCATCCTTTTTCTTCTTACGTTTTCCATGTTCAGGTGGATATTTTCGATAAGGAGGCATCTCAAATCCTCAATTAAACTATTAGCAATAACATAAAAATAGAAATCAATTCAAGAAATAATAAAAAAAATTAAGAATAAACAATATATCATTGAAGATTTGAAGTGATCCAAATAAAATTTATGAATGCGAAATCTAAAATTAAAAGTACCTTATTATAAAAGACACGATTCTTTTCAAAGGTCGTTCGTCAATTTTCTTATGAACGCGCTATGTGAGATGTGTAACTTTTTTTATGAAGATTGTGTATAGATTTGATTTGATAAATTTAAGGGAAAAAAAAAAGATTGGATATAGATTTAATTTGAAAAAAAATAATAAAGAAAAATATTAAAAAAAGAAAAAGATTGAAATATAAGGGGAAAAAATTTATTGAAAATTTTAAAAAAAAATCGCCAGATTTTATACAAATTTGGGCTAAAAATATTTTAAAAAATTCGCAGCTAAAAGGATTCAATCCAACAACCTCACAAGAAGATTGGTCTTAAGAGTACACTTGTTACCAACTTGGACACCCACAATATATGATATTATATCGACTTTATATATTATAATACATATGTAAATATATATTTAAAGAAAAAAAATCGGGGGCCCTCGCCGGAAAGGGGTCTTGTGCGGCGGCACCACTTGCGCCGCCCTAGGGCCCCCCCTGTCCTCCAATCCGTACACAGGCCAAGGCTTCTTGAAGTCAAGTACATCAAAGGGAACATCCTTTTTCTTTTTCTTTGTATATTTTGTATCACTAATTTCTTGTTAACTTTACATTGACAAACGAATTTAATTGTGAATTAATAGCAACAGGTGAAAATTACGTATTAAATTTTTATTTTTATTATTTATTGAGATTTAAATTAAAAAAATTCTTATAAATAAATAAATAATCGATAATTTTATTGGTCTATCAAATTTAATAAGCCTAAATTAAGTTCAGACAAGATCCGATAATGGATTCAACTTTGAAAAATCTAGAAATCAAATCAGGTTATCAAAGAAAGACTATAAGTTCACACAACCATAAACGTCGTTCAATATATGATCATATCTATCGAACTTATAATTAGATAAGTTTCATCTTCAATAGCTAAAGTTAACTGTCGCGTAATTTTGTGTGCTTATGTATTCATATAAAACCGCGGGATCTACATCACTCACACTCTAATTATTATCAGCCGAATATTAGATGATATAGTATATCATGTTATTTAACATTTGTTTTTATTGATTGTGTTAATTTGAGCCACAATTATTTGTAGAGCCAGGATAAATATACACAGGGGCAAACAATCTGATTTTAATTGAATGGTCAAATACTATATATTTAACAACAAAATTCAAGTAGATTATACACTCAATTGTAAATGGATTTCTTGTTTGATATATATAGTGCAGTCTCTCGGTTTTAATTTTCAAAAAAAAAAATCGCTTTTAGTTTAATTGATAATTTTTTTAAACAATTAATTTATAAACTAAGAAAACTAAAGTAACATTATAAAAAAATACAGAAAATTCACTAATTTCGTCCATAAAGTATGAAAAAGGAAACACAGACTACTGAGCTACATGATTATTGCAAAATAAAATAAAATGAAATTGAAAAAAAGTAAAAAATGACATAGGTAAAAGAGTTCAATAATGTCTGTCAAAGTTACTCCTGGGGATGAAATTAGACACTTCAAAATTATACGAGATCATCTGTATATTTTTACACAATTTTGTATGAAACTATTTCATGTATGCATTATACATGTATTTTTTAAATGTTTTATGATATTTAAATTTCAAAAATATCACAGAAACATGCAAAAAAAATCACAATTTTATATGTGATACGGTCTCATGCAAGAGTTTTCACACGTATTTTATCGTATATCATGTTTTTGGTTATGTTTCATTTTCATATTTTCATAATTACATGTGTATAATGATATTATTTTGTACATATAATGTGTATTAATTAGAAATAATTAAGATACAAATTACTTTACTGGCACAAAATAACGAGGATACAAATTAAGTACTGTAAAACTAGCTACCTAGCTAGCTAGATTAATCCAAAAGAGCATTCAGTTTTTTAGGATAAAAAAGGTTGCAATAAAAATACTGAAATGAAAAAGTAGAGTATCTTATAAGAATGATTTCCCTAAACAAAGTAGCAATAAACAGATGTAGACAAATGGAAAAGGCAAAATGTAGTGGAACACTGAGATGGATGAGGAAACCTTTGGTGAAGAAATTGAATCCCATTGATAATGATTGACTCTGAAAATTTGAGAGGCACATTACTGGGGGTTGGCAAATATATTATATCCACACCAAAAAAAAATATATAATAGCTCTCATATAAATAAAGTTAAAATAAGGTATTATCATTGCGTGACCGCCATCACTTTTCAATGAAAATATTATCATTTTTTAGAACTTTATTTTTTATACATTTAATTACATGCTTTTTCGAAAAAGTAATACACATACCTTAAAAATTGGTAAGCTGTAATATTCACATGAGATAGGATTGAAATATCGCATTGAAAATTATTCACATACAAAGTATTACTCCGTCTGTTTCGGATTAGATTGAACATTTATAAAAAAAAAAAAGTCCATCTTAAATTTGATTGAACATTTTCTAAAATAACAGTAAAACAACTTAATTAATTTAAATTTATCTTCTCCAACTATCTTAATATTAGAACACATGTCATTACTTTTTAAATTCAAAACTCAAAAGACAACTTTATTTTCTTATTTAAAAAAAAAACAATTTTATCTACTATAATACGAATAAACAGTTCACATATTAAACTTCGTGCAAACAGTAAATATTCAATTTTGGGACGAAATGAGAATCTTTTATTATACAAGATAATAAATATGAATAAAGATTAAGTCTTGTGCATTAAGTGCACCGTACACTTCATATTGTACTTTATAAACATACAACTTGTTGAATTGAAATATGCAATTTGTTTAAATTGAAACGTTCAATTTGTTTCATAAATACAAATTGCACGTTTCAATATAAACAAGTTTTATGTTTCATTACAACAAGTTATATATTTTCAAAATATATTATGGAATGTATAATGCACCTGATGCACACGAAACTCGCCGGCAATAAAACTTGCCCTCCTCATTTTTCATCTAAACTCGAATTCTTTCTTCATAAAATTATTTACACCTGGGCATATTGTATTATCCATGGGGGTGGGGACACAAATTAGGTGTGTTATATTGTAGAGAAATTAAAGGGAATTAAATCATAGCCATGTATATAAAATTGTACCTTTTTCCCTTTTTTGGGGTGGAATGAAGCATGCTTAGAGTTGGGACTGGGACTGGGACTGGGATTGGGATTGGGATTGGGATTGGGATTGGGATTGGGATTGGGGCGGTGGCGGAATCAGAGGGCTCACCCATTCCATTCCATTCCATTCCATGCGCACAATTTCTATTGGTTTGTTCAAGTGGATAATGGGTCCCACTTATTTAGACATATATATATATATATATGCATGGTCTAACAAATCCTATTTTTCTATCATCATCATCACTCCAAATGAATTCCTGCCACACAATTAGTAACTTGTTGAAATTAATGCTTAGGTGAACATTAAAGTTTAATTATCCCCATTTTAGAATGATGTAATTAACATTTACCTATTTGAGTAGTTAGCAATCGGCCAAATTTGAGTATGACATAAATGGTGTGAGACGAATCTAAATTAAATGTAATTTTTTGTCACCTTATTTATTATAGTTTGAAATTCATCCCTGTCCTTGATCTTAATTTGTCTTGTTTTAACTTTTAGCATGACAATAGCAAACATATGTGTGACGTACTGCTGACATAGACATTTTATAAGACCAAAGCCAGTTATATTCTTCTAAATTGTATTATTCACTTTTTAATCGTCAATTTCTGAGTGTATTGCATCATTCTTGCTTTTGTTATTACATATATAAGTCCAGTGGGATCTGTCTACGCGGTTTATATTTCTTTTTGACTTATAAAATGACAAATAAACTAGACTTAGATAGTTAGATTCAAAGTTGAGTCCAAATGTAAGTCTACTGCATTGCCACCTCACCTACAAAATGACAAGAAAACCCTCCCACAATGGAGAAAAACACCAACATTTTTTTGCTAGCATCTTCTCCATTTCATACATTGGTCCGTGTTATCACTTTCATTGATGATTATATTTGCAATCATAATGGGCTTATAACTTTAATTCATTTTATACATTTTTCATTGTCCCTCAAATTTATAACCTTATCTTTTGCAACCACACTTTTAGTTTCTACACTGTTCTTGCCAAGGTGTAGCAATTAGTAAGGGTAGGGGTAGGGGAGACATTTTGTTTTGGGGCACTTTGCACTCATGGGCATACTTGTTTCAAACATTTTCTAATACATCTCA